>CM017564.1:21694033-22103462 GCA_007844125.1 Sinonovacula constricta
GATTTTTTTTTTAGAAGACGTGTTATTTGTACCTGAAGACTTTCCTGCTTTCTGATTTCCAATGCGGTATTTGATATATTACCGAATAAGATTTACCGTTGTTTGCACACCTGTAATCGCTTACATGGCAACACTTACGCCGCCTTACCAGCGCTTATGAGCGCATTGATTTTAGAAAATTGCAGGTAAGTGAAGATCAGGGTATGGATTGCAAGCTTAACTGCATTGCTATTTTTAATATTATTATTATCATGTTTAAGGTTGTGGTAATTGAAAAAAGTAACTTTGTTGTTTTTATCGTTTTATTTAGTCATTGTTAAAAAATGATATATTCTAATAGTATACAATTGTGTGTGAAGTCAATGTCCATTAATTTAGGAAAATTATCAGCACACATTCATTGGTTTATTTTGGCTGTAACCTTGTCATCCACATCAAACTGCTTTATTCTCTTCATTTTGCCTTCAGCAGCGAAGAATGTAGATATAATTTGCTGTTTTCTTTATGTAAAAAAATAAAAAAATAAATATATTTTACATTTTGGTTTAGTAAGTCAACGAGAAAAAATAAAACACGACCTGATGTCCTTATATTGGGTTGATGAAAAATATAATACAATATGTGCAATAGCTGGGAGACAACATGACTTTCGTAAGTGTTGTTGTTTTGTTATCAAATGTAACTTTTCAAATTAAATAAATTAAAAACAAATGTTTATGGGCCGAATGGTCAAATTTTATGTCATCAAAGGAACATAATAGTGTAGAGATTTACGCGGACCTGTTTATCCGTTCACTTTATACCTCCAAAAGCATCGCAAAACATTGGGTTACAAAAGTAAGAGTTACCACACTGTTATTCTCATCACTTAAATGACAAGAAGGGGGGATTTTTAACGAAAGGTGTCATTTCCATGTTATTTGACTTTTAAGCAAGGTTTTCTTGTGACAGCATTAAAAACAATTCGAAGCATTACTATTATTTTATTTCTGAACAATGCACACTTCAAAATATATAAACACGGTGTTGGTCCGAAATTCTGTCAGTCTACATACCGAAAGCAGAAATCCGAGGTAATTAGGAACAAGAACTGATAATGGTAAAACACATCACTGTATTACGGCCCGATCAACTTGTAAAACAAACTTTTCGCTGTCAAGACTTCAAATTGATTCCCAGATTTCCTGAATATTATACGTTTCAACTTTTTCCCCGACCTTAGGATCTAATGATTATGTTCGTCAAACTTGAACACATCGACCTATTTTACTAGCGCAAGCGTCAGATCAGGTATTCCAGCCAAAGATTAGTGAAGCTGCAATAATTGTATAATTTCGCATGTTTCATTTCTACATTTCTAACTTTAAATCTTGTCCATTATGAGAGATTTTAGGGCACATCAAGATGGAACAAGATGGCTGCTCTAATTGTTGTATTGTGTATGTTACGGTTAAGACACATTATTCCTGTCTCAGTTTTAGCAGTGGTAATTGGAGAACCCTAGTGGCCGGCGGGGATTCTTGGTCGCTAAAAACAACAGCGGATGTGTCTCAAAGACCAGATACCAACCGGATCAATAGCTCTCCTACAGTGGAGATGTCACCAGTGGTGGCGCTACAGCACGGATGTCAGCACACAATCATACTTCCAGGTGACCACTTGTTCAGTAAAATCTTGCGATAGTTTTTTTCTGTGAGTTTTTTGACCTCACCAGCTATTTTATCCCTTTATGTCCATACGACTAACACATTTCAAGGCAAGGCACATTAAAGTTATAAGCAAAAACAATAATCGAGATCTGTAGGTGTTATTGCCGTGGTTGAGGTATTTTGTGCTGATCAGGTAGACAAAGTTTTTCTGTGATAACAAATTGTCATTTATACCTATTCTTTGCAAAATTTGCAACATGATTTGACTTAATTTCTCAGAATCTTTTTTGGAAATCCAAATGTCATCCTTTTTGTTATCGAAATTTCGTATTTATTCAATGATATATCAGAAGGCTAGTCAAACTGTCGATGTCAGATTAATTAAGAAGTATTTAGCTTATTTTTGTTTTATTTGACTTTTAACTTCTCCCAGGCAACCATTTACATCCGGTGTCATTGTTACCTTTAACATTTTATGACACTAGTTATCTCGGCGATGATCGTAAAGTTGCTAGTCTAAAATTTCATTTTTTATGAAACTACTGAAACTACTGAAAACTTACTTTTTTAAACCTTTGCTAAAACTTTTTTTTTTAATTTAAGTTTATGTTGTAATTACATAACAAACGTAACTCATGTATTTTATTTGGCTCGATATTTAATACCTTACATTATGCAGCTTTTTAGTTTTAATTGTTTTATTATTGATATTATTCATGTCTTATATCGGCACATGTTATTTTACATTTTAGTCAATTGGTGTTCATTCGCTTTTAGACTATATAGATATTTATAATTGTTATTGTTATTTTTGTTTGTTGTATGTAACAAAATAATAGATATGTCAAAGTAATGTAAAGCACGGTTGAACGTAGACAGTCTGTGAAAAGAGTGATATATATATATATATATATATATATATATATATATATATATATATATATATATATATAATATATATATATATGGTATTATTATTATAAAGTAACTAATAAGATCGATATATAACAATGGAAAACTGTGTGCAGCCGTTTCGAATTCTAAAATTTGCTACTCATCGGTTAATTGCTCCCATTTATATTATATACACTGGTCTGTCTCATCGGTTAATTGCTCCCATTTATATTATATACACTGGTCTGTCTCATCGGTAAATTGCTCCCATTTATATTATACACTGGTCTGTCTCGTCGGTTAATTGCTCCCATTTATATTATATACACTGGTCTGTCTCATCGGTAAATTGCTCCCATTTATATTATATACACTGGTCTGTCTCATCGGTTAATTGCTCCCATTTATATTATACACTGGTCTGTCTCATCGGTTAATTGCTCCCATTTATATTATATACACTGGTCTGTCTCATCGGTTAATTGCTCCCATTTATATTATATACACTGGTCTGTCTCATCGGTTAATTGCTCCCATTTATATTATATACACTGGTCTGTCTCATCGGTTAATTGCTCCCATTTATATTATATACACTGGTCTGTCTCATCGGTAAATTGCTCCCATTTATATTATATACACTGGTCTGTCTCGTCGGTTAATTGCTCCCATTTCTATTATATACAGTGGTCTGTCTCATTGGTTAATTGCTCCCATTTATATTATATACAGTGGTCTATGAAGACTAAAACATAAACAAAATTAAAAAGATCAGACTTATGAGACAGTTCGGCTGAAAATGGACACTTTGGGTATTTGTGAAGAGTCGGGTAAAGATGATGTGCGGGTCCGTAGTCTATTGCAAACGTGTCTGTTTACCGGACCCCTTTATAGCCTGAATAAAAACGCTGAGGTAATATAATCCAGTTAGACAATCCCACGTTAACTACACCGCTTAACAGTTTAATTATGCCCTTTGATGTCTGATCCACACTACTTAAAACAACTACATTGTCGAAAAATACTCGAAGAAAAAGGTGCCTTATGTTCTTTCAAAGAAAGCTAATTTCCATCCAATTTGTAAGATTTATAGGCCATGAATTCACCAATTAACAAGTCTGTTAGTCTTTTACTTTCTCCAGGCATATTTGATGGCAATGATAATAATAATAATAATAATAATGATAATAATAATACTGATGTTGCTGAACTAATTTATTTTATACTGCCAAACCGTTCTAGCTTCATAGATTAAATCTGTAATTGGTCGCCGGTGATCCATTCACGCAATATCTTTATAGCTAAAATCAAATAAATAGCACCCTCTTCTACAATCACATGCAATAAATAATATACAACGTGTAGAAATGCCATCAACAAATGGTTATTAATCAAAATTAAACAATATTACTAACGAACTGGAAAACACATACTTTTAGAACATGATATGCATACACAAGAAAGGATTGTGCTATAACACGCATAGTAATATATGGCTGTGAGTGTATTGAAAGTTAATGCTACTCCTAGCAAGATACCGTGAGACTTAGTTTGTATTGTTTACAAGAGTTGTCTCTATTGAATAAGAAGTTATCAAAACGAGGCTCAGGCTCCTGGTTTGTTTGTGAACACCATATCTAAGGTTTTGATAGATAAACATAACAGGCCGGTTTGAACTTGGATTGATATTTTGTGGACTGTCAATAAAAACTCCACTTTTTTTGTGGCCCGAGCTGGACCTGCAGACTTGTCCGTCTGCCTATGTAGCTGCCGGATGCTAGACATTGTCTATCATCCAATGGTTGTTCAGATAGTCATTGCCTCAGCTAATCAGAATTGGTCTTACATTCAACAGTCAAGCCACGTCGATCAGAACACTCGTCAAGACAATCCTAACAAACAGCTTTAATGCAAATTACAAAATTGTGAAAGTTTAATCTTGTCTATCTTTATAAATATTGAATCTGCTGTTAACAAGAATTACACAGATGTATCCTGAGATCGAGAAAGTAACACAGCTATTTAGAAAGGTAGAAAGTAAAATGTCTAATATATAGCAGAAATGGCCTTGAAACTGAAGCGCCATTGACTTACATGCGTTGAATGACTTAACCAAGAACAATTGCTCTAACAACAAAAATATCCCTACTAACAACATAAATAAGTTCTTACTTATAAAGGTCAAAGTTCCTAAAATTTTGAACAGATGATTATTACAAAAGGATATGGATAAACAACTGCTAGACAGTCTAACCAAATGTAGCCATTACAATAATGTAACATTCTAACTGGGTTTATACATATATTAGGGACATATCTGACATTAATGTTTGTCTTTGCGTATTTTGAACACAGGGCAATGTTCATGGGAATAAAATGTTTTTTCCCCTCATAAAAAAGCACTTACATTTAACGGTTAGCGAGTAAAGTGGGACCATCTGCTGAATTCATCTAACACTTTAGTTGTAAGTAATGAAAACTGCATGGTTATTTGTAGTTAATATAAAACTTTGAAAAAACAACAACAATTATTGTATAATTCAGTAAAACATCTTGAATTTATATTAAAAAGTGTACGATGCGGATGGAGACATCATTCGATGCAGGTTTGCATCAGAACTTGAAGAATGTGGAGGAGTGTGTGGTGTCTTTCCAGCAGAGTTTAAACGAGGTAAGAAATTATAAATAGAGATTCTGAATACCTATACTGGTTAAAGCATCCAGTTCCTTAATAGAGTTTATGATAAAGTTGACGACGCTGTTGCCACAAATTGCGTTTTATGATAACGACAATTGCTAATTGTCTTAAAAAGATGTGGCATTATTATGACCTTGATAACGACGACAACGTTGATGATGATGATATGAAACCTGTGGACGATGACTAGCCCGATAAAGGGAATTACGATGATGATGATGATTGAGATGATTATGATGATAGTGGTAATGATGATGATGAAGAAAATAACAATGATGATGATGATGATAATGAGATGACGATGATGATGATGAAGGTGATGATGATAACAAAACAGATGATGGTAATGATTGTAGTGATGAAAATGATGAAATATATGACACAAATGAATGGACCAATATCAGTATTCACCTCCATGGGCTAGACTTTTATTCAAATAAATTGATATCCGTCAACAATTTATTTAACAAAGGTTAAAAAACTGTATATAAACAGTGCGTAATTTGCAATGTATTAAAGAAACATGAACGAACCAGGACAGAGTCTAGAACAGAAACATTTGTTTCTATGAAATAAACTTAATCTGTGCAAGATCTCTTACAACAATATTCAAACAAACTTGAAACTTTAAAAACTTAAAAAAGGCACGTATTAAAAAATATTTTCTTAAACGATACGCCGTCGTTATCTTCTACATATTACAAATTGACAAGGCACGGGCAGCCAAGAATATATGACAAAGTCCTATGAGTATCGCAACATATACCAAACTCCGAAAAGGCACAGAACAAAGGTATTTCACATGCAAGCCAAGCGAAAAGTAAGAACAAATTTGTGATGAGTCATTTAAGGAAAAGAGCAAACCCGACAGTTACCGCCTTGGAACGGTCAGTCGGCAATATGGACCGACTGGGGTGCTTAAACCGGTTTTACAGAGCTCTAACCTCGCACTTTCTGACTAGTTTTTCCGGATTAGTCAGCCTCCGCTGCTGCCCAAATGATTGTAGTGATGAAAATGATGGTTATGGTGGTGATGATGATGACGTTTCAGACTAGCTGTGTCTTAGAATACACTGCGAACGGAGCTACAGGATGGTATGCCGTGGCGGTTCAGATCGAGGACTTCTTGTCTGCCAGTTCCACCACACCACTGAGCAGCGTGCCCCTGCAGTTCCTAGTCAAGGTCTTCAGCTCGACTGGCTCGTGCAGCAATGTTCCAGTATTTGTGCCTCCCACCCCGTCCTCCGACACATGCTTCCCCATTAGCGTTGATAAACATTTCACATTCACCGTTGTAGCGTTTAATAGTGCAGCCAGGTAAGATTCAGTGAGAAACCCGCTTTCACTAAGAGACCCTTGAAACTGATCTGCTGACATGTAATATTAACTTGAGATACATGTTTTTGCAAACTTATACATATTTTGCATACATATCAAACAAATGTGGTGTAACTGACGTATGGTGGTAGAGCCTGGAAAATCGTAACATATGCAAACATTCTCATCATTTTAAATGATTTTAAATGGATATAAAAGTAGGTTTGATCTGTTGGATAAGCTGAATTTTGGATTGCTTTCAGCAAACATTTATGATATCGAGAAAATATGTGGTTTGTAGACGGTTAAAGCCATTTAAAAAATATTAATAAACATAAAGCTCCCGTCTTATTAGATTTGGTCGTATTTCTAGCATGGTATCTAGGTGAAACTGTATTAAGTAACTTAGAATTAGTATTCAGTGTTAATGGATTATAAATCTATCTTGCAGTATCATTGGTATCGATACAATAAAGAGCGGACCAATTACCACTTCGTCCCAATTCTCCAATTCAACAGGATATTACATGAGGCTAGATGCTAGCTGGACACCTACCGATAGCAATGCTGGAAGTCAAGCCATGTGTTTCAATGCCGTCGACGTTAACGGGTAAGCTCCATTTCCGTCTATCTATCTATCTATCTATCTATCTATCTATCTATCTATCTATCTATCTATCTATCTATCTATCTATCTTATCTATCTATCTATCTGTCTGTCTGTCTGTCTGTCTGTCTGTCTGTCTGTCTGTCTGTCTGTCTGTCTGTCTGTCTGTCTGTCTGTCTGTCTGTCTGTCTGTCTGTCTGTCTATCCATCCATCCATCCATCCATCCATCCATCCATCTATCCTGGGGTATCGCCAAGTTCTATTAGTTGATGAAAGAAAAAAGCAGCAGGTTATTTTCACACTAAACGGTCAAACTGCACAAACAGGTTCTTTCTTATGCACTATAATCACCATTGATTTGACTATAACGGTCCATGTAAACGTTGATAACACATGGTCTATCTGCTAAATAGTTCTCAGTCACCAAGAGGCGTTAAAAGTTAAAACACCTGTCTACTGTAGTCTTCATTAAAATAAACTAAAAACATTGAAGGAAACTTATATGATTTGTCCAAACTTTTGTGTGTGTAAAGAGTTTTGTGGCCAAGCCTAACGTTGTTTAAATGCAACATAAATCCATCACATTATTGACATTTTTCAATTGTTTCTTTGTATATTGACAGGCAACGGAGTGAACAGCGATGTGTTCATCTGTATGTTGAAGGTACGCTAATATCATCTATTGACTTCTTGCATGAATTATACTAGTCTCATGTCAACATAACCACACACACTGGCGAACATAATGATGCTGAGAATGTGAAAGACAAAGAAGACTTGAAGTCATACTTACTCACGTAATAAGTAAAACAGTTCAAAACATGAAATATATGACACAGATGAATGGACCAATATCAGTATACCCCTATATGGTCTAGACTTAAATTAAAATAAATTGATATCCGTCAACAATTTAACAAAGGTTAAAACACTGTATATAAACAGTGTGTCATTTGCAATGTATTGAAGCAACATGAACGAACCAGGACAGAGTCTTGTACAGAGAAATTTTTGTCTATGAAAATAAACTTAATCCGTGCAAGATCTCTTACAACAATATTCGAAAACAAACTTGATAAAAACGTATTTAAAAATATTTTCTTAAAAGATCCGCCATCGTTATCTTCTACATACTACAAATTGTCAAGGCATGGGCAGCCAAGTTTTTTCATTCGGATCAGTCAGCCTCCGCTGCTGCCCAATCCTTAATGATATGTGCAACTTGTTCGTGAATACGGTACACATAAAGCGTATTACTATGGATTATAACAGACAGGACAGGTTTAGAAGTGGAAGTTAATGTAGATGTCTTATCTTAATACTTGCAGCTGAGCCAAATTTGGTGGATGTACGGAAAAATGAGTCTGGCAGTTTCATTGAATGGGAACTAATCTACGATAAAAAGGTATGAATGAACTTTTGAACAAATCCTCCTTCAAAGATTAAACGTTTATCTGACATTCTAAACTCAGTCACCGGTGGACTGACTGTCTCTTAGAATTAGAATAGAAAAAAACAATATACAAGTTTATATTCGATCATTGTCCACTTACTTGATCTTTACCTTTGAGATAACACTTATAAAACTGTTCTGATAAAACTATATTTCATACATTTTCAAATTGCGGTTTTAATACTTTGCTTCTAACCATTTGTAGGTTTGTATCATTGCTTTAATGGCTCATTTTAAAATACGACATCATCTAGTTTGAACTGTATTTCTTTTTATTTTCTTATTTATATCATATACATTTTCCACACCCCAGGTGATATAAAAACAATTGTGTCATAACGTACGTGCTTAACACTGTTTGATTATCATATAAATTATTCTGTTATTAATAAAATCAAAAAATCTAAATCTCAAACTTGGACTCTGATCAAAATAGAAAAAAAGTTTCGCCACTAGTTAGGATGTAACATGGCATACAATCTTAATAATCATATAAGTAAATCAGAAAAGGTCCTATCAAAATTTTCACAGATATTTAAATTTTAACTACAAGTAGACAAAGGCTAACAAGGTAAATGTAAATGTGACAAAAACACAGAGACGAGTCATAACACACATAAAGTAAAATCATATGTGATGTTTTGTAATTTAGGTGGAGCGTCCAGACAATTCGAAGTACATCTTTATTTACGCTGACAACAATGACTTTGTTGACGATGACAACCTTGACCCTTATGATATTCTTGACGTAACGTCCACTAACGTAACGTTCAGTGGGACTAGCATCCGTTTTTGGGTTTACGTCGACCTTGCAAAATCATACTACATTCTGCTGGAAGAAGGTTTGTAGTCCTAGCTTCCTATTACATTTGCATCTTAAATGCCTATATTTTTATATTTTGCGACCGTTTGTTTTAACACTGAAATATCCACCGTATTTTGATGAAGGTTTCAAACAACACACTGTTAAAATGATATTTATGTTAAATTGTTTTACCTGTTAGTCATTCATAATGTATTGTTAAGTTGGTTTGTAACATTTATCATCGACACTTCGACAGTTCAATATGTCGTCATAATTCCACTAAAATGTCCTTAAAATTCGTGTCGACTATTTTCCAGTCGATTTATAAAATATATTGTTAAATTAGAAATTATAATACTTAAGAGTATACAACTTTTGGTTAGGCTCTAAATGTTGTCTTCAGTTAAAATGTTTGCTTTGGACTAGTAAGAAAGGAAGCGCATATGGTCACATTACGTATTATCTAATTCCACTATCTATTAGAACTATTAATATTTTCATAATTTTCTCTTCACAACAATAAGCAATTAATAATAACGTTATTGATAGAGTTACTGGTCTTTCTTTTAACAGGTGTTGTTCTTGGCGGCTGCAAACAACCAGCTGTTGCAATGACCAACAAAACAAGACTTGTCATGGAAAGAAAAGGTAATTTAGAAAACGCTTAAGTGTATGCTAATTTTATGTTGTAATCGTAAGAATGCGATAGAGATATAATAGTGCATCAGATAACGATCAAAATACTTCGGTTTGATATGCAAGCATAAACATTGGCACAAATATATAATCTGGATCAGTCAGCCTCCGATGCTGCACAACCTTAAGTGATAACTACAACATGTTCATGAATAAAGTACGAATAAAACATATTACTATTGTTGATTATAATTTTAGAGTTATTACTTAAAAATATTATTGGCAACCCTTCTTGTTCTTTCCTTTTTTGAACTTAGCATACAGACAGAGTAGGTAAAGAATTGCGTTTTTTTTCCACACCATTGTAAACTAATGTCAAATCTAGTTTTCTTTTACCTTATCTAAATAAAGGAACGGCAAAGAAAAGCATTATGCCCCGGGGATTAGTCCTCCTAATGTAACCGAATAACTGCTCATTTTGTAGAAGATTTTTATTTCGGTCTTTACCTATTCTATTTTTCCGTGCGGGGATAAACTTATTAAGCAGAGATGCTAGACATGTCCTCTGGTCTATGGTCTGTTATTGGTTTGTCAGTCTGTCTACAGACATGAAGTGTTAAGCTCTAATTCGGCTACACTGTGTCGGATTTTGGGAAGTATTTTTGTGGATTCATACCAAGCCTAGCTTCTCATGGGCGATTTTCCTATCCTTGGTCAAGCCATGCCACATCAGCACAATTATTAAAGTTGTTTTAATTTCAAATAAGCTATTAAGCTATTATTTATCATTTAAACAAACAGAAAATATTACTTAAATTTATGCAAAATAAGACCAGTGTCCCGGTGGTGAAATTTTCCACTTTCATTTCTTGACGAATGCGTAAAGTCAAAGTTATTATAACACGATTATTTCCTATTTGATTATCTCTTCTGCCTACATATGTTTTGAAATATTATAAAACCTTTAACTAACAGCTATCAGTAAGATAAATATCAAATTGGCTATGAGTTGTTGCCACTTGGTTTCGAATCATCACCAAAACGAAATGCGATTCTCACTGGTATACAAGTACGAGCACTTGTTATTTCGGGAAGACGACGTCACGAAAACATTCATGGGCGGTAATTACGTAGCGAAATGCCAACGTGTTAAGGCATTTCGGCGGGTTTGGTTTTGATGGTAAGTGTTTTGTTTGTTTCTTGTTTCGTAATAAAACAAAATTAAAATAAATAGATAAATCATTACTATTAACAATTAACCTTTTAATAATGTCTTCACATAATCAGAGTGAGAATATCATTATAAAGTTGTTGTATTCTTTTACTTAATTTCAACATCTCTTTTGGGTTTAGCATTTAAAGACAACAGAAATGCCTCCCAAAGATATGGAACGTGCAGCGCTTTGGCAACCGCCACAAGCTGGACCATCCCAAATATTAAAACAGAACAAGCGATAAAGATACTTAACTAAATAGTAAGCGGGGTTGTAAAGTCATTGCGGTCAATGCAAGATCCAAAAAGGTGAATAACAAAAAGAAACTGGTAGAACAACCAAGCGAAAAAGAGACAACGGGACAGAAGACGTTAAAGGAAATCGAACGAAAAAACCCACATCAGTCCGCCAACGTTACCATCAAATGAAAAGTATGATGTACAAAGGAATCAGCCTTTGCCACAATAAAGAAGACCACTTTATTGCAGAAAAAGTGACAAAAGATAGATCTAAGTGCTACTGAGATTTATTCAAGCTAAGAATAGATCTAAATCGCGAAAGAAGACAGAAGAATACAAAGAAAAATAAGTTTCAGGTTAACTAAGAGAAAAGGGGAGAAACCTGAGCTCATTGCAATTAAGTCTCTACAACATCAAACGGCTTCACATAGGCAGAAATAATGATACGTCAAATGACCTTCAGGAAAAAATCTTGTGTATGTGAAGAGAATGCGCACTGTGCAAAGATAGACAAGTCATAAGAATATGAGCATTGCCACATATCCCCAAATTTGAAAAGGCATAGGACAAAGGTATTCATATGCAAGCCAAATGTAAAAGTAAGAATGATTGTAGGCTAGTACATGTAGTCTTCTAGAGATTATCATGACAAAAATAATGCAAATGGAGATACAGGCGTCAAACATCACACAATGAAAATAAAGGAAGAACGCTCCACAAATTCTGAATCATTTGTTGAAAAAGTAAACAGACATCAGAAAAGGCACACCAATATAAAGCGCCTACACCGAAGAAAATAAAATATAGCGACCAACAATAAACATAGTGCATATTGTATTATCCGAAAACTATAACTGCAAGTTCTTGTCGGAAGTTCAAAGTACTTACTTTAGGATTTCCTAGCGCCATATATCCATACAAACAGGTGATGTACACTTACAGGATAGGACGGTCTCCTTTGCGACCAGATCTGACTTCCTGAAACACGATCCTGCAGCTATCTCTGCCCATTTGCAGTCCTTAAGTGCATACGTACAGTAAATGATGTACCTTTGAAGATTAAACACTTTGTGAATGATGGACAAACCATTCAGTATAGGTTGAGGACTTATTTCTGCTTCTTCTCAACAAAGATCTACGACCATGAGTTCGATGGTGGAAGTTGGAATTTCTTGGCGCAAGGCATGGCATAATAAAGGAGTGCCTTTATGGAATTGGTTCAGAAATCAAGAGACACTAATACGTGCTAGTCAACACCAGCCAGCAGAATGTTATCAAAACACCAGATATTCTTGCAGGTATCATATTTCATATAATAACTTGATATGTTATAAGAAGCAATGATAGTAATAATAATGTACATTTATATTAGCTTCAATAACCGATTGGTGAGGGAATTTGGTTGCCTTTGATAGTAAGAAATTTTATGAGCATGCTGATTTTTTTGTTCATTCTATTTATTTTTAAAATAAATTTGATGTCACCATGTTTGTCAAAGACATCATTACAAGCACTACGTTTTGTAATGTTTCGAACTTTGTACATACAAATGATTTCCTTTAGGTGTGTTGAAAGTCTGGCTAAATGGACAAACGCTTGATGCTCTGAGATTCTTTTTTAAGACATCGGCAGAATAGAAAAAAGGTTCCAAAGGACACCAAGCTAGTACACAACACTATGAAAATCCAACAGGTTTGTAAAATAATTTAATTAAACAGTTGTTCTATCATTACAGTACAATAACATAAGGAGTTTTAACTGTTAATAATTTGCCTTTAAAGTGTTTACTTATCGTAATACTTGATAAACCAGCGCACAAAGTATCCAAAGACACATCGATTTGAAGGAATTAAAGCATATTAAAATATAATGTCTTATAATATAAGATAATATAGTATGCATCTTAATAGATCACATTTTTAAATTTATTAGTAAGTATTCACTGGTCTTTCATTTTATGTTTTATTTTAAACGTGACAATATATGTCAACAGACTACTAAAAAGAAACTACATACACAATCTCGGTTCCTAAGTTTAACCTGAGTGTTGTAATACTGGCGAAATTGTGTTTGACAGCTGTAAGGTGTGTGCTCTTTTGATACTGATTTATTCTTCTTTGTTTTCATCATATGTTGTAACTGTATTAATTAGGTTGTATTTTTGTTGTCCATCCGTCTTATCTACAAGACGGACACAGCGGTGGGTCTTTTGGAGTTCCTCGTTGCTCGTATGTCATCTTCTGTATACGTAAGTAGTTCTGCACATGTACATGTACATTGTTCTGCACCTGTACATAGTTCTGCACCTATGCATGTACATAGTTCTGCACATGCACCTGTACATAGTTCTGCACCTGTTCATGTACATAGTTCTGCACATGTACATGTGCAAAGTTCTGCACCTGTGCATGTACATAGTTTTGCACATGTGACTACTCTGAAGGTAACTTTGCACTGGCTATGAATATGAAAAACTATGTTTGTAATGTATGTACCACGATACAAAAGCATGATAAGACAAGAAATTGGCACATATAAACATTTTGTTTGTTTTTGGTTTTAGGGATACATCGCAGCGACACAAACATGGTCTTTATTGCGACATCTAGCTAGTTAGGTGGAGGAAAGACCCAGATAAAAATCTGTGTAGAACCACCGGCGCACCACAGGTCAACTTGAAGACCTTATTTAAAGTCCTTAGCCCTGACCAAGACTCGAACCCACACGGCGAAAGGCGGATATATAAGGACAGTTGTAAATTCGCTCCTCTACCACTCGATCAAAGCACCCTGATAAAATACAAAAGAACAATATCAATATCCTTGTATTTGTTTTCATTTTACAATTTAAACAAGCCACTCTGTAAATATTATGAAAAGAAAATCTACAAAAATATGTTTTCACGGGTTTAAGCTTGTTAAATCATTTGAAATATAATTGTTAATGCTTTAGATATATGTGGATGTGCTGAAGCCAATATGGATGAGAGTGTGGTCGAAAGACGGTGTGTTGTTTTGTATCAGTACAACGGCTAACCGTATTCTGGGGAAATCATTGCTGCTGATGAGAATGACATAGAATTAAAGACCATGAACCGAAACTGATGATAACGATGATGCGCCATTTAGGGTATGATAAGCAATCTGTCATCACCCTGATTGTCGAAAAAAACAGTTCCTGTCACAAAACGTCAATGGACGACTGTCTCTGATCTTATTGCAAGACCTTATTGCAAGATTATCTTTTATAGATACAATACATGACTGTCTGGTTGATTGGTTAAAGCGGTTTGGTCTCAATTTAGGGAATATATTCTAAACATGACCAATAGATCCACACTTTCTGCACTTTATATTCAATGAAGTTGTTGCTTCAGTACAAAGTGTTGATGATTGCATATAAACACAAGACACAAGAGCTTAAGTCAATGAATTTGGAGATCAACTCTCTGGAACTACACAGCGCGCAGTGGTGATAGATTAGAAAGATATTGATCAATGTAAAGCTAACTTGTAGATTAAAGGACTTCAAATGCTGTCGATAAATCGTTGCTTTATAACGTGTCTAACTTTGAATATTTTGTGTTTAGTTAAATTTCACTAGTTTGCAGATAATGAACTTATGACAATTGAAAGAGGTATATATATATATATATATATATATATATATATATATATATATATATATATAAATATATATATATATATATATATATATATATATATGAACCCCCAGAAGTATTGATAATATATGATATGTTTTGCGGTGTAACGGCCTGAGGAAGGCATGTTTGTTTGAAAAGTGAAACTTGAATTTGTTATATGTTCATTTTATAAGAACATCGTATAATTTTCGCACAAATTTATCTTTGTTAAAGATTCAGTCGTCAATCGTCACCACAAAAGAAGCCCTTCAGTTGCTTCAGACGATGATAAACAGTTTCAGTAAAATACATGCTGGAGACATTGACAATATAGAATCTGTTCTCGCTGAGAAAGAAGACGATGAAATGGTCCCTGCCCAGCAACTGGAAGAACCTAAGGTGAATATAATATATCTTTGAAACAGTATAAAATATCAGGAAAAAGAAAATCTACAGTGCGTGTCAGTCAACATCTGCTTTAACATAATGGCTAGGTTACTGAAAGGGTTAACGCATATAGTATATGTGTGATTATGTATCCTAATCAAAGCATGTTTATAAGTACACGAATTAAACCGAGAATGAAGAGAATAAATATGAACCAATAAAAAGATCTCTTAATGAATCTGATTATATATAGTATAAAATGTAAATACTTTACGTTCTTAATGTTAAAGCTTATTTCAGCTTAGTATTGTGAAGCACATTACATGTATTTATACGATAATACAGGATTTACTTTACGTGTGTGAATTAGACATTTTCGAGATTGTTAAAACACTGATTGATCCTGAAAGAAGTGGACCTGTCTGAGAAAGCAAAGTTGAACAGGTGAGATATTTATATATCTTAAATATGGCGGTATGTGGGGCAGCAGGTGTACGCTGGAAAACATATACCAGTAAATCTTCATTACTAAAGCTAAGTTTTGTATCTGTTTAAATTCACAAGCGTATATATAGTGGATGTGGTATTAAAACGAAACTGTAAGAACACAGGTTCAAGCAAGGATAATAAAACATAACGCACAGTTATGGAATTTTCCGCTTATAAAATATTGCGCGAAACTCATCAAGGCTGACTGTAAACAACACAGAAAACGCGTGAAAAGCTTCCGAATACGGATGGAAATGTAAAATATTCAGTTTAATCAAAAGCCTACGTAGGTGTGTGTGTGGTATATTGAAGAATCTTTAACACCGAAAAAAACTGAACATTGCTTGTGTCAATAGGGATAGCTAGTATTTACAAAAAAAAGTAAATGGTAAAATGGGTCTGACCTAGTTGTCGAAATGATGTTGATATTTCGGTAAATTACAAATTGTCACTGTCGAAATACTGATGAGCTTAACCGAAAAAACACAAATGCATCCAAAGAATCAGGTTAGGCCAACATTTTGACTCCGCTGCATATGTTAAATTAATTTCAATTTCGTATCTGCGTGTTTCGTACCACTTCATAAAAGTGTAGAAAGGGTTCCGGTATGAAAATGCATTTGATTATTTCGAAATAAAAACGATGTTATCAACACAATCCTTTCTATACAAAAACCATTACATGTAATAGAACGCACAACGCATTTAAGAATAAGAATATATGACAAAGTCCAATGAGTATTGCAACATATACCAAACTCCGAAAAGGCACAGAACAAAGGTATTTCATAAGGTAAGCTCTTCTTAGTTTTAATGTTTCAATTATAATTTAATTGTGAATACCTATTATTAAATGTTAACTAAATGGAATGTGAATTAATATGAAAGCAGAAGACAGAATCTTAAATTCTATTTGTGATTTCAGAAATCAGTTATACAGTAACTATAATGTAATTGGCCTACAGTGATCGTCATAGTTTATTATATTTGTTTCTTATTTCCTTTTTTATACATGTAAGTTAATTGTGAACTTATATTAATTGTAACATAAATACAGCCATTCCCACAATATGTATTACCTTAATAAACAACAAGACACATTAATATTATTCATATACCCTTTAACATGTAAAAGATGTCTTATATTTATCATTTACTAAATATCTTGTGTTAAGTTTGACAAACAGCATTTTTCAAAATTTAATTGTTATTAAAGAGTTTCCTTCACTGGTTTCTTTTATGTCGAAGGATACTACGCACAAGATTATCATTTCACGCAAGCTCTAGTTCTGTCAATTGTAAGATTATAAGATAACTTTAACTGACATTCACTTGCATTTTCACTTTCCGTAAATACCTTTGACTCTTGTTGATCAATGTCAATTCAAAAATTGTACCTTCTATTTTTATTTTATAAAGCTACCTAAGAATGTAAGAAAACATATACCATAGAAATTATATAAATACCCCCATATATACATATATATATAAATATATATATAATATATATATATATATATATATATATATATATATATATATATATATATATATATATATATATATATATATATATATATATATATATATATATATAAGAAATGTAAATCGAATCCCAAAACGATATTCGGATATACGTAACGTGTATTCGAATCATATTCAAATATTCGGAACGAATTTATATCAAAGTGGCACATTACACGGTAATTTTCCATTACGTTCAATGTGTTTATTCATTGTAAAATGTTTATTTCTGGCCACAATTTACATTGCTAGGTATACTTAATGCAGAAGCGACGGTAGACTTATGATTATAGCATAGCATTTAATTTTAAAACGACGATTTCTTCTTTTTGAAATGCAAACGGCATTTTTTATCAATCCGCTATTATCCTTTTTATAGTGAAGGATCAGACGGGGTGTTTCTTTACAGCGGTAATTTGCAAGAGAATACGGTCAGTGAAGAATGCCATTAAATATGTAAACAATGTCATTGTTGCAATTATTATTATTATTATTATTATTATTATTATTATTATTATTATTATTATTATTATTATTATCATTAACCAATTAATGTTAAGATGACCTGCAAAGTCCCGTGTAATATATACATTATTAATTAGTCAACTTAAACTTGGGTGTCTTTTTATTACGTGTTGTACTTCGTGTCATAACCTTTACAATTTAAAGGCATTTTGCATACTTAATTACTTATTTGTATTAACAAATGATGTATTAAAAGGGCTACTTAAGCTCCTTTTAATGTTAACATATCGATTTAATAAAACCATATCATACTTTTATTAGATGAAACTGTACAACACATGCAAAATAGCTCAAAATTTAAATATTTTACTCTACTAACCGCAAACAATGTATAACAACAAACAGTCAATTACGTTTTGTGAACTTATCTTATAAAATAAATTAATGATTAAAGAAGGTATTTTCAAAAGGACAAAATGCGGGTGATACTGGATCGACTGTAAGACAGTTAGGCAAAACCACGAAGGTTTTATGAAGGGAAATCGCTGGAAATAGTTAGAATGTCAAGATTTCGATTTGTGTAATGCTCTCTTTTTAAGTTGCCATTAGTCTCCAAGTCAGACTTTGTTGATAAAATGTTTGATGATGATATCTTTGATTTCTTCATTGTATGCGATATTTAGATGTTAGATTGTATTTCACAAACAATTAATTTGTAAATCAATTTATTACATGTATACAGTTTCCGTATCGAATGTCTTAAAACTGTGTTGCTACACTTGAAAAACAGCTCAAATATGACAAACTCTGCTTTATTTTCCCTTTTGTATGACACCAGTTTAAGTGTGTTTGTAAAAGAAAATCAGAAAGCTTCAATATGACCATGATTCAATTGATTAACGCTGTGTATCATACAAAATTAGAAGTTGGATTAAACAAAATGTCTACTAGAAATTAGAGTGGAATTCTCATTTTAGAAGATATTTCAGACAAGAAAAAACTACACTTCTACAAGTGAACACACGTTTTGTTTGCGTGTTTCATCTGCAGGACATTGACCATTAAGACCCATTGTGATGCTGCCTGTAGCGAGAAGTCAATACGAATATATGACAAAGTACTATGATCTGTGCACAGGACAAATGGATTCACATGTAAGCCAAATGTAAAAGTAAGAACAAATCTGTAATGAGTAATTATCAAAAAAAGCAAACCCAACAGTTACCGTCTTGGAACTGTCATTCTGCAAAAGGGGCCGACTGGGGTGCTTAAACCGGATTTACAGAGCACTAACCTCGTACTTCCTCAGGGGTTTCTCAAATGCAATTTCCAAGCGCTGATATTTTCTTTGGTAAGTTATGACGAAAGAAGTGACGTCATTGACAAAAAAGGTCCACATAGTATCTAGAGGAGAGGAGTATTACTTCCCAAAGAAGAACTAGACAAAGTCGTCGATTATAAATGAAATCAATTTTTTGAATCAAGAAAAATGACCAGAGAAGTATAAATGGTTGTAGCACCCTGTTCATGTGAAGATAGAATTGAGGAACCAAAGTTCAATGTCCATCAAAGGAATTACACTTTACTGTCCTTATACGATGAATTAAATGACAACATTGATTACATGCACGAGAAGATTATTACCACCGCCACACTGCATAAGTAACATTTTTGTAATCATGAATAAGAATATATTACAAAGTCCTATGAGCATTAGCTGTCTTCATAACTCAAGCAAGCAAGCGACACCGGTACAAAAATATAAAAAAACGTAAATGTATATTTGAACTTACATATTTAAAAAGAAATTAGAGTTGTATGAAAAAGATAACATTATTGCCTAAAAGGAAAAGGTTCTTTCAAAGGATTTAAATCTAAACTACGTTTAGACAAACGGGTCAAAACTACTGCTGCTGCTACTACTACTACTACTACTACTACTACTACTACTACTACTACTACTACTACTTCTACTACTACTGCTACTACTACTGCTGCTACGACTACTACTACTTTTACTACTACTACTACTACTACTACTACTACTACTACTACTACTACTACTACTACTACTACTACTACTACTACTACTACTACTACTATTACTACCACTTCTACTTCTTCTACTACTACTACTACTACTACTACTACTACTACTATTACTACTACTTTTATTACTACTACTACTATTACTACTACTACTACTACTGCTACTACTACTACTACTACTACTACTACTACTACTACTTCTCATTTTACTACTACTACCACTACTACTATTATTACTACTATAACTATTACTAGTACTACTTATACTACTACTACTACTACTATTACTACAACTACAACTACTACTACTACAACTACTACTACTACTGCTACTACTACTACTACTACTACTACTACTACTACTACTACTACTACTACTACTACTATTACTATTACTACTACTACTACTTCTACTACTGCTACTTCTACTACTACTACTATTACTACTACTATTACTACTACTACTACTACTGCTACTGCTACTACAACTACTACTATTACTACTACCACTACTACAACTACTACTATTACTACTACCACTACTACTACTACTACTATTACTATTACTACCACTACTATTACTGCTTCTTCTACTACTACTACTACTACTGTACTACTACTACTACTACTAGTACTACTACTAACTAACTAACTAACTGGCAAACTCCATAAAACAACTCATTGTCATATGCCATATTTTTGGACAGGTACTTTCGGATTATACCTTGGTCATAACCTACCATCGCTTGTTTTGTATTAGGTTCGATTACAAAACAATGCCCATGAAGTGACGGCTCGAGCTATGAAAATGTACAACTCGGCGCAGCAAGATGCCGGCGTGTCCACCGGAAAAGTGAACAGAATTTACTGAAATAACTACATGATGATCAGGTGCAAAAATATAAGGAAGGATATTGGAAGAAGATGTAGATGCAGATTTTGTTTGTGGGTTGCGGTTCCGAGGCTGAAACTTATGTAACGATTACTATTTATCATACAAATGATTTAAACAATAAAAACAAAAAAGGCAGTAAGAAGTATTAATCAACCATACAGCCAAGAAGATAATGAAGTTCATAAAAAAGATAACGAAAAACACAGACTTAAAATGAAGAAAACCAGACAGGAGTTAGAAACGATCACAGAGAACTAGCAGATGGAAATAAGAAGCAGAGCATGATGTTTGGGTGTAGTGGCCTTGTTATCTTAAGAGTGCACATAAAGCAAAGGGTCTGATATTGACTTTTTACACGTATCTGCTAAATGCTGCTTAATGAGAAACAACACATAGGGACTACATTTTACAGTTAAAGTGCAGGAACCATAATTAACCAAATATTAACCATTACACAAGTACCTGTCTATTGCGATTTCATTCAAGCATTACAGTAAATATGGTAAAATGTGTCTTACTTTGTAACGACTTGCTTTCTCATACTAATGTGCAAACTAGTACTGCTTATTTGGAAGGTCACTTACTTATTTGGAAGGTCTTATTATTGCTGTTTCACTAAACATGCCTGAAGATATTTAAGGATATCAACATTTCACCTGCCTATAAAAGCACAAAGTGGCCAATCATAATACGGTTTGAATATACCGCTGTTCTAGCCAACGTTTCGTTATAGATTTTAGTTTGATAAAATTATACCTGAAAAAAAATCTTAAAATGATGTTTTATGATATCATATCAACATTTATAATGCGTAATTTTAGTATGTGTTCATCATTATTTTAGTATGCCGAAAACGTTTGTTAAAATAATATTAATGTGTGTTTAAATGACAACGCTTGCTTTCAAGAACATATTAAAAAATACAACTGTATAACTGGTACCATATTAATTAATGTTGATACATAAGATAGAAATTATTATTTCCTTATATTCTTTCACTAAAGAAAACTTTAATCAATATGTATTTCGTGCAATATATTTAACAATCATGTCGTTTAGTAAACATGCTTTAATTAATGACATATATTTTATTGTAAATTACTATGTTATGTATATTGTAAAGATTATTTCTTATTTAATATGAATTGCTAAAGGTAATTTCTGTCTATTTTTTTACCTTGGTGGGGGTAGGGTGGGTGTCAGTGTGAATATGAGAAATGATCACGTAACCACTAGACCACCAATCTGACGCTACATTATCACCGTTTGCAAATTATTTTCATTTTAGCGATGAACTGTTTCATTTGAACTGTTCAAGAAGCTACTTTTTCAATTAAACTAATTTTATCATGAAAAAGATATCCCAAATACACGAAGACCAAGGCTTTTGTTGTTTAAAAGTGCTTCAGGAGTAATGTTACTATGAAAAAAATGTCAGATATACAATGTTTTCTCTGAATTTCATCGGACCTTTTCAAAGACAGACATACTTTTAAAGTTATATGATATTTGATAAGATAAGATTTTTATAAAAATTTACATTATTATACTGATTCATTATTGCATGCTAATGTTGTAATTCTTTATTTACATTTCAAATGCATGCATTTCTATTATAAAAAGCCATTTTTACCAGCTAGTCCTGACTTGTTTTTATCTTCCAACAAAACTGGTGTTGAGTTTTCATTCAGACACTGAGCAAATCTGAATTTGTGACTCGAATATATTAAACTTAAAAACATTCCTCGCACAAACCGATCTATTTGAAGCACTAGTCTACTGGGAGAGTGGCAAGGAGGACATACATATTTAAACTATATCGTTTGATTATATACTTTAGTTACATCGTTGTAATTTTAAAATGGAGCGGTGTTGGGGCCGATTTTGGATGGTCTGGGACAGCCTTATAAAAGTCGGAATAGACTTGGGACAGGCCTCTGGGATAACGAAATTTGTCGAAGGTTGGGCAGAAATTGTCATTTCGAGGGTCAGTATGTTCAAAAGTAAGTGTAGGGACCAATTGTTCGTTATATAAATATATGTATATATGACTAATTGTTCGGTATATAAATATATGTATATATGCACAAGGCTTTCGACTTATATATCGTACCAGAAATTGATATTCATATATTATAAAAGTTTAGGTTGTCTATATTCTACAGTGTCTTGTGTAAAATTATTATTGCATGATTGATTTGTTGTAAGCATAAAGTGTATATGTTTCTGTTTGTATAAATATGGCAGAACAGATCACAAAACAACTAATACAAAAGGAGCGCAAGTGAATTAACAAAAGAAATGTAATACAGACTTTTATAAATTATGTCAAAGTTTTTTTAAAAATAAACAACAACAACAACATTACACAACTTAAATACAGTTTTCCGGTTTTACTAAACTATGTCTACCGATGACAATGGAAATAGGCATGCAAGACTTTTGAACTAGAGTTGACCATAATGCATGCCTGTAGACGGTATTCGTACGCAAGACTTTCGAACTAGACTTAACCATAGTATATGCCTTAAGACGGTATTGGCACGCAAAACTTTCGAACTAGAGTTAACCATAATGTTTGCCTGAAGACGGTTGTTAGCCTATGTGGTGCTATCGCTCATACTACTACTACTACCACCACTACTACTACAACAACAACAACAACAACAACTACTACTACTACTATTACTTCTTCTTCTACTACTACTACTTCTACTACCAACAACAATAAAACAATAATTATTAAAACATTAAATAATAAAAATAATGATTCTACTACTACTACTACTACTACTACTACTACTACTACTACTACTACTACTACCACTACTACTACTACTACTACTACTACTACTACTACTACTACTACTAAATAATAATAATAATAATAATAATAATAATAATAATAATAATAATAATAATAATAATAATAAAATAATAATATGCCGGAAGTAAAAATTGTGGACTATGGTAAGAGTTCTATAAAACCAGTTCAAGCACCCCAGTCTGCCCATATTGCCGACTGACCGTTCCAAGGCGGCAACTGTTGGGTTTGCTCTTTTCGTTAAATGACTCATCACAAATTTTTTCTTGCTTTTTGCTTGGCTTGCATGTAAAATACCTTTGTCCTGTGTCTTTTCAAAGTTTGGTATATGTTGCAATGCTCATAGGACTTCTCAATATTCTTATTCATTTCTTAAATGCTTATATCAAGGTAGCCGACAAGAGGCGGAGAAAGTGAAAAGTAAGAGCCATATAGTGTACTACGACTTTTTACGAATAAAATTGAAGTTGGATATGGCATGGTAAGGAAGGACCAAGACAGAACACTGGATATACACACATGTAATTTCACTTTAATAATAGTGTTACTTACATTATAAAAATTAAATATCCGACGAGTTTATTAATTAATTTTGTAGAGATTTTCATTAATAAAATACATTATACAAGGGAAGATTTTAAATTGTGTTACATAACCTTCCAGAATATTTTTTGTGTAAATTGAGTTGTTTTCACATATTTCACCTGTCCGGTTATGCCATCTAGAACTTCATAGTTAATCAAATGACAAATGATGTTAAGCAGTATATGCTATTAGATTGCAATTGATGTATTGGAATTTTTAATACGTGTTCATCGTCTAGGAATTGTGATCTTCAAACAGTTTGTTATGAAAAGGACATTGTTCAAGTAAGCGGAATGTTATTAGTTACCTTGTATCTTCTTTAACCTTTGTTTAGAAAGTGGAAATTGTTTCCAGTTTGTTAAATATATGGTTATTGGATTTTTAAATCTTTTGTTTTGTAAGACTTGATGATGCCTTTTTACATGTTGGGTCAGATGATTGTAACAAAGTTGGTATTTAAAAAAATAAAATATAGATAGTATATATGTAACATAGGGAGAAAAATGTGCAGCCAGTCCGGGACTCGAACCCGGGACACTTCGCTTACAGGGCGAATGCTCTACCGACTGAGCTAACCGGACCGCTTACACACTCTCTCCCTATCACCCGGCTACATACACCCCGGGCAACTTGAAATTCGTCCTCGAATTTCCACAGACTAAATACTCTACATAGAACTCACAAGCACTTCTCAAGCACTTGTACGTAACGACCGCGGGTCATTTACGTTGGGCGCCATTGTAACATAGGGAGAAAAATGTGCAGCCAGTCCGGGACTCGAACCCGGGACCCTTCGCTTACAGGGCGAATGCTCTACCGACTGAGCTAACCGGACCGCTTACACACTCTCTCCCTATCACCCGGCTACATACACCCCGGGCAACTTGAAATTCGTCCTCGAATTTCCACAGACTATTTGCTTTACATACAACTCATAACCAACTCAAACACTTGAGTACCGTAACGACCAAGAGTCATTTACGTTGGGCGCCAATGTAACATAGGGAGAAAAATGTGCAGCCAGTCCGGGACTCGAACCCGGGACACTTCGCTTACAGGGCGAATGCTCTACCGACTGAGCTAACCGGACCGCTTACACACTCTCTCCCTATCACCCGGCTACATATATATACCTTATATAGAATATATATATATATATATATATATATATATATATATATATATATATATATCTATATCTATCTATATCTCTATATCTATATATCTATATATATATATAATATATATATATAAAATATTCGAATATACTATGTACATACAATGTCGAAATTAGATTAAATATATCATTTGAATAAAGTCTAAGAGTTCGATATTTACATTTTTAGCTAAACTCAAAGCATCTATCACTGCGAAATCTCAAAATGTAATTAGCAAGGTACTTGAAGAATTAATTTGATATCCTACATTATTCAGGAAGAAATTTGATATTGAAAACATATAAAAAAATATAAAATAAATGGTCAGAAACAATGAACATGTTAAAAAGGTTTTTATGAGCTAAATATATTAAATATAAATATTCCTCTAGTGTATATACAATTAAACGGTCTCGTATAATAATATTTTGCACGATGACCAGAGCGGACATGTCGTTGAGACTAAATTAAAGTTATAATATTGACAGTCTCTGTAAGTCTCTACACCTCTTCAGTCCGTAATAAGGTGTGGCAACAATAGCAGTATTTATTTCTTTTTACCTGTCTTCGCTCAACAAATATTACTTAGGCATCTTGTTTGCCATTATTTTACTTGCTTTTTGTTCTAGGCCGAGTATGTTTTAATTTTTAGATTTCATTATCTAGAATAGCTTCAAAAAGTTGTTTTTGTTTCGCTGGTTTGTGTCGTTTTCTAAAAAATACATTTGTCTTTTTCAGAAAAATGTACATTTATTTGCATGCTTTTGACATAAATGTAATTTCATTGCATGGAATCGCATGCAATAAAGCGTATTATTACTAAACATCTTTGCTTGGAACGAATGTATTTCAAACATTTCTTTTTTAGAAAATGTGTAGTTTTTTTATCTCCAGTACAAGTTGTACATTCGTATTTTTAACATTTCTGTTTAAATCAGGTTTAAGAACCAAAAGTAGGTTCTTTGCCTGCTGACCGTTAAGGTGGTACGTGTTATCGCTTTTCTATGTAAGTATTGTCATATCTTAGTGTACTGTCAAATTTACATTAACATGTGTGCTCCTTTGTCTAGTAATGGTCTAAATATTAATATTCTATGAAATAATGGTTTGAGAGTGCAATCAAAAGATTTAAAAATACGACACATTACGAATCTTATTAATGCCATTTCGTAATACATATGGCAGAACAAATCACAATTAAAGAAACAAAAAGTGGCTTGAAAAAATTATTCAAGGACTATCAATATTTTACCTCTATAAATCGCCTGGAACTTTACTCTAAATTATAAAGTAACAGTTTTGTTTTACTAATAACATCAGTATTAAATTATTATAAAAAATTAAAAATGCAATTTCATCCTTTGTTTATATTATTTCTTTAAAAACAATAGCCAGGAAGTACGCGGGGGTGAAATAGAACCACCAAACAAGGGAAACAATGTTACATCATTGCGTAAATTGTAGTTCGCACTGTAGTTCGCATTTCTGTCCCTTTTAGTCAACATTTCTTGTAGTAACGTGTAAGAACTTTAGATCCGCGGCCTTCGTGATTAAATAAATTAAATACATATGCATCTGAACTCGAAATCGTGATATATTGGACGTTAGATCACGCAAACTTTAAATCTATTTCCTAATTATTCTATCAAAGAAAATCCGTATACAACTCATCAAATGCAAGCAATTACCGACAGGCAGAGACACGTTTGCTATATTCTTGTAAACATGCTCTTTAAAAATCATACTTACTATGCTAAGTGATGGGTAATACAGTCGTTGGTAAACAAATGTTTAAACTCTTTTGTAGAATGCGTTAATTGAAACATGTGTGCATATAACCAGTATAGTCATGCATCAGGGCTACACAGTTTCCACATGGGTAATTGGTTATTGCTCCATTAAATTCAAGCATGACTTGTAAAAAAACATTGGCGATGTTAATCTAGCTACATCTATGATATCATTTGCTGTGACACGCTGAAAGAAATAAATGTAATTTTCGGCGTTTGAATGTAATGAATTAGACGAAAATTGATTTCCCTTTTGTATGTGTATTGCCGCCAGAGGGCGTAGTAGTTTTACACGAGGTGTAATGTGCTTGGCCGGTATGCGGGTGCTAGCGGCTCTACCAAAAAACAGTTTTGTTTTTGTTATTTATGGTGACATAATGCAAGGATGGAAGGGAATATAATTATATCATGAAAGTAAATGATCATGTTTTGTTAACATATACTTTACGATTATTCATGTATTTACAACGGTTGATTAAAATGTAATGTCCTAGCCTTGAAGACATAACTTCAAGATACATGTGTTTCAATGAAGATTTTAAATCTGTTTATGTGAAGTTGTTGTAGTTTATTAATCATATATTTTTCTGGAAGCTCCAGCACTTTAGATCGAGTCTCTGGATATAGTTGCAGTCGTCAGGATCCGAACAAGTACTAGACACGTACAGTGTCCGTTGGTATCTGCTGTGACATACAGTCTGGGGAAACTGGACTCCGGTCTTGCTTTGTTGTATAACTGCTAGTCGGTTTCCGTCTGGAGACACCAAGTGGATGGTTTCGGTGTACCAGCTGCAAATGTAGAGGCATCCATTAGCATCGTAACCAGGCCTAATGGGCGCTATAGGTCCTCATCTTTATAAACCCAATTAACAGCCCCATACCTGCTCATACATGTGACGGTGTTTTTGTCAAAATCACTTACGTATGTCATATTGTGTTTTTGATTATCTGTTATATACCGGGGATTTCTGAACAACATCTTTTCTGTCGGATCATGTTAGATGGACAGGAGAACATTTAGCTTTAGGTCCATTATCTTAATCTGTGGCCTTTTGCATGTGTACGCCATGAAAAGTTTATTTCCGTTGCATTGAAGACCTAGACATTTGCCAACCAACTTTATCGTATCAAGGATGTGAAGATTCGGGTCCGCGGACAAAACTGGGATCTGCCGAACATATGGCAGCGAGACAGCAAGTCGGGGCCCAGGAAATTAGTTATATCCCAGGGTTCTGAGATTAGAGCCCACCTTTGGATAATGGTGTTGCTAGTCAAGTCAAGCAACTTCACGCTTCGGTTTAAGAAGTCAGCTAAAATAAGTTGTGTCACTGAGAGCTCCATCATACCAGTGATCGAACAAGGAGAATTGTCTTCCGTAGTTTTAATGTTTATTTTAGATTCCGATGTGCAGTTTTTTGCTGGAGACGATGGCTTCTTGTATGCTTCCAGCAGGTCTGCAGAAAGCATACTACGAAACTGAGTCAACTCAACGGCAACATTGCTGGATTTATTTAAATAATCGTTGATGTTTGGATCAGTTTGTAATCTAAATGTCTTTATTTTAATGTCCTGATGAAGTTGTTCCAAACGAATTAAAGATGAAATAATTTGCCTGTCAGTTTTCTTTAGAGCCACAAACAAGGATTTGTTCTGATTAAGACGTTTCTTTTTTCAATCACCAATATCGAAGGCTTTACTTGTTCAAAACATAACTTGATATTTTCTGCAAATGTATTCAGTTTGATTTCGTTTCTTTCTCTAGTCTTTGCAGCTTTCTCTGCAATTTCCTCCCCTATTGAATCTACAATACGGAGAATTTCTGATCGATGTTGCTGGAAATCTTCCAATGTTTTGGCGTGCCACTCATCGTTTAAGGTTATGCACTTATCAATAGCCATATTGCACTTTTCATGAAGCAACATGAACCTGTCTGCCGCTTCCTGGACATCCATTATCTCTCTTGATGTTTCGACTCCGAGTGACAAATCCGAAACTAGGGTCAATTTCTCAGACGACATGTATCCATCCCTCATACATAACAAGCACCCAAATGTATCACTTTCTGGGCAATACACATCCTCTGATCTACCTGGGTGCCTCGAACATGTTTCCTCGTTACAAACTACATTCTGATTTGAAATGTATTTGCCAATCTAAAGTTCTTTTTCTTTCGTAGCTCCCAAAGTCATGTGCTGATCGATACAAGCTTGACAAAGGAAATCAGTTCAGGACTTGCAGAAACCTGCATCTCTGAGAACTCTTCCCGATTCAAGACATTGTGAACACTGGTTCTCAATGCCTTGGCGATCAGAGTGTGTGGCTAGCAACGATTCTCCCCGACTTGATACTTCATCCATATTGACTGAGAAATGATAGTAGTTAAGTATGAATAACAATATAACTTACAGTAATAATAATAATCATAATATTTAAATAAAACAAAGAAATAAGAATTAGAAAGAAACAAAAAGGTAATAAAGAAGAAGAAACGGACGAAGAAGAAAAAGAACAAAGAAGAAGAAGACGAAGTAAAAAAATAAAATAAAAAAAAAGAATTTTGAACCTTTCCAATATGTTTTGACTATGTAATAAATCAAAACAAATAAACATTAAAATGTCAAGTTAAGACTTAGTTTCATTTTATAATGAACAAGTAATAATAGAAAACATTGTTTTTATTACAATGTTTTACCATCAAAGGACCTTGAAAAGGTTCATTTGACCCGTATTTACCAATATTGACCAGTATTCGGCACTTGACGGATATTGACCGGAATGGTCTTAACGGGTTAAAACCACCGGATAGTACTAGAAGAGGTCAATTAATTTCAAAAATGCACTTCATTGTATTCAATATGCTTATCTTACTAACCCGTATTACGCTGGATTTGTTAGAAACCACATCTGATTGCATGGGTCCTACTTATACGTATATAAATACTTAACAGCACAAGGTACAGATCCTGATCAGACAGCTCACGTAGAGAGAGGGTTGATCAAAATCAAAACTATTTGCTTAACTGCTCTACATTAACACGCTTAAAGTAAACACTGAATCTAAAATCCTTGCATGTCCCCAGTAGCATACTTCATAAACATAGAAAAATCAATAGCATGTTTCCCAAACAAGCACAACTATTTAAACACAATTACATGCATTGACTTGTATTGGTTATTAAAGTTTTAAGCAAACAATTAACTTTTATTCACTATTTTACGAAACAGATTATCGGACGTATCTAACAATTTAACATTTATTAGATATGTCTAAGTTGGGGCTTTCATTAATTGAGTATTATATAAAAAGCATGTGATTCGCTGGTAATTTAAACTACTTAATGTGTAATTAGACCTTCATTCTATTTAAGCGCAATAGCATGATGCTAGCTGTTAAACGAGTTTTTGTCAATACACAAACTATAAAAATATTTTTTTCTTGAGGGAACAAATATAAACAGTTAAAAAAGCAAAGATTTCATTTTTCATTTTCCTGGTGTTTTTTATTCCTTTTCTCATGAGGGGCGCCGGTGGTTCTATAAATGTGGGAACGTAATTCTTGCATATAATTGAATGACATCTAATGCAATTTTGGATCAGGCTTTTGAACCCAAAGTTCGCAAAATGTAAATACTATTATAAAAGATCATGCATTTGATCTTTGATCGGTGTAGCTTGCCATAGTTATCAGAAAGATTTTCGAAGCACTAACTTTTGACCCTGCTTGATCATGTCGCCTCGAAGTCAGTTTTTCAAGCCTGGGAATATGTAGTGTGTGTACAGCGCCAATATGAACACTGTAAAGACTAGACGTGTCACTTGTGTCAAGGAATGCTGCAAATGTTAACATTAATATTGTAGTACATTTAGAAAGTTTAAGTGCAGATATACATGAAAAACAGATTTATAAATGAAAATGCCACGCATGAATATCACCCAGCAAATAGAGGAAAGGTCGGAACCTGGAGAGAACTATTACAAGAACGAGAGTTCCATTGTCTTTGCATTATTTAAACGGCCGATGTATTTGCGATATCCTGCTTCTGCTTCTCGCTCTGTACCAGGTTATGTACGACAAAGGTTTGGCGTATTATCTCAGCATCTTAGTTGTCGCACGCACTCGGGATTTTCATATTCAGATCAAAGGTTAAATTGTTTGGACGCGTGTATTTTTATGGCCTCCAATATCATTTATCATCGTTTTGACATAAGGTTAATTAAAATGCAATTATATAGAAAACAAATAATTGATTAACCAAACAAAAAAAGACCACTCTTTGCACACCTTACCTCGCTTATATGGTTTAACGTGCATCGCCCAAACAGCGTCTTTCAGCGCTTTAATATTCTTGTTTATGTGATTAACAACAGAACTAAAACAATAAACAATCATAAGGGATTACCTGTATTTCTGGATATTATGATAACTTATCTGTCTGTCTACACGACCTCACAAAGTCAGCCATGTCCTTGATTACAGTCACAGTTACCGACATTTGTAAATGATTTTCTCAAAGGTAAAGCTTTTCTGCCACAAATACTTATGTATAGGCATAAAATGAATGTTTCTTTACGTAAGATTAACCTCACTGATGTCAATTGTTACACATTATAAAACAGTATGTTTAAACTCACAACAGTATTCGTTTACCGTGTTTAAATAATAGGTGGTAAAGAATGTTATAACACTAAGGTTTGTAGTAAATTTCCGTATAAGTTTGGAAATAATCGGTAAACTCCGTACTATTAGTGTGATTCATTAAAGTTAAAATAAGGGGGCGTCAGTATGTCTCTATAGCAAGGATCACGCGATCCATTACGTGAATTATGGTATTGATTTCGACATGTATTGCGTATCAATTACTTGAAAATTCTATAATAGAGCAGACACAGAAAAGAAAAAGATTGAAGCGTTTATTAAGGAATCTAAACTTTCAAATGGTAAGTGAACACAAATAGAAAATAAAGGATTAAAGGAATAGAAAAATTAAGAAAGACATAAACTATGTTGAGATATGTGAAAAAAGAAATGCAGACTCTATTGAGTAAAAATCAATTACGTTCTCCTTACACTCGTACTATTATAAAACTCTGGAGCACATAATTATATGCAGGATCTTATATATTGATCTTAAAAAATATCACAGGCAAATAAATGTGCCATAAGGTTTCATACAAGATACCGTCAAATCTCGACGAACGAATGAATGATATATGATAACAAGAAAAACAAAAAAAAGAGTTCTTTCTTGTATTGTTGACTATGAGATACTATGACAGAACATTCAGGGTAAATAATAGTGTTTAAATTGTTTTAATGCGTTAGGTTATTTCCCCTGTAAGTTTCTAATATAGACTGGATATCTATAATACCCTCTATCGAGACACCCTACTAACACTCGGTAATATATATAAAGCAAAGTCAGCAAACTACCTTTTGTATTCACCTTTTTATAGCGAAATTACAGAAGATATTTTCTCAAAAACTATGTAAAGTTGCATTGTAATAAACAATTAATTTATTTGATGTCGCGGGCATTATTCATTCCAGCTAAAACTTCGAATGCCTACACTTTTATTACAACAGTATGCAACATTTACTTCTTAAAATAAAAACAATCTCATCAATTTCTTTTCAATTGATACATTGTTCATTTAAAGTATAAATTTACATTTATGAGGAACTCAAGTTTAAGGTATATTCCTGTTTTTTAATTCATATTTGCATACGCATATATAATCAATGCATTTTCCCATTACGACATTCAGAACACGCTGTTTTCTCTCACAAATCGCTCTACCTCTCTTATCGAGATCATAACCTATACACAGTGGCCTACTTCATCTTTAATGTTAACATTTAAGTTAAAAGAAAGTCGTCCAGGTAAGACTAAAATCAGGCTGGTATCTTGTAAACAGTTTGTTTGTCTCGTATAACATTTTGCATGCAACTTTAGGTACATAACATCTTATATTTAAATTTACACACACAAACAATTAGCTAAAACTTAAAAGGAATAGGTAATATGAAGCATAACCATGTCGTTTGTTATAAGCGGTTGAAAAAAAAATCACTTAACTAGTTGTTTAGTATAAAAATAGTTCACTTCACTTAAGCTTTGTTTCCTATTATTGATGGAACCATACTTAGCCAAACGGACATCATTTATATGATCTAATCTATACATTGTATAGCTGCTCTATCATTCGACACATACACACTCCAGTAGTGGCAGCTGTAGCACGTTGGTGTGACGACAAGAAGGGAAGGTTAGAAAAGTCGATGTTCGATGGGTGAAGTCAAAGGATTCCTAATTCTGCATTGATGTGAAAACAACGTACATCTGCTCATGGAAACAATACTATTCAGATAATTCAGATAAGTTAGTTGCCTGATAGGACAATTACAGCGATAACTTCAGTTTGCATAATTGTACCCATTAACAACTCTTAGGTGCCTATGTGCAGATTGCGGCTGGCGAGGATTGCATCTGAACTGTGCTGTTTATGTTGTCCTCTGTACAAAGCAAGCTAGCAAACGTAGTTGATTAAATAGCATTTCGGTTAAGATCGTTATTAATGTGAAACTCATATCTCGTGATCTCCATATCTAGCTGTTCCAATCGATTTACGAAGGTTATTACTGCCATGCGTCTTCAAAGGATCAACCGTTTACTATGCTTAAGATGTACCTTTTCTTCAATAGTCACCATTGAAGATTTACATTGTTCCGAATGCTTTTTTTCTAAAGCACGTATTTTTCTTACGTTTTCTTTTCTTATCCTGCGAGGCACTTCTGCTATTTTCCGACCCAAAGAAGCTGTCGCACAAAGAATCTTCGAAAGAAATTTCATAAAGTTTTCAAGGGTTTTAGTACGTTTTTCTTCGTTCAATGACTGACTCTTCTTAATAGTATGCTTGGACTGGACCTCTTACGTTTTATGTCTCGACACTGAACTCTTTGGAACTTTTTAAACAAATCCGAGTCAGAGCCACGTTTAGGCATGATTCATGCAGATTTAAATGACACATTAAACATCCAAATGTATTATCTTCGTGATAATTCACTAAAATTGATACTCCATGGTGCACGGAACATTTTACTGCAGCGTAAGAAGGCGTTTGTTGTTCAGGAATAACTTTAAGCTGTAGAACTTTATGATTTTTTTTTCAGTTCTCATTATCTTGTGGTGGTGAACAGTCTTTGCAAAGAAAATCATTGCAGACACCTTGTACTTCTATCCAATTCGACTCACTGAGCAAACTGATCACTGTTGCAACGGTCAGTACATTTTGTGGTACTATTTGTTTGCCGTCCTGAAACATCTGGAAAATACTAATATTGATAATAATAATAATAATAATAATAATAATAATAATAATAATAATAATAATAATAATATACTACTACTACTACTACTACTACTACTACTACTACTACCACTACTACTACTACTACTACTACCACTGCTACTACTACTACTACCACTACTACTACTACTACTACTACTACTACTACCACTGCTACTACTACGACTACTACTACTACCACTGCTACTACTACTACTACTACTACTACTACTACTACTACTACTACTACTACTACTACTACCACTGCTACTACTACTACTACTTCTACTACTACTACTACTACTACTATTACCACTGCTACTGCTACTACTACGACTACTACTACTACCACTGCTACTACTACTACTACTACTACTACTACTACTACTACTACCACTGCTACTACTACTACTACTACTACTACTACTACTACTACTACTACTACTACTACCACTACTTCTACTACTACTACAACTACTACTACTACTACTACTTCCACTACTACAGCTACTACCACCACTACTACTACTGCTACTAATGCTGCTACTACTACTACTACTACTACTACTACTACTACTGCTATTACTGCTACTACTACTACTACTATTACTACTACTACTACTACTACTACTGCTATTACTGCTACTACTACTACTACTATTACTACAACTACAACTACAACTACTACTACTGCTACTACTACTACTACTACTACTACTGCTGCTGCTGCTACTTATACTACCACTACTATTATAACCACTACACTACTACCTCTAATACTACTTCCACAACCACTATCTATATTGGGGACGTCCAGCTATATTGGTACATGTCTAAAGAAGGACATGTGCCAGGTATGCATACATAAATAGGATATGATTGCATTTTTCACCTGATTTCCGGGTTTATATGTCCACATTTTATTTATTTTTCATAACACATCACTATATATCTGTCAAATTATAAGCTATTAATTTCACAAATTGTCGTCAAGATGTGATAAACGACATAACCTCAGGCAAACTTAACTAGTCAGTCCTAGCTTACCTGTACTATTTTCCATTATGATAACATCTTTACGACCTCACAAAGTCAGCCATATCCTTAATTCATGTCTCACCATTTCTGCAGTATATTTAATGTGTTTTAATGACAATGATTTATTTAGTTTCATACACAAATCTATCAATTTAGGTTAATCACGATATTTCTTGAGCACGTTTGAACATTCTTTTGTAACGTAGGTTTTCGCACAAATGAAAGTTTTTAATCCACAATTCGTTAAGAATCGGTAAACTACGTATTATTTTTTGATTAAGTAAATTTATAACAAGTGGGCATCGGTATGTTCCGCTAGACAGCCTACATCCTTCTCTCTATATCTTATCGGTATGTTCCGGTAGATAGCCTACATCCTTCTCTCTATATCTTGGATTTAATGATAAGTACAGGGTAAATTAAACGGTACATTTAAGAAAAACACACACACACACACACACACACACACACACACACACACACACACACACACACACACACACACACACACACACACACACACACACACACACACACACACACACACACACACACACACACACACACACACACACACACACACACACACACACACACACACACACACACATAAAGTCTTTTTGTAAATGATTTTTTTCTATATAAAACTGACTGGCCTTCTTATCTGAAAACCAAGAAATATATATTCTTGTCTCGATAATAAATACTTTATATATTTAAATTAAAAAAATATTTTTAATTCTATGTTTGTTTGTTGACCCAAACTATGTTTTGAACTCTTATGAGAGGTTTCCAATACTACCTTGTTTAACAATGCATCAATATTAGATAATAAGGTACAATGATTACGTTTATCGGCGCAGTTAAAAGGTTTCACTAAGTGAATCATGTAATTGATTATGTTCGCCGTTCCACTACTTAAACCGATTTACCTGCTTCGTAACATGCAGAATGTGTGGCCAAAGGAAAACAAACGTGCATTAGAAAACGTTTCCTAAAGGTGTTTCGATTTAGTTTAATACACAATAAAATTATGGAATATATATGTGAAATAAGAAAATCGTCAGACAATATGATGCCCTACAGACCTGAACATGCCTTCTAAAAGCGAAGAGATAGATGGTGATCATCACCAGGAAGAAAATATATATTTATGAATATTTTACAGCAATGAGTGTCATAATTTGCCACTTGTTTATTTGATTGACATCCACTTTATACACCTAAAATGTCGAATCTCATTGTCTGAGCGAGGTACCACTTGATCGGATGTATCCTGACACATCTGGCATACACTGGGCTGTCCAAGAAATTTTCGACAATAGTCTCACTGTTATCATTACCGGAAAATTCCTACAACATAAAATGGAACAAACACATATTAATATTAAATGAACGGTAAATCACTTTGTACTTCCTACTGACACGGAACTAATAAAAGGTTATTGAGTACAATCACTGGAATACAGTGATAAATCGTTAAGCACTTATATTTTGAACACGGTGGTTTTAAAGCGCACTTCTATCTCTACAGCTAAATAGCTAAAGGTAAAATATTTAAGTAAATAAAGTCTAATAAGTAAATGACTATTTTATTACATGAACTACCAATAGTTAATAATAAATATTTTGTATTTCTTAAAATATAATTTAAACTTAAATGCAAAGAAATAGTTTACATTGTTTACTTCGTGAAAATATTTCGTTTGGGACGAGTATCCCACAATGCGTACAATTCTAAGGAAGTTTTGTAGATGCGCGCGCATAATATTAATAGACCGGTTAATATCAGCGAAAGCGGGTCAATATCTCTATTTATTGACTCGACTATTTTGGGGGTGTGACCAATCGTGTTGCGTCTATATATATTTCATGTAATAATAGATATTATTGTTATTGTTTTTAAGCAAACTGGAAGTATTTGTATCAATCTCTAAGTATCTTTATTTGTCTAACACTTCCTGACCTTCTCTATCTCGGTCTTTCATTCTTTCCCTGTCTCTGTCTGTCTGTCTGTGTGTCTATCTGTCTGTATTTGTGGTCGATACATAAAGTATAAACTGGTTAATATCGGTGAGTATATATACAAATAATAAACTATATGTATTATATATATATATACAGTTCGTGGACGAATGCTATTACTTTTATACCCTATCCGAAAGGATGGATATTTTGACATCTTGATAAATGTTATATATTTTTAGTCGATATAGTAACGATATAGTATGGTTATAGCATCCTGTTCATGTGAAGATGGAATTGAAGAACCAAAGTTCAATGTCAATCAAAGGAAATACACGTAACATCCTTATAGGATGAATTAAATGACAACATAGATTACATGCACGGGGAGATTTTTTACGACCGCCACACTGCACAAGTAACATTGTTGTGATCATGAATAAGAATACATGACAAAGTCCTATGAGCATTGCAACATATACCAAACTCAGAAAAGGCATAGAAAAAAGGTATTTCACATGCAAGCCAAGCGAAAAGTAAGAACAAATTTGTGATGAGTAATTTAACGAAAAGAGCAAACCCGACAGATACCGCCTTAGAACGGTCAGTCGGCAATATGGACCGACTTGGGTGCTTAAACCGGTTTTACAGAGCTCTAACCTCCTGACGAGTTTCTCAAATGCAAGCAATGAAAAGAAAAACGATCTATTTGAATATAAAATGTCCAAGCGCTGATATTTTCTATAAGTTATGACGAAGTAGTGACGTCATTGAAAAATAATATCCACATAGTGTTAAGAAAAGAATATAGTATTATTTCGACTTGAAAAACTACACCAAAATGGTTGACTATAAATATAATTGACTTTCTGAATCATGAACAAACATAACCAGAGACGAATAAATGATTGTAGCATCCTGTTCATGTAAAGATGGAATTGAAGAACCAAAGTTCAATGTCCATCAAAGGAAATACACGTAACAATCCTTATAGGATGAATTAAATAACAACATAGATTACATGCACGGGGAGATTTTTTACGACCGCCACACTGCACAAGTAACATTGTTGTGATCATGAATAAGAATATATGACAAAGTCCTATGAGTATTGCAACATATACCAAACTCCGAAAAGGCACAGAACAAAGGTATTTCACATGCAAGCAAAGCGAAAAGTAAGAACAAATTTGTGATTTGTCATTTAAGGAAAAGAGCAAACCCGACAGTTACCGCCTTGGAACGGTCAGTCGGCAATATGGACCGACTGGGGTGCTTAAACCGGTTTTACAGAGCTCTAACCTCGCACTTCCTATAATCACAATAACCGTCACCACGCAGGTATAAGCGGAAATCCTTCCTCATGTCCTTACTCACCTGACCTAGCGCCTTGCACTTTCGCGCTGTTTCCTCATCTCAAGAAAAAGCAAACACTTCAATGACTTCAATGAGTTGCAGACAACACTTCATGATTTGTTGTGCAGTTTAAGATCAGACTGGTTTCGTAGTGCTTTCCAGGCATGTGTTATGCGGCATAGCCGTTGTGTAGAAGTCGGTGGTGAAGATCTTAAGAATGAATGACGTTGGCAGCAGTGCACCGCTGCAGGTATGGTTATATGCAGGTAATTTATTTTCTGTATATTGTATCAGAGTGCAATTAGCTGTGTATATCAGAAAATGATGTGGAAAAAACATCAGTAAAACGCTCAAACAATTTGGATATCCAAAAGTTCGTGGACAAACGCAGTCAAAACAAAATTGTTTGAGCGCTTCACTGAAGTCATCATACAATGTCATACTTAGTCATATTCTAATGAAGTATTACATCGCATGACGTTCGTTCGTTACTGTCGTAATTTTGCCGTGATTACCATTTCGATGTTGTCCTTCGATTTCACCATCTCAAATGTAAGACAGTTGATGCTGTACGATGTTTTGTATGATTCCACCCACTGATATAATCCATCGAAGTAACGACCCTGGGTCGCTATCCCAACAACATATCGATTGCGTCCAAGGTCGGCCTGACAAAAACAGCGCATTTTTAAATATTAGTGTAAAATGGAAAATTCATGACAACATAAAAACAAACATGTATCATCCAGAAAATAAAATAAAAAAACATGCATGATAATAAAAATATAATGAATTTCATACATCATTCATTTCATACATAAATATCAGTGGTTTATCATGATTTTTGCAAAATCGTCATAAACATTTACTGTACCTGTATATACGGCATTGGGTCGATCAAGAGATCCGCACTCCAGCCACCGATTCCATAACCGTCATATATTGTATTAAGTCGTGACCTTTCTGATCCATGTGATACTGTGTGGTTGTAGGTAGACGATGCAAACAACTGATCGTCTGGGATACCGTTCGGTCCGGAAACCAAATAATCATAATTGGTTGGGAAATATCCTTCAGAAAAATAATGTAAATAGATTAAAAGTTTTTTTTATGACTTAAATGTTCGTGAATTCATTTTTTTAAATCAATTTAAAGACCTCATTTCTACTTTCCGATATTTGCGATTTCGCTTAAAAAATTTATGCTCATACAGCGTTTTCAAAAATGTGTCGAGTCATTATATGAAATTGCAGTTAATCAGTACCAATTAAAGGTAGTTTTAAAATGATAAAGAAAATACTTGCAATAATCGATATCACAAATAAAACTAAACAAGATGAGATAAGTACAATACTATAACTATAGAAATATAGCTGATCTTCATTTTAAAAATTTAATCATATGGGCAATTATTTCGTTTGCATATTGCACATATATAGAAAGCTTATTGCATTTATTGTCATATTAATTACAAATAAAATCCTGTATCCAATTATTCACTCATGATCTATGTTTTACTATAAGTTGTCTGACTTTAATGGGGTATTTTATTTACACTGTTTACCCATGTTAAAAACCACCAGAAAGTGCGAGTTTAAAGCTCGGTCGTTTAACCGTTACCCTTCATCTTTCTATGTATTTGGTCTAGGTGTTTTGCCACTACTACACGTTCTTTTGTATAAAGCATGAGTCCTTTATATATATTTTCTTTCTTCATTGACTTTATTTAAATGATTTGTTATGGCCATTACGTACTTATGTGAGAGACAGTAGTTGTGACGTTAACCATCACTGTCGGATCATCCGTTGCACAACCATAACAAGTTGATGTTGGTTCCACAAAACTGGCCACCTTGCATCCAGGCCCCAGACTAAAACAAAGCAGAACACATTGTAGAGCAGACCTCACTGAGTCTTCTACCACTCGCTCAGATGTCGGACAAATCTTATTTTCCAGTGCGAAACCTAATGCAAATCTATCTTGATACCAATTGAAGCTAAATGCTTCTGGCAACCACGTTGCCAATAGCAGAACATGAATCTGCAGTATTCCCGACATGAATGATTATCCAGTAACATTTATTTCACAGTTATATATAATTCTTCCCTGGTATTGTTTGCTGTCGCCTCGATTGGCAGGCACTAGAACAAAGTAATGTTGGTATATTTCTTATCACAACAATCAGTAAATCACACTGTTAGCCTTGCGTGTCAATACGAAAGATCACAGCCAGAAAATGAAATAAATGATGAATATCGATAAGTGATATTGGATCAATGAACATAACTGAATCATGTGAACGATTGTTTTGGTCCAATTGTCACAGAAACTCAACTTGATCTTTTAACAGTGTTAGTATATAGACAATATACTATAATAAATTGATTTTGCTTATTGATTAGGGTTGTGTTTTTAATAAGATACCTACTGCGATATGGGCCAGGCGGTTTGAGATAATATCGCCATCAGAAGGATTATCCTCATGACATATCATTATCATCATTTGCGAATATATTTTAATATTTTGCACTTATAAGCATACTTTTATCTTATTAGTATTTTTTGTGTTGAAAGAAAAACGACGTACAATAAGAATTACAACATATTACACACACACACACACACACACACACACACACACACACACACACACACACACACACACACACACACACACACACACACACACACACACACACACACACACACACACACACACACACACACACACACACACACACACACACACACACACACACACACACACACACACACACACACACACACACACACACACACACACGAAACATGTTTAAAACAAAACAAAACAAAATATAAACATGCCTATTACGTCTGTTTTTAACATGAGTGCTAAAACACCGTTCCTCTTTGTACTGAAAATGACATAACATGAAGGCTAAAACACCGTTCCTCTTTGTAGTGTCAAAAGCAAAATGGTCATCATCCTCACAACTATTTGAACATTTTAATTTCGTTCACAAACCTTATTTACACTATTATCTATAGCACAAAAAGTCACATGTGTCAACTTTCGACGTAGCTAACATCAACACGAAAGCTCTGAAATAGAGAAGTAAATACGGGAATATACGATTTTTGTATACAGACGTGTTCTCGGTTCTTTCTTGAATGCTACATACAGTCAACTCTCGTTATCTCAAATTTCAAGGGAACGTAGAAAATAGTTTGAGATATCCGAAGTTTGAGTTATCCGAATTTAAGGATTGTTTGTGTAAATCTTTTTTTATTCAATAAGTCAGTGCGTGTATTGTGAGTAGGTAGTGGAAGAATGATAAAATCACTAACGCGATCCCTCATTTTATTTACGAGTTAAGAACGCCGTGTTAACAAGTTCTCAAAAACTGTTACAACAACAAGTTCAAACTGAAACACTTTAATCAGCGTTAATCGATTAACCTCTTCTCTAAATTACGTGGCATCCTGATTGCCGATAATTGGCGATAAACCTCGCGCCCAAACACGGTAGGTGTGAAAATCACTAATGTTGCCGTTTTGCATCCTATAGCAATTTGAAGTTTGAGATAGACCAACTGATTTCAACAGTTTTATACGTATGGGGACAAAAAATTTAGTTTGATATATCCGATAATTTGACACATCCGAATTTGAGTTAAGCGGAGTCGAATTATATAGAAACTAAAGGGAAAAAACGGGACCGTAGAAAACAATTTGACATAACTGGAAATTTGAGATAACCGATTTTGAGATAACGAGAGTTGACTGTATTTATAAGTAAATATGAATATTCTCTTGTGTTTTATTCATTACTTTGCGTAGGAAATAGACAGTTAATATGTTTTGATCGTTTCTTCATAAATGCCAAGTAAGAGAGAAACAAAATCGTTAACATAGGTGAAGACAAGCTTTAATAAAACACATGTTATGATAGTGACTAAACTTTTCATATTTCTAAGTTTTCGTAGTTTGTCCCAGTAGCCATAAATTATTGCAGATTAAGTCTGGGATATAGTTATGGTTCAATAGAACTACTGAAACTCAACATGTACAGTGTCTGGTTGTGTTCGCTGTAACACACAGTCTGCGGTACCATATTCCACTATGTGGATGGCGTAGCTGTATGTGCTGCAGATATAGAACACTTCCGCCCTCTCCCATAACTACTATTGTCCCTTTTAGTTCCCGGTCCGTATAGACCCAAATAACGGTACTTTACGTGCTTTAACATGTGACGTGTATATTTGGCGGAGTCACTTACATAAATCAGTTTGTGTCCATGACCAAGCGCTTGGTACAAACAACATACACTCTAAAGGTGTTTTGTGTTATTTACTGGAGTACGTTTGCAGACATAATCTGAACATGTGATCTAGGAATATTGTAAGACACAACAAGTTCGTCCCGGTGCGATAAAGCCCCAAACTCCTGCCATCTTCCCCTATAGTATCACGTGGTTGACGGCTCAAGTTACTTTTGAAAAACTGAATCTCTTGAGAAACTGGAAATGCGGCTATACATGAAGCATGACCATCGGAATAAAAAAATTTGAAAACAAAGAGGACTAAACAATACCAATGCTAATTATGTAAACACGAATATAGACGGCAAAGTCCTACGAACATTGCAACATATACAAAATTTTGAAAAAGGCTTAAGACAAAGGCATTCACATACAAGCCAAATGTAAGAATGAGAACAAATCTGTGATGAGTCATTTAACAAAAAGAGCAAACCCGACAGTTACCGCCTTGGAGCGGTCAGTCGGCAATATGGAAAATATATAATAATAATAATAATTGTATGATGATAATAATAAGAAGGAGAAGAAGAAGAAAAAGATGAAGACAAAGAAGAAGAAGAAGAAGAAATATATTTATAAGAATAATATATAAAATAATAAGTTTTTTTTCTCCATAAAATTAACACTTTATGTTACAAGTCATGAATCAATACGTGAATTGGTGAAGCCAGCAAACGTTTCCGTGTTTCAAACTGTCGGTCACATTTAAAAAAAATTAAAGTATGTCAACTTCAGGGTTGGCATTGACTTCGCTTGAATTTAACTCCACAATGTTTATATCTCGTGATCTTTGACGTAGTACTGCTTTTTTGTAACAATGGCCGAGAAATGGTTTAAACCGTGTTGATATTCTCGGGGACAGTACAATAAGAAGATAGATAAGTGAACAAATGACAAATATTAAAGATTAGGACTCGGCTGTGGGAGAAAAATGATAGATAACTTTAGTCTCGACAAACATTATTTATAAATATTTTAAGGATTTACGATGTGATATAAGTTCTTTAATTAATGAAGCTGGGTTTTATTGTCTAAATATCAATTTGAATATCAATTTTGGTAATATTACTAAAGTAATTGGTGCTTTTGTCATATGAAATACTATAATTGTTTTTAAAATGTTTAGTAAGTTAATAGTATGCTTGACAAATACGTAAGTTAACCTTTAAACGGTATTAAATAAGTCCCATGATAGGAAGTTAGTCTCACGATCGGCAATGCCAAAATAAATATTTTTATTTGGAGAAGAACTATATAACTTTCAGCCTATAAAGGCATATAAAGCGTTCTTTGAGGAGATATGGATAATTTACCAAAATTAAAGCTTGAATGTTGACGATCATTGCAGCTGTTTCCAACCTTAGGTCATGCCGACCATGCGAACGACCTAGTGTATTTATTATCGACGACAACGTCAATGGTATGTGCTAACTGTATGTATTGTACATTTCAGAAAGACTTTTACACACTGTCTTTGCTTATTTGGATTGGAGTGAAAATGGTGTCTTTCTCGGGGAAGAACGCGCACACTGTTTGACTGACGTGCTATATCATTGTGGAAACGTATAAAATAATATTTTGTTCCTGTGAAGTTGGTTAAAGTTGTGTGAAGATTTGAGTTACCCACAACTTTGCCCTGTTTCAAGTCTCAATAGCAAAACAACAATTGGAATTGAGGTGTGTCTTGTCGTCTCCCATCATATTCACGTGGCCGTCAAGTCATCCCTAAATCGCAAACAACGGAAACAAAGAAATCGGCCATCTTGTATTCTTTGTTATATTGAAAACGCATATTAAAAGCTTAAATAAAATGCCATTAAATGAAAATGTAACACAATAGCATGCCTGGAAGGTTTGTATTTGGAATTATCTTTTTCATTTTGATTTAAAGATGTCATTCATTTAGATGTGAGCTAGTTAACATGCGAATAAAATAATGTACATACAAGCTGTGAAAGTGGCGCCCGTGGCGTAGTGGTGGAGTCACCGACTAGGAACTCCTATGAATGCTGAGCCTCCCACGTCGTGGGTTCGAGTCCCGTTCTGGGCGAAGAACTTCATGTGGTAATGTCATCTAGCTGACCTGCTCTGCGCCGCCGGTGGTTCTACTCAGACATCTATTTCGGGTCTTCCTCTATACAAAACTGGTCACTGCGATGGGTTTATAAAACAAAACTAAAAAAAGAACTATGAAAGGAAAATAAGAGGGTTCAAGCCATTTTAGTATATGTAAGATTAAAACCGCTCAACATTCAGCAATATTTAACTCCTGGTTCAAACATTTTCGAATCATCATTAAAATTACTAAGTAAATCAATATTTCTTAAACATTTAATAAAATTCCTTTAAACCATTTTTTTGACGAAGGATTGCCTTGTAGTGGCGAATTTCTGTACTCGTGGTTTTAAAAGCATTATACAAATGATCATCTGGCAATTAAAATTTAATAATTGTACAATAAATAATACCCGCGGGTGTTTAAATTTTGTATAGGACGTTTTCTCGTGGGTATTAAGGGTCAGTGATTTATCGTCCAGCAACTTCAATAAAATAACTGTACAATAAATAATACATGCAGGTGTTTGAAGTTCGCATACGACATTTTCTAGTGGAGAATAAAGGTCATTGACTTGTTAACGGAATTGAAATGACGTTCATTTCCTTTAAAAACGACTTTGATAAATTATTGAGCCGATTTTATGTACGATTTCGTTTAAGGTAAAAAATATTGATGATCGACCTTTTAGACACTATTAAATACTACTAAATACCTTCGAATTTAGATAACAGTAGCCGTTTTTTACTCCGAGAACATTCATAGTTGCAATGATAGAATTACTAACAGGCAAAAACCCTCTCTCCAAAACTATCTCGAATTTGATGAAAATATTTGTCGAAAAATAATTAATACAAACTTTCAGTTTAACTCAATTAGATTCTGACCCTTACATTTGGATTTTCAATCACGTTATATAAAATGTTGCTACATGATTTGCCTAGTTCACCGAGGCGCTAATGAGGCACTCATGATAAATTAGAAGTGTATTTACACAGAGCATGCTAGATATCATATTCTGTGCATTGACCATCGTACATGTATTGGCTCAATTGTATCGTTGCTAATAAATTTTTCATGTATCTAAGGTATCTGTTAAACTAGTTACTTACAAAACAAAAATATGCAGATGGTATATGTGAAGATAACAAACAGATAAAAGGCGACAATCCAAAGGAAGAACCCCTAAATTTATGAAGATTTTACTGCAATCAATGCCATAATTTGCCGCTTGTTTATTTTATTATCATCCTCTTTACACGCCTAAAATGTCGAATCATATTGAATCTTAATCTAATTAGTACTTGATAGAGTGACTTGCATTTTGTACCGCATGTTTTACCCTTGATCGATTTAATTAAATTGAATAGAAAATAATATTTTCGATATTTTCTATATTTATATTTTTTATTATTTTTATTTATTTTATTTATTTTCTATTTTTTATTTAGGTACGTTATTCAATACATGTCCCTATAAATCACCTGACCGTTTATAAGCCTAAAACTAATTACCACTTTTATGACACCATGTTAACACAGACTTGACGTGTAGTTGCATGAATGTGGTAAGTTTTCTACAGTGCACGTGTCATATGAAAAACACAGTATACATTGGCTGGCAAAGTTCATTTCAGTAAAGTGTTATGGAACACAAATTAAAAATAGACAGAGACGGATGTGGTGAATAGGAATAGAAACTCGGAATATCATATAGAAGAGTGGTTGAAAGAATGTTAGTAAAAGATACATTTAAATCAGTTTATCTTAACATGATACGTTTACACACACATTCAATGTTTAATCAGGGTATCATATCGGCTTCACTTACATATTATTAGCATACACATCCTAACGGAAAGAATTGTATGTCTTATATGGCAAGAAAGGTGTGAAAACATTGGAGCCAGCATGCTCTGGAAGTGGGCCGATAAGGGCCGACCGATTTGGACCAGACCGAGTTCGTACAGTGTAAGAAGGCCAACTGGAATTTTTACCATAACGAAGGACCGCATTTGTTTTTTTTTCTAACGTTACATGACGAAATGTAAACAGTACAGTATGTTGTGTCGAAGCGTACACCGTAGTGCAGTGTAACGTGTAGACTTTCTATTGTACCGTACATCGTGTATGGTATTGAACTGTTACGTATATGGCATCGTGTAAAACACCTAAATGGAATCGTACATCGAACATAATCGTAACGTACGTAAATGGTATCATCGCGTGACAACCCTTACGGTTCTAGAACTGTTTACAGTTTTATTGCACGTTTTGATTTGAGCTTTCAATTAATATGTGTAGAGTAATTAAATCAAGTTGAAGATGTTCAGTACCAGTTAAGGATATTTTAAAACAAAAGTTTACTTACCGAAATGCCGATATCATATAGCAAACCTTAGCAAAATCAGGTGACAATATATAATAATAGAAAATTTTAGTAAATATTATACATGGAATTTAACGAATATAAAAGAGAAAAATACCTTTTATAATTGATCTTTGTTTCAATGTTGCTTAGATTGTTTTATATCAAACTGATCTCTCATTTTGAAACGTTAATTGCTGAGGCAAGCACCAATGTCGGTCCATGTACAGTTCCAAGTCGATAACTGTTCTCTTTCTATATAGTATTGCATTGATGTTCTTTGCATATAAGGCATATGACCAGTTCATATTTATTATTTATCAATTTAATTTTCAATATAGCTATGCTATGGTATTTACGTGCTTATGTCGCTGTCGGATTGTCCGTTGTACATCCATAGCAGGTTTATATTGACTCCACAAAAGTGGCCAACTTGCATCTGGGATCCAAATCAGAACATAGCAGAACACATCGCAGAGCAGATCGCACTGAATCTTCCACCAATCTCCTATATGCTGGACATATATTATTTTCCAGTAATAAAGTTGTTGCAAATACAGCTAGTTTACATTTTAAGCTAAATGTTTATGAAAAACACGTTGTTAATATCAGAAAAATGGAATTCCTGACATGAATGCATTTCTCATATCATCCATTTCACAACCTTACCAAATTGCCCCCCCCCCCCCCTGTTAATATCTACTGTCGCTTGACAGGTGGTTTGGCGAGATCTCGAACTATGCGCAGATGAAAATGTCTGTATAACCAAATTTAAAAGCAACACTCTTTCTTTTTGTGACTAATCGACTGACCACTATCCATTTAATTCCGTTGCCTATGTCAGTAAATGAATTAATGATGTATATTGATTGTTGTTAATTTCTATGTCAACAATTTACTGGCCCAAACAGTCATTTTGGTCCATAGATGAGTTAAATTGTATTATGTGTTTGCAATTGGTTTTAGGGCAGAAATTTATCTAATAAAGCATGATTTTTTTTAAATCTTTATTATCCTCGTCCTAGGTGGAGGCAGGTCGGGGGCCCATCCTGGTATCCACCTGACAATAATTAGTAATATATGTTTGTGTTAGAACATTTGTTAATGTTAGGTAAAATATGTATACAATTTTATTTTCGTTTTGACATAATATCAAAAGACAGAGAAACATAATAACATATTTGTCTACCTACCTACCTACCTACCTACCTACCTACCTACCTACCTACCTAGCTACCTACCTACCTAGCTACCTACCTAGCTACCTACCTACCTACCTACCTACCTACCTACCTACCTACCTACCTACCTACCTACCTACCTACCTACCTACCTACCTACCTACCTACCTACCTACCTACCTACCTACCTACCTACCTACCTACCTACCTACCTACCTACCTACCTACCTACCTACCTACCTACCTACTTACCTACCTACTTACCTACCTACCAACCTACCTACGTACGTACCTACTTACCTACCTACTTACCCACCTACTTACCTACCTACCTACCTACCTACTTACCTACCTACCTACCTTCCTACCTACCTGCCTGCCTACCTACCTACCTACCTACCTACTTACCTACCTACCTACCTACCTACCTACCTACCTACCTACCTACCTACCTACCTACCTACCTACCTACCTACCTACCTACCTACCTACCTACCTACCTACCTACCTAGCTATCTATATGATTGTATTTTCACAAGTCCATGTACATCTATTTGTATATTATCAAAATTTAGAGCTAAAGCGCACACACTAGTGCTTCGGTTCCTGGTTACACACATTTATGTCATTTCATATTCAGCATCCACTTTAAATAGGCACTCAGGGGTACTACCTCTGACACCATTTTCTTGGAAAACATTAGATTTATGTATCATAATATATGTCTGTATTATAGTTTTCGGACTAGTTTGACCATATAATGGTAAGTAAGCTATTGGTGAAACTAGCTGTGAACAACAGTGTCGCAATGAGCGCTTAAACCTACTTTACACAGCCTTTAAAAAAATAAATTATATTTTGTAAATAATGGTCAGTTTAATGAACGATCTATGTTTTGTACATCAGAAAAAATGTGTTTAGTTTAAAATTTAGGGACATCTTTATCAGTCATTTGAAAATGCTTATTTACTATATGTAATACATTGTGTTCATGTATATTTTGGGTAAATTGCATTTTACGGCTATGTACTTTGTCTATTTAAAATAATGCTATGTTGTGCTGTTTTTATTCGGATTTCTACCAATGCGTCCAAAGAAAATTCCTTCTTTTAATCTGGTCGTGGTCATTGTTTGTTATTTTATTTGTATTCTAATTAACAACTTTCGACACTGTGGGAATTAACTACGTGTAATGAGTTTTTTTATGTTAAGTTGCATCGTTACAAATAGAGTTGCTGGATTGAAGACCACTTTCATCGTTAGGACTATCAGCCCCTAGTTACTCTATTTACTTATCGGGTATGGAAACCATCTTCCCTGTTAAGTAAATATACAATTCATTCCTGTTTTGTTTATTTTTATAATTAATAACTATTTGCCGTTAGACTAATTAAGTTACAACCAGGATACTCAACATACGTATGTTGTAAACATTTTTTCTTTCCTTTTTTCTGCAGATTCGTAAATGTTCTTTTGATTTCATTTGTTATGTGCATGCATATATAGTTATCACTGACGTATCTTCGGAGAGCGGTTCCTCTTATAGAATCCATTTTATGGAATCGACAGTGTAGCAGAGCATAACAGAAAAAAAAAGAAAAGAAAATCGCAACTGCCAATCTCTTGTTTCACAAAAGAAACCGCGTATGCCGAAATTCACAATGTAGCCCGCAGCAGGAAGCAAAGAAGTTTTCAAGAAAGTGAAGTGCCAGACAGGTATTAACAAGACTTCATCGTAGAAAAGTACAGCAACAGAGGGACGGTTAATCTTTGACATTATCAGTGTGTTACATTTAGGTCGACGATTTGAGACACGGTGTCTTCCAAGATTTTTCATATTACAGGAAAGATGTTAAAACTCATAAAATAATTCAAGTTTATATAACATCTGTTGCATCAACCTCATTGGTACGTTTTAAATTGAGCAGTTTGGTATTACTTTAACATGATACTAATGCTATAAACTGTTAACATACAACATTATCAGTATCGATATCATTTGTAGTAAGAAGCTGTCTGGACTTAAACTAGGAAACAGCAGTTGTTGACATCCTCTTTTCAGATATATTTTAATGAAACCAGAATTTGTCCTTCTTCAGACTTTTGTTGATGCAGTGATGCCGGAGATATTATAATCTCGTACTTAGAGTACAAATAAACTAAAACAGGTTTATGATGGGAAAACGGTATACTACTGTGGATCTCTTACCAGGCACTAAGTCCGACGGCTATTTAATTTTTTAATTTCTGTTAATAACAACAAGGTTTTGATGTTGCTTTGATGGGTTCTTATGGCGCAATGGACGACTGTGGAACAGTAGCTCGACGGCAAAAGACGACTTTGGAGACTCGGATATTTAGGTGAGGCTAGGTACATGCTTCGGAAATAATTCAGTTATAACTTTAATAAACATTTCAATATCTTTAGCATGTTAAAATATTCTAAAAGGTATATATATATAACAAACTATAAATAAATATAATTATACAGTAGTTATTGTACAAAAGACAAACATAAAACAAATTCCCTTTATACAAATAGTTCACAGGCTCATGTTTTCTATTAATTCCAAAATATATTTCAACATTGAAACGTGTGAATGTTATCGGTAGAAAATGATCACTATTTTTAAATGGTACCTTTACTCTCTTAATCCAGATTTCGAACATCATGTACATCTTGGATGGGACAATCGGCATTGTGCTAAATATGTACTGTCGCACACTACGATGAAATATTGTGTTTACTAGGTAATATAAATATGCACTTTGCTACTTCAATGCCAGAACAATATAAACAATAACATGATGATGCAGATGCCATTAAAAAGGTATTGAATTTCATGACAATTTTAAATAATAGAACAATAAGAACAATGATAACGATACACATTGTTAACAAAAACGCACTACGCAACAAATGCATTGATTCAGTCAGACTAGTTTTTGCTTAGTTAAGAAACGTTAAAATCTTGAAAAGAAATTAACATACAATATGATTGATGGAGTAGCAACTGCTGGATAAGCTTTCACACACAATTGAATGGAAAATATTCGCGTTCGACTTCAAGTATTTTGTTGCCTGTTGTTTTCCTGTATGTCATTGAAGACGGAGTCTTCTAATAAAGTTGCAGTGTTCGGGATCACTATTGTACATTGACACGTAAAGTGTCCGGTGGAATCTACTACAGCATACCGCATGCGGATACTGAATTCCGGTATGGCTTTGTGGTATTACTGTCATTTGAACACCGTCGGGAGACGGAACATGGATGTTGTGGGTGTTCCAGCTGCATATATAGATACGTCCGCTATCTCCGGCAACGACACCTGTTGGATACAATAGCTGTTGATCACGATAGGACCACTGAACGACCCCTGTAGTGTCCATACACGTCATGTCAGGATGTCGTTAAAATAATCATTTATATAGATATGTTTGCCGTTTATATCGAGTTTAAGTTACTGTGGAAAATCAAACAAAGCCTGTTCGAATAAAGCAATCTTGATTGACCGAAGTACATTCCCTGAAAAGTCCAGGATTTGAATTCGTGGCCCGGTAGTCAAACAAAAAATATCTTCGGTAAATTGAAGTCCATAACATTGACCAGTAACCTCCATTGTCTCGCAGTGTCTTAGGTTCCGATCTGCTGTAAAGACTTTGATCTGCTCGGTGTCTGAAAGTGTCACGGCTAAACAGGGCATTGGGAGCTTTTTGATATTCCCGGGTACAAATGTGAGATTCTTCTTGTTTATGGTTGTTGTACTGTCAATGTCAAATAACTTAAGACATTCATTTATGTAATCAGCTAAGATTATTTGTCTTGACGAGAGTTCCATCATATCAGTGATCCAACAGACGTGTTTTTCCTTCCTTGCTTTGAGTTTCAATTAAGATGTAGGTGTACACGTTTAAGCTGCAGATGATGGACATAGATCTTAGCTGCTCTTTCCGACCTTAACTGATTCCGTACAAAGCCTGCTCGGTATATTAACTAATTCTACGTTGACTTTTATGGAATTGTTTAGACAATCATAGACGGTTGCATCTGTTTGAAAGTTTAACTTCTTTATGCACATGTTCTGCTGATGATGTTTTAGACGCTGCGCAGACTTTGTGACATGTCTATCATGTACCTTCAGCGCACAAAACAGTTGTTTGTTCTCTTTAAGTAGTTTCTTTTCAATAATCTTCATCGTGGAAAATTTAACTTGTTCTGAAAACTACCTGGTATGTTCTTCCAAATACTTCAACTGTCTTATGTTTTCGGCTTCTAATTTGTCAGCCTCCTTTATGATATTCTCCCCAATTGCATCTACCGCACTGAGAATTTCTGATCGGTACCTCTGGAAATCTACAATTGTCGTAGCATGACAATCATCGTTCAAGGATCGATACGTCTCAATATACCGCTTGTATTCTTCCGGCAACGACGCCTGCTTGTCTGCCGACTTCTGGACGTACATTAACTCCACTAATGTTTCTATTTGTTGTGTAGTGACACTTTGTTCAAGTTCAGCACATTCAGCAAGCCGATAGTCGTTGTCATGGTTATCAGAACCTGTCTCTAAAGGTAAAGCACTTCTACCTGATACTTTATCCAAACTGGCTGGAAATAAATAACTAAATAAATAAGTAAATAAATAAAAAATACTATAACAAGAAATCGCAACACAGTCATCATTATTCTTATTAATAAATGTAACTGAATGATTATAATAATAACAACAACAACAGCAACAACAACAACAACAACAACAATAATAATAATAATAACAATGGTTGTTATAATGATTATCATCTTGGGATTTATGATGACAATAACAATTATGTTTATTTCAAATTGATAATGTTCAATTTTCTAATTCAATCAAGAACACATCAAGAATGTACGTGCCTACCTGACTGTGATGACCCCATTATGTGCATTTTTTTTATCTTTTCACACTATATCAGACCTGTAATAGATATTCTAACAATGTTTAAACGTGCTGTTGGAATGAGGATTACTACACAACTTGACAACTCTTTTCAATTCTATTGTAATCGGTACTCTCGGTGACACATTGTTCGAAGGAAGATGTCAGAGGACAGCGGAATGTTGCGATTATACAGTCATGTGATATTTGTCGTGACTGAACGAAATTCGAATTCTGTTTGTGCTAAGTTCTGACCAAGCTTACAAACTGAGCGGCATTAAACTATGATAGCGTAGATAACTAAGTTTTTAACATGGTAGACTAGACATTGGACAACGAAGCTTATGAAATAATAATTATAGAAACAATAAAAAGATAGGAAAATCATTAAAATTTATTTTACTGTTATAACACAATGTTAATTCACACAGTGAAGTGTATGCTGAATAACTGATCTTTATTCAATATGCTGTAGTTCATTTATTTATAAACCATGAAGTGTTCAGTTCGGCATTAAAGTTATACAAAGTTAAAGTCATCCATTAATAAGTTTTTCTCATTGCTCCGTTTTGTTACTTTTTGAAATCTGGTCTTATTGAGAAATGTAAAAACAGCTTTATCTTGTTTCAAATTGAGCTCTCTTAATGATCTTCCACCTTTTTCTGCATTTTCATCATATTTTCGCTCTCAACCTTTCGTGCAGCCAATAAATTATTCTTTCTTTTTCTTCTTAATAATAGAACTGAAGAATGGTGGTGCAAATTAGTATTTGGTCTAAATCACTAAAATGGTTCGTAGTTAAGGTTTGTTGTTTGGGATAAACCTGAATCTTTAAGGGTTGCTGCTGATGGATTTAAGCAGAACTGCTCACCCACCCTGGTAGAACATCTACCGCCTGTTTGATGATACACTTAACCATTCTTGCACTTACTGTTTCTATACATTTGTAAAGAAACTAACATTTATTGTACTGTTTCAATGCGTGCCTGGTTTGGGAAAAACAAACATCTGCAAGTATAATGCTGACATCCGTCTGTGTTCAGTCATTGTTGTTGGATCTCTACATCATTTCTTATGAAAAATTTTCCAATTCATTCCTTTAAAAAGTCACTATACGTTGAAGCCATGCTAGCATTTTTAGTTTGTACACATTTTATAATGTATTGAGTTTAAAAATTGTCTCCAAATGGATTACATGTTTTTTCTAATAGTGCTCACGGCTGATTTCTTTTTCGAAAAAGAATTGAAATATTGTCTGTCAGAATCTCTAAGATATATTGCATATCATTTATTACAACATTACAAGATGTTTCTGTTTCATTTTTTCATGTTTTTTTTATTTGAGTCTCGCATACAAAATACGACTTCACATCTTATATATTTTATATTGAGACACTTTCTTGTCTTTGCTTATCTCTTATTGGTTTCAACAAATTTCAAAGTTTATTCAAAGCAAACCAGAAGGTCATACGACCCACGTGGTGTCAAAAGCATGGCGGCAGTACATGTTCATGTTTAAACAATAAATAAATAGGTAAATAGCATTTAACATAATATAGCGGAAAATTTTACAATTTCAAATATAATAATAAGTGATTTACAAAAAGGTAAGACATGGTTCATATACATGTTACAATAATAATAATTGTTATTTTCAACTTTTACCATCATCATCGTAAATAATAATAATAATAATAATAATAATAATAATAATAATAATAATAATAATAATAATAATAATAATATCACAATAATAATAATAACAATCAAAGCAATAATAATAATAATAATTTGACTTGCTTTTTGTTGTGTATGTCCAAAGCTTATTCAACCTTACATTAACATAAGGATGAAACAGACATTAGAAATACGCCTTACATGTTTTTGTTCTATCTATCAGTCTTCCTTTATCGAAACGAAATACAAGGTGAAGACATGGAATAAATAAATAAATAAATTGATAAATAACTAAATAAAATATAAATATATAAATAAATGCACGAGCAAGGAAACAATAACAAAATTATACTTTTGATTTAGACATTAAACATTTAAGTGTATTGCGACTATAAACTGAAAGGCCACACGCGCTTTCAATGGAAGTGTCTGTACTACAAGTTTGTAAAAGGGGCACTTAATCTGTGATTATTACATAAATAAAGAGAATCCTCTGCCATAAAAAATCTCAGTTATTTTTTAAACATTGTAAAACACTTTTGAATCTAATGGAATCGGGTGATTTAATGCATTTGTCTAATTAATACTTTCATAGAGTTAGTATAGTGTAACCGTATGACTAATGTAAAGGGATGTAACTCTAATGGCAACATACACATGTGGATTTATTGAAAACATGGATATATGCTGTGTAAAATTGGAAACAAAAAGTGGCACAAAAATAATATGTCTGCTGCGACAAATGATTTAAAATATAATACTTAACAAGTTTTAATGTTTAGTTCGGTATCAGTTTAGAGACTTCCTATGAAGAGTATATTTGGAGTTTGTTTGATACAGCTTACAGTTACAAAAATAGAATAAAATGGACAGACAGAAGAAAGCAGCAAGAACTGGAACTACTTGAAGGTAAGTTTATATTTAGAATATATCTTGCAGATAAATTTCCATACCCTTCGTTCGTGCATATAAATAAGTATATAATTCATGACATATAACAAATACATAAAATTTACATTTGCTAGGAATGGTACACGAAATACTGTTATAAAGGTAATCCCCACTATATTAATTCAATGTTATTATACTTAAAGACAATTGAAGTTATCTCTGATAAAGGAGATTATTTCTGAGTCCAAATGCCTTATTTAAAAGGAACCCAGTTTTCTTATTATCTTTGTGTTCTTGTCATAAATAGCTCGTCCAGTTTGAACATATTTGGCCTGATGTAATAATATGAGGGAATGAATTGTTTTCTTATATTAATAAATATTTTACATTCAAGCACAAAATGAAACTCATGCTCAAACCACATGATACTTTTGTTAGTATGATATGCAATTACGTTTAAGCCATGTTGAGGTCGTAATAAAATTCATTATCAATGAGGCAAGCAATAGAAACATGTCTATCAGCAAACGGCTTCAGTTCTATGGCATCTCCATTTTGTAGTACTTTAAATGGGGAAGATCTATATATTTTAACATAATATTGGAATATGATAGCCCCAGGGTCTCGCGGTTAGGACCTGAGCTAGTCATTGTTTTCATTTGTTTATTGACATCATGATGTATACTTTTGGTTGCCGGTTTCAGTTTCAAACAGGAGAATACGTAAGTAGTTATGTTGCAGAGATGTTACTTACATTGTTAAAAATGCTGTATATTCCAAATATGATGAAGTCAATAATTTATTCGAACTTATGTATATCAGAATTACATTTCTACACTAAGGAAAACAATAACCAGAGCAAGATACCTTTTGGTTTTAAGAAATTATGCAATACAAATGAGTGAATCAATCTGAGTTCTTTTGCAAATGCACTACACTTTCTACAAAAGGATATCTGTTTATCGTAAAAATATGCAGATTTGGAGAAAAAAGGGAAGAAGAATAAATTAGTTCAGAGCAATATGAAAAAATCCATTTATACTCGATAATAGCCATCAAGCAATTTCGACACAAAATTGAGTTAGTTTCATTTATTGTTGATATAATTCGTACGTACATAGATAAATCCAATTTGTCGGACGTTAGCACCTGACATGGACATTCGGCATTACGCCGATAACAGATTATCATTCAACATGCTGGCAATATGTTAACGTCACTTGTGCAAGTTAAAGTGGGTGACCTAAAGAGTTCAAAGAACAATGCGAATGGTTTAAACTGCGGCTACATTATTGTATCATAGATCATTTTAAAACCGAAAAATAGACTTTGTAAGAGTATATGAAAGAGTTTTTTCTTACCATTCAGATTTGTCTAGATGAACCCAATAAAGTTTGATGTTGTTTTAAAGTTTATTTTGTTCGATACTACGAATTTATTCACGCACATGTAACGTCGATCTCTTCTCAGATTGGATTGGATGTTATCAAATCATTAATATTCATGTTTGTAAAACCCGTTTTATTTTGTCTCAAAAACACACACCTCGGAAAAATACGGTGACGTTAGCGCATAGAAAAAATGGCAAGAGATTAAAGTTACACACCCATATACCAGAGAGAAAACTGCAAGTGGTATATAGCTGAAAAGGATTTTATTTATTTATCTTATAATATAAATTTCATGTCATGACATAGGACATACTGAAAAAAATTAAATAATAAGATGTAGCAACGACTGTCTACACCTGCCGCGTTTGCCTAAAGTTTTGACGTTGTTTTTGGACATGCCAATCAAAGTATAAAGCTTTTAAAATGATATCAGAACAAACTTGTTCTTATCATAGCCTCAACATATATATTAACTCGAAAAAGCTTACTGTTTTTTGTTTTGTTTTTAATAAAATTATAACGTTTTGTACAGTTTTGTGCAAATATAACATTATGTAAAACTGTGTGTAAATATAACATCATGTAGAGTTTTGAGCAAATATAACATTATGTAGATTTTTGTGCAAATATAAAGTTATTTTTTGTGTGTGCAAACATAACATTATGTACAATTTTGTGCAAATATAACGCTATGTACATTTTTGTGCAAAAATAAAACTTAACACCACAACTTGAGGTTGTCAATGATTTTTATTCACGCATATAGCATGAGTAAAAATGGAAATGTTAAAATGCTAATGTATACATCAAACATTAAATTGTGTATTAAACCTTTATAATAAAGTCATTATAGAAAGTAGAATAGTAATTTGCAATTACCACAACTTAGTTATAACAATGATAATAATTACAATAATAAAACCAATAATAATAATTGCTATAACAATTATAATGGTTATAATAACAACAACAACAATAATAATAAAAATAATAATAATGATAATAATAATTATAATAATAATAATAATAATAATAATAATAATAATAATAATAATAATAATAATAATAATGGTAATAGTAGAAGATGTAGTAGTAGTTGTTGTTGTTGTAGTAGCAGTAGTAGTAGAAGTTGTAGTAATAGTATTCTTCTTCTTTTATTATCATTATAAGTAGTAAAAGTAGTAGTAGTAGTAGGAGGAGGAGGAGGAGGAGAAGGGTGAGGAGGTATAGAAATTGTAGTCATTAACATTTGCGCTGTAAAAATACATTTTATTTAAAAGATAACCCCTCCTTGAATGCGTTGCATTAAAAACTTTAAAATAATTGATAACTAGTACGTGTAATTTTCCTTCATTCAACTTGGAGATTATGTGATCAGAAATACAATGTAGCTCCAGGAGTCAAGGAATGTAACAGTTGTCCTTCCTTAGGTTGACAGAATGACAGAATGTTATCAAAACTGAAGTGGCAAATTAGGCATTACAACAATGAACGTTAATCAAAATGCGTCTGCAGTTTATTTTCTTGCCTTGATATGTAACATTTTGTTGCTGTTTTATCGGAAATATGTATGTTTTATTTTAATCACCTGGACAATACGTTTAATCAGATTGACGTAAACGCGACGTTGATGATTTATTTGATAAGCCACATTGACGAAACATTATGCGGTGTAAACGTTGAATGTTTTTTGTAATACAATCCAAGTGATATCATATGTTTATCATACGTAATTTGTTAGCAAGGAATAAGACATGTGTGTCTTTCTTAGGCTAATGCTTACAGTGGATGAATATTATGAGCAGGTCTCTTTGGTAACACCGTTTGGTCATTTGGCGCATACTCCAGTTTATGCTTGTCAAATCGTCTTACGATAAGTCCGAGATGGCTTTTTGCTTCCTGTATGTCTTCAAGTACCTGCTCAGAATTGCGTTGGTCTTGTTGTATAATTTGCAACTCACGTGTCTTGGCCGTGTTTGATTTCGAAACGTTTTGGTCAATTAATGACTCAACCTCTTTGCGAAAGGTCAAGAAACATTTCTGCAGAAGGTATGCTCGCAGGTTGGTTTTCGTCAGACAATTTTTTATGATTGTCTTCATTTGAAGATGCACTGTGTGCTGGTATTCGTTGTTGTAGTAACGTCCAGCAGCAATGGCTCGTTTTACAGCAGAGACTCCAATTGCGATAGGTGTACCAACAACAAGACCAACTATACCGGCAGCTAGTCCCAACGGAATCCATATAGGCGCAGTGACTCCAAGTAGGATTTTCCCTTCTACTGGCAATGACGTATCCATATCTACATCTTCATCTTGTTCACCTACCATTATCACTCTTCTTGGATACCGCACTGAAATGGTAATGATTAGAACATTTCCAAATGCACTAAGCTACAATACACTTCTTTCAATTTTACGTCAAAATGCTATTGTAAAGGACTACCATTTTATTTGAATCATATACAAGCAATTCATAATTGCAAATGCAATCCTGCAATATGGGTCATTGATCATAGTGCCTGTACCTTTGTAATTAAATTTAGATTATATTTTACATTTCCTTATATTTTGAATGAAAATGATTTAGTGTGTATTATCTCAGCGGCATTGTATATTTCCAAAGTATCAGAATTTATTTCAGCGGTTTGGTGTTTATGCCAAAATTCCACGAATTTATCGAATAGCTTTCATATATAATATAGGCACAAAACGTACCTAGATTAGTACGGGCATTTTCGTACCCAGAGTCCAATGTTAAGTTGATTTCTTCCATACGTTTAAATATTTGACCAACAAACGCCTGAACTCTTGATTGTGTCTCTTTCTGGACTCCGTCAATCATTTTAAAGTTTTCTTCCCATTCATCGATTACTTTCTCAAGCTTAGCGGTTGCACGCTGCTTCGTAAAATTGTCAAAACTTGTCTTGTCAGATAACAGAACATGCTCAGGTGGATCAGCCTCATCCTTGCAATTTAGAAGTCGCTCCTTTGTCTCTTCTAAATGCAAAAAGTCATGCAGTCTTAAGACGATTGCCTCAAACTCTCGGTCCATGTAAGCTCGTATATCAGTCTTGAACTATAAAAAGAAAAAGCTTCTTAGTTAAATATAAGTTACATACATTATAAAGATCTAAGGATAGAAAGATGGAACCATATATAAACACTTAGATAGACTTTTTTATGGATGGGATATATAAATAGATAGATACGTAGGAATAAGAATATATGACAAAGTCCCATAGTCAGATAGGCATGCAGTCAGGCAGGCTGACATTCAAACTGACAGACGGACGGACGGAACGATGGACAGACAGAAAAAGCAAACGTACAGATGGGCAAACAACGTACAGATAGACATATTGACAGGCAGACAGACAGATTGACAGACAGACAGACAGACAGACAAATAGGTAGATAGATAGATAGATATATAGATAGATAGATAGATAGATAGATAGATAGATAGATAGATAGATAGATAGATAGATAGATAGATAGATAGATAGATAGATAGATAGATAGATAGATAGATAGATAGATAGATAGATAGATAGAAAAGCACGGAAACTTATTGCTACAACCTCCTCTGATTGTCTCCGAATGGTCGAAAGTTCGTTTTGAATTCTGTCCAGTTCTTTTGATTTTTCTCCTCCTTTTAATGCAGCGAAGTGGCGACGATTTGTTAGACACTCATGTGTCTCCATCAACATTGTGGCAATGATGCTGTAATCAGACAGGCATTATTTAAATGAAATTCAACGTAAAAAAGATAAGAGAATTACAACAAAATATTAAAGTTCTAATTACCACTGGACTAAATAAGATAAGTTTTAAATAAGTTATTCCACTGTAGTCAAATGTCAACACAGGACAAAAAACAAGAGTAAAGTAAGTGCAACAATTATTTCTTTGTTACCAAATTTCACCAATGAAAATTCTTCACGAAAAAAAGACGAACAAAGAAAGAAATCACGTTCGACAAATATGTAGAACTTAAAAGTAATAAATAAAAGTACTAACTCAAAAATAGTTACACAGCGAATTAACCATTCCTTTTAAAAACTGCGTTTATTTGGATTTTAAGACAGTTTTGCCACTGATTGCTCGGCTTATCATCGCAAGGGCTGGAGAACCGGTCGTCGGAAAAATCGTACGTGCGTTGTGTCAGTATTTCTTCCAGCTGAACAGCATGCGGATAATATTATACTTTTGAAGTCATGGGACAAAATGCAGGTATGGTCTCGAAAAGCAAGAACGTTCACACTTTTCCGCTTAATCACCACGACAGTTTAGGCCTAAAAATATCGTTCACATTTAGGATACACTACGCATGAGTTATTCTTTGAACTCCAGTGAGACTGTGCTGTTGCATACTTACAAGGTACTGAAAGTTGTCTTTTTTGTCTGTTAACTATCTTTTTGCATCTCAGGTACCCAATTATATCAAGATTAAGTAGACCAAAAATGTTTAGGTTCAAAGCATGTTCAGACCGACGAGTCTGTTCCCACAACCGTATTTTCCCACCACCAGTAAACAAAAAGGGTATACAAAAGGCTAATAGGACGTACCTGTAGTGGTGAGACGTCTTTGCGTATGATGAATCTTTGAGAAGACGATGAAAGCGTCCAACCATGTCCTTAAAACCTTCGAAATCATCCTTCTCTAAGAGTCTTTTCCTGACTTGCTGAGCTGCCTGAAAAAAATGGTGGCTATTAATTCCATTTAGTTTTTGCTATAATATGTCCTAGTCACGTTGCCGATGTTTTTTTTGTGTGATAATTTGATATCTGTATATGCATGTGTTCTCAATTTTTATCTTTTAATTTTTGTTGCCAGTGTCCTTTACCTTTACAGTTACATTTACATGTAATTGCTTTCAAATCACATGAATACATCGAATATAGGTATAGAAACTCGTAAACTTGACTTGTTTAAAGTTGTAGCATTACAGTACCTTCTCAACGCTAATCTTCACAACATTGTCTTCGTTCAAATTGCTTGTACAAGATTTCAACTCCTTCAGCATATTATTCCACACCTTCCCCTCCTCTTCCTTCGCTCTCACTTTGTCCCAACACATAAACAATAAAGCACTTAAAGTAGACTGGCACTGACGCTATAAGGAAGTAAACAAGGTACCGACTCAAATGACATGTGCTGATTAAGTCCACAGGATTCTTTCAGGATGATTCAATTTAAAGTTGTCGTAAATGACAACGAAATTCACCTTATGTGTCTGTATTCCACCGGCTTTTGTACTTAACACCACATAGATGCAGACGAGAGCCTTTAGGATATGTTCCAGGGCGATTTGGTCCCTCTCGGGGTTTTCCCCAACACTTGGGACTTCTACCAGGACCACGTTTTTCTAAAATAAACACGGGTAAATTTTGGCGCAGTTTGTGTTTGGTTTTTGTTAGAGCCAACAATCAAGCCGTTCTCCTAAGAAGTAAATCCCGTACAGGTTCAGAACCAATGCAACAAAAAATCTTTGTTTTCATTTAATAAATTTATTAAAACATCAAGAAAGCCGTTACGTGTTAAAATATTTTTGATATAAAAATTACAGTATTTAACTTACTAATTCATAAGATTGCATTATATAAGTATAAGCTAAGTTAAGAAACGAGTGTAACTCATTTATATGTAGCGTTAATATTATGGTCCGTAATACCTTAGCTGTGCAATATTGAGCTAAACAACTCAGTTCATTTTTGACACTTTCTTTCCTGAGCGTAAGATTATTACATGTTTTATAATTAGACAGCCACTGTCCGTGAGCGACCTTTTTTAGGTGGAACACGTCATATCTGGTAAAGAAGTGATTGCAATTTTCAGAGAGGACTATAGCAAATCAGTTATCATAATTATAAAACTGCTACTCTAAACCATAATATATAATTTACCGGAAGAACAGGAACAGGCCAATATATGTTGATCTTTTGACAAGTCCTCTGTCCTTTTTTTCGTTTTTGACCCGACAATTTTTTTAAGTGTTGTTGCAATGTTTGTAAGTTATTCGCGCTGTAAGATTCGGTTTGATGGTCATCATAAGTCACATCCATTGTCCGACGGTCAGAGTTGTACAGGAAACAAATGGCCGAAGTACATGGTCGTTCAGAGCAGGGAAAAATCTCTTGACCAATTAAAAGGTTTAAGAGACTGCTTTTTCCGGATCCCACGTCTCCTATAAAACATACACGGAGAAAGGGTGAAAATTATCCGAACTAAGGATTGTTTAATAATATCACTTTATAAACGTAGGCGAATTGATTGAACCGTTCGTTATCTCCCGATTTATCCACGGTTTTCCTGCAGAACTATTTTCGGCTGCTACTTCTTGCGTGTAAGTTAAATCTTATCCGCTCTCCATATAATTGAGTTGTTATTTTATGAAAACAGAAATAGTTAATGCTATGAATTATTGTGTATGATAAACATTACTAAATCGTAATTGTTCCATTTTTAAGACGGTTATTTGTGAATAATGCGTATTTTTCTTTCTAAAAGAAGCATCCAAAGCAAATGGAACAACTTGTAACGCAGAACAGACGCTCGTTATCAAGGGAAGTAAATCAAACAAAGCCCCTTTCAAAAATCGACGCATTTGGGTCCCTTTCAATACTTTGACGTAATGTTAACGTGTTAGAATGGAAATAGATTTTGCTTTTAAGTATTATATATCAGAATAAAGCACCATAATCTGTTCTGATGCCTCAGACATTGGCCCTCGTGATTAGATTACTGCGCAATTGAACGCAACATCGTGCATTTCTCTGCAAAACTAAATTCTTTTTCATGAAAATAGCATTTCTTGATGAATTCTACTTGAACACATTCGTTTCTTTAAATATGTACTTTGAATTACTTCTCGAAACAAAAAAGTGCAAAGTTAAAGTCTCCATACCAGCAACAACTATGAACCACTCTTTTTCTTGAAGGTCACGAATGTAGCCATCGACCTTTTCAATGCGGTTCGGGTATTGTTCTTGTAGGTTGATTCTGGTGGAAAATCTCTGATAAAAATCTGTTACTTCTTTGTACACCTGACTCAGTTCCATTCGTTGTTCTTTGCTTTTGGCAACGATTCCCGCTACCGTCGTGCGGCCAGTTTGAGTCGATGAAATGGTTCCCTTCTTAAACAGGAAAAAAGAGATTTGTACATTCAGACAAATGCACATGGGACCTCTAGTTTCATTTAGCACAAAATAAGAAAAATAGCACAATTAAATAAAAAAAGATGAACATGCCATAAATACTTCTACAGAATTACATAACATCATTTGTACCAGATGAACTTAATCATTTCAAATCGCTCGACCTACAGAATTCAGCATGTTTCTGGAACGTTAGTACGCAGATGTATAGATGGTCTAAATGTATAAATCTCCCCTGTATTTTAAAATATCGTGGATATAAAGTTTGTAATCAACAAAAAATCCTCCATGTGCTATTTTTTATGTCCTTGTACATACAGCTAGTTCAATGAAGGTAAAACATGTCTTTCTTAAAATGTTTAAAGACAGAACTCTATTTGCATGCTTATCACGTACTTGTTTCACACATTATCTTAGAATTATCTTGTTCACACTCCAAGGTTCCTGCCAAAATATTGTGAAAAAAGTCCAGCGTTTGTCATGGATATGGGTGAAATTAATGACGGCAATGAAGTTCGCCCTATAATATTGCTGACAAAAACCATTTTTGACACAGACATCGTGTGACATTGTGTGGTGACAGCCAAACGCGACCACATTACCTCATTATCTGAGCGACGTTAGCATCGGCGTTTGTCAGCTACTATCACGGCATTCGTCGCCTGTCTTTTATGGGGACAGTTTCATTGTAACTTAAAAAACAGAATTGAGCCGTCTTTTTTTACGGACTGATATCGTTTCAACATCAGGAATTCTGATGTTAAAATTGTAAGATGTGTAGTTGGGTGTATAGAGCGACCTTCTAAATGAACATGCTAATTTAGACTATGCTACTGGTGAAACCACATAGCCAAGATAAATGGTATCAGAACAAAGATACTGCTCACAGGTGTTCAATTTAAATAGGTCAATGCCTTCCGACTGAGTACCCTTAGCAAATTTTCCAACACTAAGAACATCTGTGATGATTTGCTTGTGGTACAAGAGCAAACCAATTGACTGACACCAATTACGATGGACTTAGGAGTAACAACACGAAATGAGACATTCTGCATGACATCTTGTTTTGCGTTACTGTTACTCTTAATGTTTTTTGTTGTAACTATTTTATAAAGCTTGTATCCAACAGAATGCCTATATGAAATATATGAAAGAATATCATACCATTGTTTGGAAGAATTTGGATGAATTTACTACATTCTATCATCCTGCAGTCTATTTATAACAATTTTCAACAACTATTCAATTCTTTCGAGCGTAAAAAGAACATTTCTAATATGTATTCATTTCAAATCTGTAACTAATCACCATGAAGATAACTGCTCGAATCACATAGATATCAGGACAGATTATGCTTATAATGATATAACGTGATCTAAAAGAAATATTTTGATCCAATGTTGTTTTTAAGTTAAAAAATAGCAAACTGGACATGGCTTGATAAAAAATGAATCTGCATAATGACGAGGAAGTGTGTTTATTTTTTACTTTTTTCTTAGTTGCATCAAATCAATAAACAGCATATCTTGAGATTTGTTTCAGACTGCATCTTTGGTTGTATAATAAAGAAACGGGTCCAAACTGACTTATTTATAATTTGAAAAGTTATTCTAATTGTTAAATCAATCAGCAAATATATCGTGCTTTCACGTTACATGTAGATAAAGTGATGGGAATGGAATGGCCTTATTAATTAATGACCATTGATTACACTAAAGTCCATAAGAATAACCGAAGCAGAGCTTACAAACTTTTCCCGTTGTACGTACTCTTCGCTACCAAGCAACAGATTAGTTTGATTCGTGTGCGAGGCCACGCCCGGGAGAAGTGATGCATAATAGTGGGTGTCATGTTTGTCACCAATGGTTTCGTAAGTGGCGTCATCTGACGAATTATCTACTGTTGATGACGCCATTGCTTTTCCATCTGAGGAGTTCAGCAGAAAGATTTTGCCTGAAATTTAAATAATTATACAGTCCTTATTATTATTTCCAATTATTCTATGCAATAGAATTCTAATAATTATTATAATCATGTTTTACGAGCGATCTGTTCTATTGGTATCATAAAGATTTCGGAGACAACCAATAGTGCCGTTTTTGCAATTGGGAGAAATGAGGGGTGGTTTGAACATAAAAACGGGGCAAATTTTATAACGGGATCAGTACGATGAAGGGAAAATAAAACATTTATGATTTCTACATTGATCGTCCTATAAACAGTATTTCTATTCTAATTTTACAATTTAACTTTGATATGTGGCGTCAATATCTTGTACTAATAGTACGCTATCGCTTGGACTGTTTAGTTTTCAACCTATTCTCTCGTTTGAAACTGTTTAATTCTGGAGGCTTTTATCTCCTATATAAATTATATTAGTAGTTATAATAAGTTTTATGTAAAGTTAAATTGTTTTCTTTGAACAATTTCTAATTCTGCTTACAGTTAGTCGTCTCACTTTGATGATTTTTTAATTACGCTGTTTCTTTATAAAAACCTTCAGAAATTGCGAGTCTGGAGCTCTCAACAAATCAGATTTAAAGACGTCAATTTGCCGACTGACCGTTCTAAGACGGTACCTGCTGGTCTTTCTCGTGTGTCCAATGTTTCGTATTTTTGCTTTGTCACAGTTACGTTAACTTGGTTCTTTTGTATATAGTAGTTAAATTGTTTTATTATTTAATTTTATGTAATTATCATGCGATCCTTCCTTATTGTCATATAAAGTTATTAGGAGAAGGTGTACATGAAGAAGACACACTGCTGCCTTCACTTTGTATCGCTTCCAGTGAACTCTCAACATTACACCGCACCAAGTCACATGATCATGACACGGAGTTGACCAGTCGTGGAACTACCTTTATATTTGCTTAAGTGTAAGCAAAGGTTCCATAACACTACAATTATAACGACTAAGGTATGTTCAGGTCTTGGTTGGAATCAAGGTTCTCTCGTGCCTGGGGCCTAGACATGGACAAGTATGCCAACTGCAAATCCGCATTATATAGCATTATCACGGATAACGAGGCTCACACAATCAGACGTACACGATGGTATGATATCCAGACCTACTGGCAGTGAAAGGAAATACTGATATGTAGCACAGTAATGATAAAATGAACAGTAAACATAACATCTGTAATGTTTTGTTTAGTTTTCTATCATCTCTTTTGTCTGACTAATGTCGAGTTAAACGTGCTAGGCGTAGGAAATATTTGCGTCGTTTTTATTTTTTCCATTCTATGAAAAAAGAGCCCAGACATGCGAAGTTTCCGCCACTTTTACATCTCCGACCTGTAAGTTTGATTTTGATTTATGAAGAATCGATCTATATCGACATTCCGTATTGTTTGTGCCAATTTTTGACATCTTTGTCAAAGATTTTAAAGGTTCAGTCCGGAACCAGCGTCGGACCAACCTAATGACCAACGGAAAAATGACTCCTAGATACACCACTCCGCCCACCCCACCCCACCTCCTCCACAAACACATTTTATGCGAAGGGCATTGCTTCGATAGATAACTGTGATCGCTTGAAACAAAAGTAATTAAAAAAGCCTACAATACTGGTCAAACAAACTGTAGTGGTAATTTCCTCTGCCAAGTCATTGGTACAGCGCGGTTGTGTATCTATACTTGTTTCACAGTTAATGAGTCTTTAACAATGGACTATTACACGCATGGCCTGAAATAAACAAAACACTCTGTTAAAGTTTAACCTTATATGAATAATGAGTCCTACTTGCTACTTTGTTAATATACTTTGTTATATAAGAAAGCTAACTGTCCTATTTTACAAAGTATTGAAGACCATACTTTTATTAGCGTAACTGATGAATGTATGATCTTATAATGAACTACTGTGTAAAATACTCAACTCTCTTATGAAGCAAGTCTTATTGGCGTTTTCACGATTAAATTCTATGTTCAAAATAATTTAGTTTCATGTTGTATTGTAGATGTTTTATGAAGTTGGTATTTTATTGTCAGCGTAAAGGATTCCCCCTACTAAGAATGCTGGTTTGAAACCAAAGTATTTAAATAGAACGTTTCTTTTGTTTCTTTAAAGTTGAATGTTTGATGAGTGCGTTTATCATGTCTGCATTGTCATTTTAATCGCTTTACACAAAAGTTTTTTTTTCATTTTATGCTTACATTATACTATTGTATATAACAAAATGAAGCAATATGTTAAACAGACAAGTTTTTAAAATACATATTTACAATTTATATTACTTACTTAATATACAAATTACATTTGCTAATACATCGTATGCATTTTTAAGAACACTTTATATACGGTAAATATTTAAGTAATATTCATCCGGGTGCATAAGAGCAAAAAGGTTTAAAAAATAAAGTCTGTTGTATTTTTAAATTGCGGTGACGGTAACAGAAGAACCAACAGAAAAACAAGGAATCATTTAGGTACTGTTTTAGCAGCGGCTACCATATATATTGGCACCAGACAACCAATGACTGACGAAGAAGGCGCACCAAGATGGTAACTATAGCAAAAATGTGTATATGTGATCTAACAAAAGCTGTGAATAAGGCTCTACATACCATATGTTTATTTAGCATGCTTAAAAAGGTAAAAAAACATTACGTGTGTGGGCGGTACGCCCGATGCGTATTGGTAGAGTCTTCGACGTATAACTCTTTTACTGTTAACCTTACACAACATGGGTTTGAGTCTCGCTCGGTGCTTAGGACTTCGAGCTGACATGCGGTACGCCGGGGATCTTCACAAATAGAAATGATGACAATGATGATGACGATGATGTTGATGATAATTATAATATGACAGTTATAAATATCAGCAAATTATCAGCAAGTACAAAACACAAGGTGTTTCTTCCTTCTAAATCTAAGTCAACACACGATCTACAGGAAATGTCTCTTACCTGTTAATTGTTCTACTAAATATTTAGTTTAAATATCCGAAATAGCCGTTACAAACTACCAAGTTTATTTAAGTTGTGTAATTTCTCTGCTGGCCTATAGGTCAGGAAAAGTTGAAGTAAAAACCCACATGTGGTCTTGACAAAACGTAAAGTCTTGTCTAAACTGAAATGTATGTAATTGTACCTACTCGGATATTTCCGGGGTCTTCGTAATCATGGATGTATACATATGACGAAGAAAGTCTAGTGTTTGCCGACATACTCCGATCTAAGCTCATCGATCGCTTTCGTGAATTATCGATCTTTTTTCATACACATAGACCAGTTGTACTAAACTATTATAGGTTGTTTGATCGTTAACTCATGCAACATACATGAATAGATTCAGGCGCTTTAACAATGGGTTGAATATAAAGAACATTTATTTAGAAGTCGTATATCGTACAGTCCGACATTCAATAGCCGTGACAAAGTTTTAAATAACCTGGTGCATTTTCTGTCTACATCTAGACATATTCCCCACTATAAATGCAATAATTCTAAAAATATAAGTTTATAAAGCCGCATTTACCGCCACTTAATCATTAACATTTTGATGAAGTCAATTGTGATTTAAAAAGAAGAAAGGAAAATGCAAAATATATCCAACTAATAATATTAAAGGATATGCCGAAAGTTCTTGAGTTGCAAAAGGGATGCATGCTTGAGCAAACAGAATGCACAAAGCACTTGGGCATTTGTCAGAATAGTAATTCCCTGTGCAAAAGACAGTTATTCAGTGTTTTATTTAAAACTGTATACAACCAATCTCAATGACATTAGGAATTGTTGTAGACCTGACTAAAACCGAAGTAAATGTGACATTAAAATGTCGATATGAGTTAAACTGTTACTTTTGATCATTTATATTCAATTTTTTCTTCAAGTTAGTCCATCAGTAACGTGTGATTAGTGATTCTTCCAGGTACCCGTGGTATGCAGTGGATTAGTGAGACGTTTGTCTGACATTGCTCTTCCATGGTTACATGTTGGCGTTGCTATTTGACCTTAATTGTGTTGCTGCAATGTCACTAAAACAAAAAATATTTTGTAAATGCATGTACTTGCATTTTACAAGGCATACCAATAAAAACATGCTTCATAAGATCCCACTGCACTTGCATTTTAAAAACAAAATAATATTACAATAGTAATAGTTTGATTTTTTTTATAGATTTAAGTCCTTTTTTAAATACTTTTATTTGGATATGTGTTTCTTCCATACTCCTAGATTGTCTGTTGGATGTAATTAACAATCATGTTGAGCAATAACAGAGTGCTTCGTCGTAAACAGAATGCAGGCATGCTTTTAGTGCCTCATTATTACCACTTGCGAATGTATGTACATAAAAACTGACCAGGTAACTGTTGGGAAATAATTAGGACTATAGATCCGTCTGTCTGAGTTCATTCAATATATATTTGTAAATGGTTTGGTCATTACAATATCTATGACAGAAATAATGCAGTTTACGTAATGCTAAGCTACAAACGTGTGGACTAAATATTATAAGCGGGCTCCAAACGTTGTTACACAATGCAAAAAGCCAAAGAGCGATGAATAAATATAGACAGTGCACCGTTTTTTTTGTGGTATCCCGGCGTGTAATATTTACAGTTCATGCACTTTCTTTATGTAAACACTTTACGTGCTTCATCGTTCGTTTCCAATTTCCTATTTGTTCAGTTTGTACGAGGTGTATATCTTGGAATCACGATCAATGGCGGATATTAAATGTTATTAAAACTTAATATAACAAAACATAACAAAAACACTGCACCCTATCCAATAATTGTCAATTAAATATGTATGGGACTAAATGGGTGTGCCTTATAATAGTTTAATATATTTTGCAAAGAGGCCTTGCCATAGATTCTTATTTATCATTACACATTACAACAATGTAATATGTGCAGTCTGGCTGACGTAAACAAACGTTACCGTGCACGTAACCTATGTTGTCATTTAAAAAATCCCATCAAAATCCTATATCGTATCGTGTTTTTTCCATTGACGTAGATTTAATTTCATGCATACATGAACAATGTTACATGCGCAGAGTCGAAGAAAATCTCCCCTTAAACGTAATCTATGCTGTCAGTCATTTAATCAATCCAATCAGGATTGTAACTTGTATTTTCCATTGATGTACATTGGACACAATTCCATACACACATGTACATGAAAATTCAAACAATTAATTTTACAATTACTTTTACAGTCAAGAAGTGTTTGCATTTTTCTAATAGTAATAATATTTATCCCAGCACCCAAATACAATTTGGACATTTTTAAATAAGCAAGTACTTTCTATTTAATGATATCACATCTTAGCCCTAAAAACGTTATCACTAGGACAGCTTCTTGCCATGTTTTCATTTCAATTCTTGCATTTGACAAATACCTCAGACAGTGCGAGCTTGAGGCTCTTTAAACTCGGTTCACGCACACCTGTAGACCTTTTTTACCGACTTACTCTTCCTAGACGATAACTGTTGGATGTTCTCTATTTTATATAATGCATCGTCAAATATTGATGTAACTTTTACATTTGACTAACATTAATTTCTTTGTCCTGAGCCTTTTTGAAATTTATGTTGCAGGACTAATAGAGCCTTGTCATATTGTCTTGAATTAGGCATGAAATAAACTTCATTGATGTATTCAGCTTTGTCTGTTTATTTGAGTAATACATTTTTTTCTGAGATGAGGCAACCAATGCGTAGCTAATTCCACGTATTCAATACGTTTGTCTCCCTTGATATAAAATACCGTCTACTACCAACCATAATAGGCAGACATACATTAGAACAGTCAATATAATGCTTTGTATGATTCGAATTTAAAACAAAATAATGTTACTTGAATAAGAAACTAGTTCAATTATTGGCAAGTCATAAAATATAGCCAAATGTTATTCCAACTTTACAGAGCTTCATCCCTATACGAGGGTTGTCCCAATAAATTGTAGACAACAGAAATAAAAACAGTTCTTATTGTTCGATTTTATTTTTTGCATGCACATATTTTGCACATTTACTTATTTATTTACAGAAAATTTTAATATTTTACGATAATATTGGATATGTTTTCGATATTTTAAGAGGTATGGTGTAGGCGACGCGGCGCAACCCAAAAATAACCGTGCACTCAACAGAACGCTCTATTTTGTGACACAAATAACACCACCGTACGTAAAAAAATCCGCTAAACAATTACACATACGCGAACGTGATTTATTTTGACGTCATTTCGTAAAATTTGAAAAAGATAACATCATTAGCCGTTAAACTATACGAACTTTATTTGCGAGTCTTTTATAACGTATCTCTTAAAATGGCGACGTCGGAAGATAACGTGGAGCAACGAACAGTTATAAGATTTTGTGTGGAGGCTGGAAAGACCCCTGTTGACACTTTAAAGCAAACGAAATATGTAAAGATTTGGTTGATTTGTTTTTCAAAATATTAATGCTGTCTACGATTTATTGGGACAACCCTCGTACTTATGTTAACTTCGAGATTTTATGGATATATTTAGTGTCAAGTTATCTGCATTACATTAATACGTTTAATAATAGACAGGGTTTCACTAAATTTAACAACCGTAATTAATACAAGAAGTTGTAAAGGGTTTAATAGCTTTTATTGCTGTTTCTCCATAAAGCTTCATTTGGTTTTCCAATTATTCTTTTGTTTGATGCATATGATATATGATAACATATGATAAAACTGATTGAGCTTCGTAATTCTACCTGATTGATACACATACTACAAGATGTTTCATTGCATTTGTGATGCGATTTTCGATTTTGTATGTTTTTGTTTATTTACATTTTCATGCAAATCTTGAATTATTTATAATCGTTTTAAAACTCATAACACTGTCTTTTGAGAACAAAAAATAATCTGTAAACACAAAAGTGTCAAGAGTCTGTGTATACTTAGTTGTTAGCTATCAAATATTTTGGTTCGTCGGAATACATAAATATACTAAATACATGTTCAAAACATAATGTTTGATCGTTATTTACTGTAATTTTATACAAGCAAGCAGAAATACAAATTTTGTGACAGCTATGTACGACGCAGTGCGAAGCATATTCATAAATTCCTAAAGCATGTATAGCGTTATCTGTTAATTAAAATAAAAATAAATACAGATAGCAATGTGAAAGAAAATGCCAACGTAAATGAAATATATAATCGGTAACATGCTACTTAACATAACAATCACAATGTGATTTAATCGTCTTGCGATATATTGTTTATAATTGTGTCTAGATTAAATATTTTGTGTACCGATACTCCCGATGCAGTTGCTTATCTTTAATGGTTTCAGTCGAATATTGTTTTTTTTTTCTGTAGACTGTTTGTCTTTGAGGAAAGCCCACATGAAGATTGCGTTTATAGCTCTGTAAATAAGATGAACCACCAAAATTGAACGTCGCGGCAATAAAGGTACTGATGCATTTATTTAATGTTTCGTCGCGATGGTTATGGTAATTATATATAAATTTCATTTCTTTATAAGGTAAATAAGAAAAAATTCACAGATATTTAAATTTAATCTACCACTAGACAAAGGCAAACAGGGTTAATGTAAATGTGACAAAAACACAGAAACGAGACATAACACACAAAAAGAGAATTTAAGTTGTAATACATGTGCTGGCTCTTGTATGCCATTTGTTTTGTTCTGTACACATAGAAGCTTAACCTCATTACTTGTAATATGCAGTTTTACGTAAGAATTATCTTGCCAATAACTGCTTAATTTACAAGAAATCGCTGTTAGCGTTGATGTTATCATTCTACAAGATATTATAACTTTTAAATAAAATATTTATAAAAAGCACTTCTTGCAATGAAGTGAAGTCAACGCAGTTATAATGTTTTATTCCGATAATCAGATAAGCTGAACGGGGAAATAGTCATTTACTTTAATTCATATATCCTATATCCCACGTGTTATACTCTAAAAGTGCATAGTTTTGCCCTGTCACACAAATATAAGATCTTGAAATCTAAAGTTAATACGCTGAAGAAAGTTACTCTTACTATTATTTGATGCTACATTCATATTGATATTGTCGAAAAAGAGCCATTTATTAAGATCTTCTTTTCATTTGTCTTGTGTTTGTAAATTCCACGTAATGATTAATTTAAGATAAATTTAAGAATAATAACATTGCAACATTTAGGTGAACCTTATAAAAAGATAATGCCGTATAGCGACAAGAACCTATAAATGGCGACGATAATATATCTGGGTAGAACTCCTCCTCTCACGAGAGAGTGGACGAGCTCAGGCACAAGCTGGACTTTGGCGTTTGACAATATTCATGTCAAAGTCTTTAACCAATTTAGTCACAGCCTCCTCTTATTAGGCAATATACAAAGGATGATTACAGTTTAATATTGTATCAATATGGCAATTGTATCTACATTTTCTTACAACATACTTTTCATTCAAGTATTGAATAATGACAGCTTTCAAAACGACAACTACATAAATAGACATCTTATAGAGTGTACATTTTAACATTGTATCAATATGGTAATAATTTTCTTACAAATAACTTTTGTTATCAAGTATTGAATAATGACAGCTTTCGAAACGACAACTACATATATAAAAATCTCATAATAATTGTACTTTTTTCTATTACCGATGCTTCTATAAAAGCCACGTCCTGATACTTTTGTTAATATAGCACAATACATAATAATAACATTACATAATAATTGAACATTAATTATATCAAATTGTAGCATTAAAGGGTTAACATCTTATATACATTAACGGAAGCATTTAGGACCAGACAAGGCCTGCTAGCAACAAATCATAGCTTCGTTATACAGTATTAATTCAAATAGTTAAAATAGTCCAACGGAGCAGAACACTTATCTATATTAGTTGCATTTTCTTACGCTATTTTATAGTAACAACAGTAATCGGTGTTGCAAAATAGACTGTTTTGGTTTTAATGTGCCTATTGGTTTTTCCCAGTTGTATAGAGACGTTATATGTAACATACATATACTCAAAGAAAATTATTATTTTTTTTTAAGTACATGTTCTTCCTATTAAAAGATATATTGCATGCTGTTTTAGATTATGAAGAAACAATAGTTTTCATAACCCATATATGTACATGCTCTATATTGATAAAAAATGAAATATGTGTCCCCTTTAAAGCACACATTGTCAGCCTGGTTGATGGTGGTTTCCCTTCGGATTATATCATCACCATCGAGGCAGAGAGGATCGCACCTTTGCATTCTAGAAAGGCTTAATGCTCGAACATTATGCATAATGTAGAAGTAAATACGTCTAGAGCAATCAAAATATCGGCTCCCTCATGTTGGAGATAAATAATAATCATCTGGTTAGAACTCAGGCAGATTGAATGTATGTCGCAATTGTATCAGCACAGGCTCAAAACTCTGTGCACAGGATAATAGGCACGTCACAAAGGTTCTTAAGATTCACTACATACATTTTTAAACATTATAATACCAGACCTGCTTGTTCCTGTGACAAAATATAACATTCTGGTCAATATGATAGTGAGGCTAATATACGTATTATGGCCTTTGTAAAGAAAGTCATTTCTCCAAAACGTCAGCCATGAGATCTGGGTCCTTCTTCAAGGTCTTCAAAAGGACAGCCCTAAGCTCCTCGGGTGACATCTTGTTGATTTCTTTCTGTAAACAAAGCCGTGTGCAAAAAAGATCGTGGTAAATAATACACTCATTCTAATTTAATTTCTTGCCATTTACTTTTTAAGTTTTGTTTTAAATGGTAAATAGTGGGACAAACTAAAAGTAAAATATCAGGAGGCACACTAAGAACGTCTGGACATACAATATGTACAATGGTTCATTTAAATTGATTAAAGACACACGTAAACATATGCCGGTGCTGTCTAAAAGGTGCTATTGTAACTTAATCAGGTACATACAGCCATTTTCCGATGCTTCTTTAACACAGGCTCGTCTGACTCTGTTTTCTCACGACCCCTTTTAACACCTCTAACTCTGTTAGTCGATTCATCCTTTGTCTGCTTCCCTCTGCCACACCGTTCATCTGTACTACTAGTTGAATACTGAGTACTTTCTTCGTCATCCAAAGTTAATGTCTCGAATGGTTCCTGGTCAACAGCGTAATAAGATAATATTCATTACATTCTAAAAACCTATTTTCTAAAATATTTTCTGAACCAATAGTAGTGAGGCGAAGAGAAAATTGGCCTATGCCAACTAAAGCAATATATCCTTTTTCATTATCAGCATGAATAGATTTATTTACTATAACAGCTGATCTGTGCAAAAGAATGTTAGGGCAAGTGCACAATATTAGCAGACACTGCAATTGGACTGCAAACATACTGTCGTTTTTGTTGGAAACTTTAATAGTAAGTGAGTAAACAATTTGGTATTAAAATTTTATTTAAAATAGTTTAATTATTTATTTTTGAAAGAAAAACCTGCTTTTGATTTCAGAACAAATACAATTTCTACAAGTCTAAACAAAGAATTACTGTAAAACAAAAAGTGCATGTTTAGTGGATGATCAGATATTTTCCCCAGAAACACAATTACTACATGATTTAATATAATAAACTATTGTAGCTCAATGGCTGTATTACCTTTGCTGTCTCCTCATCGTAATATCCTGTGCCATGATATAATATAGTAAACTGTTGAAGCCCAAATTTGTATTACCTTTGCTATCTCCTCGCAATAACATCATGTCACATGGTTTTATATAGTAAACTATTGTAGCCCAAAATTGTATAACTTTTGCAGTCTCCTCGCAATAACATCATGTCACATGGTTTAATATAGTAAACTATTGTAGCCCAAAATTGTATAACCTTTGCAGTCTCCTCGCCATAACATCCTGTCACATGATATAATATAGTAAACTAATGTAGCACAAAACTGCATTACCTTTGCAGTCTCCTCGCCATAACAGCCTGCGCCGTGATTTAATATAGTAAACTAATGAAGTACAATAACTGCATTACCTTTGCAGTCTCCGGACCATAACAGCCTGTCACGTGATTTAATATAGTAAACTAATTTAGCACAATAACTGTATTACCTTTGCAGTCTCCTCGCCATAACATCATTTCACATGATATAATATAGAAAACTAATGTAGCACACAACTGCATTACCTTTACAGTCTCCTCGCTATAACAGCCTGCGCCGTGATTTAATATAGTAAACTAATGTAGCACAATAACTGCATTACCTTTGCAGTCTCCGGACCATAACAGCCTGTCACGTGATTTAATATAATAAACTAATGTAGCACAATAACTGTATTACCTTTGCAGTCTCCTCGCCATAACATCATTTCACATGATATAATATAGTAAACTAATGTAGCACACAACTGTATTACCTTTACAGTCTCCTCGCTATAACAGCCTGCGCCGTGATTTAATATAGTAAACTAATGTAGCACAATAACTGCATTACCTTTGCAGTTTCCACACCACAACAGCCTGTCACGTGATTTAATATGGTAAACTAATGTAGTACACAACTGTATTACCGTTGCTGTCCCCTCGCCATAATATCCTGTCACATGATATAATATAGTAAACTAATATAGCTCAAAACTGTATTACCGTTGCTGTCTTCTCACCCAAACATCCTGTCACATGATTTCTTTTTGTGTTTTGGGGGTTGTACGGTACACGGACACTAGATAGTTCACTCGGTTCAGAGTACATGATTTAATACAGTAAATTAATGTAGCACAATAGCTGTATTACATTTTCTCACCGTAACACCAGATCACAAGATTAAGTGTAATAAAGCAGTGTAGCACATTAACTCTATTACCTTTGCTGAAGTCTCCTCATCATAACAGCCTGAATAACAGATACATGAAACTGTTTTACAATTTATAACACATAATTATGTTACTTTCCGGACTGAAATGTTAACAGTAATTTTGATTTTAAAAGCTGTTTTAGGTACGCTTACGTTGTCGTTTTTGTGACGTTTATATCCTTATAATCTTACTTATAACAAGCAATTGATAATTGCAATAGTTAGATTAGAGTTTAAAAAAAAATATTTGTGGATTTTCATATAACGACACAACTAATTTGTACTGTTTACGAAATGATTACTAACCGCCTATAGAGTGTGTGTACAGTGACCTGCCCCACCACTTGATGTGTTAAAAAATCAGTTACAATGAAACGAATATGACTGCTGATGATATAGAATATTTTTTTATGGTCGACTTAAGACTTTTTTAATCATTTACGATTCAATAACTAAGCACACGTAGATGTGCAAATCTTTGGCATTTTTGGTAATTACGTAATAAATAGGTATGTATGTACAATAAAGGTTAGGATACGGGTAATTAATTACCTGGGCTTGGACTGTCAGGGCGTTCTTCTAATGAACCACATCTCTCTGATTCTCTCTTCATGTATCTGATGTTCTGGTTTTAAAACATTTACTTTTATTTTACTTGTATACGGAAGAAACACATCTTTAAAAGGTAAAGTAAAATATCTATGTAAGTTATTTTGTTATAAAGTAAAATATGTTTTATACTGTCAGTGTACAATCTATCACTGAGAAGATCTTGCTGTACTTAATCAGTAAACATAAAGACATGTACAAATTCCATCACATTTAAATAGTCACCTCTGTGATCTAAATAAACAGAGACTTAACTACTTCATCATTAAATTAAAGGTAGTCATTATAGACTAAGATTGCGTTTAGCTAATGTATGATCACGTGTCCATTCTGTTGAATCTCATATAAAAATATAAAGTTAAATGTATTTAATCAAACAACTTCTTTTTAAAAAAAGGAACTACCTGACGAAGTGTTTCTGCCTCGGCTTGTACGTGCTTGTACTTCATTATAGTATCAGGCAATTCTCCATCAATTAGGTCTGAGTAAAGACGTTCTAATAAGCGAATGTCGCATGCCTGTAACTAGAAGATAAATTCAGAGCTCTGAAAGAGTTGTTTGAACAATAATAGCTTAACTCTATAAATACCGATTCATTTTCTAACACATACGGCAACTTTAAGTTAAAATCATGGGAAGAAACACATGACTTCTGCCATAACCTGATTTAGAGCCCCAGCATGTCGCAACTATCTCGACTTAGTGCATAATGGAAGGTCAATTGGATAATAGTAAATTTAAATGATAAATGTGCATGTCATGTATATTTCCATTACACAATTTTAAACATTTGGTATTTAAATATTTATATAATTTCAATATGAATTTTTACTTTTTAAGCAGGCCTGGAAAAATTGCCGCGTCTAATCTCCCTCGAAATACGTATTGGTTCTGTATTCACACTTCTGTTGCCTATGCAAGAAGACCGAACGCATCTAGTAAAGGTTCAGCTGGGAAATCATTCATGCCATTAAATCTGTTTTTAATTAATTACAAACGCGGTTGTATGGGACATTGCCCCCAGAACATGCATCTGTGCACACGCAAATTATGTATTTATTGTATGTGCTGACACTGGCATTATTTAAATAATTTTTTTTCTTATAAGACACAAGAAACAAGTAACAATATTTTGCTCGTCTGAATTCAAGACAAAGTTTATCAACACCAACCTGGTACGATTGCCAAAGTTGTTTTTTCGCCTACCTGTTGAATGAAGTCAATTGCCTCAGCAGCATCGCCCGTGTCTTTTAACAGCTTTATGTATCGTAAAAACTCAAGAATGTCATCAATGTTATCTTCCAACTCCTGCTGACTTATTTCCATCTCTGCTGCGTGCATGGTCTGATTGCGCACGTCTCTTATCTGGTACATAATATTTTGTTCTTTTAATATTTACTTTCAGAAATATAAAAAAAAAACAGAAAGTAATTTGCCACTGGATGTAATCAGTCTTTTTTTATTTTGTATTTATACATGAGTGATATATGCAGAAGGATCGCAACGCATACATAACTAGCAATGTAGACAGCTGCCAAAAAGTCAATTTAATAACTTTCGACAGTGGCCACACGCTACATGTATAAGCAATCCATTAATCTTAGCCAGGACCAGCTATGTCGATATTAAGATTGTAACTGAATGAAGTGTCGGGAAAGTGATTTTGTCGTATATTCTTATAAGTGCATATAGATTGTTTAATGATCTCAAAGAAGAAACAGTTGGTATAAACAAATATAATTTAAGTGATAATCAATAATATACACAACAGGACAAACTTGACAATTTACAATGCAAATACAATACACGTGTTGTGTGATGTGATGTAACGTTGCAGTTTGACCGTTTAAGATGTAGACGTCATGGTCTCAAAGAAACAGTTAGTATAAACGAATATGCAATATGTGATAATCAAATATATATACATCAGGACAATACTTGACAATTTACCATGCAAATACACTATAAGTGTTGTGTTGAGATGAAACGTTGCAGTTTGACAGTTTAAGTTGGCGACGTAAGAAATTAAGAAAATGAAAGTAAAATTTACTGGACAAGTCAGACACAGTGAATTACGATAATAAATCTGAACTAACAATCAGAACATTGAACATGCGTTGCGCCTTTACTCTTATGTAAGCCTTTTATTTAAAATGCTAAGTGTTCATTTCATATGTTAGTACCAAATTAGATAAGCAAGATATATATCTTGTACATGAGTGATATTCTTCGATACAATCTGAACAATGAAACTATGGTGTCTTTTCACAGAGTATTAGAATGCTATTTTAAATACATTAATTTCTTTGGTTCCGATATATGTTATCAACTAAGTGTTGAGTTCTTGCATCGTTATTCCTAAACACGCACTATAACAGTATTCCTTAAACATATAAATCTCAAATGAAGCAACATACTTACATAAATATAATAAAAATATAAAGAACAAATCTGTTACTTACTCTTTTGAGCAGTGATTTATTAAACATATTCATCAATGGCTTGCACTGCTCAACAATGCCACATAGAGCCGTCACGTCACAGCCTTCAAAAGCTTTTTTACATCGCGACTCTTTCTTGAGAAAGATACGTGCGTAATCAAAAGGCGAATCAAGCCAGAGTTGGGGGTCAGTGCCTTTTAACATTGAGCGAAATGAAACTTCTTCCTCAGTGTGCTCTTTAATAATGTCTAAAAGCTTCTGGCAGGCGACTAACGTCTTAGGACACGTGTGTTTGAATATAGCGGTATTTTTTTCAGCTTTGCAGATGTCATCAAACGTTGCACTTGGACAAGGCTTTCGCCCAAAGGTATTGACAGCTGTTTCATGCAACTTGTTGATTTCGCCTTCGACAATATCAACAAATACAGGATTGAGGTGCCGTAACGCAATAATGTTTTTATACCAACAACCGTGTCCGGCCTTCTTTACGCTCTGAAATTCAAACAGTTTGTATTCCAATATAAGCCAATATGAGATGAGGAAACAATATCGTCAGCAACATGTGAATGCTTAAAACAATCAGATACATATACAAAAGTTTATTAGTTATTATTTTCGATTGTTTATCTGTAATATGGACATAATCAACTAGGTAAGATACACATATATGTTGTAACTTATATGTGATATGATGTAAATAGTTGGGAACATCACCTGTCCACAGTGCTGCCGTTTTGCCTCTCTGTCCAGTCGGATGTCGAAAAGATGTGCCTTGTTGTCGAGCAAATCCTTTAGCTGAAACAGACGTTTGTTCAAAGAACCAACCCGTCATGAGTGGGCACAAATGACGGGATTTATTCATGCACTAAATGTTTTACTAAAACTCATTATTAAAGTCATAATAAATATGACAAAATAACTTCTCGGCATTGCATACATAACATTTATGTTGTAAACGGTTCTAGAAAAAGAAACTATTCGCATTGTTCACCATTACAGCATTTAAGAGATCGCTTTGTTTTCGTAATGTAGAAAGGTTAATGTACATTTGTTTAAGCCTCAAGTGAGTTGTTGCTGTTCTTTTTTCCTCGAAATGGTTCACTCAAATGCAACACAAATGTTTCGGAATCAAACATGATATCTCTGTACATAATTAAATCCCACGTTAGAAGTTTAAGAACGCTGAAGGATTCTTGCGTGGACTAAGTGTAAAGTGTATATGAGACATTATAAAATACCTGCTGTATCGCTCTATACGGTACTGGAAGAATGCCTTCCTCTAGAATGTAGATGAGGTCATGGAGACGCACGTTCATGGTATATGTTTTCATTTTCTTTGTGTTCATTTGCAGAACAATATATGCTTCATATCTTGCCTGAAAATGTATTAAATTGGTCCAGAGGTTCGCGTTCAAGTATAAGGTATATTTGCAAATCCACTATTGTTGCCCATTTTGTGGTGCTTTTCGATTAATACTATGAATTTTGACGACTGTTTATATGGAACTTGTGACAATATCGTTAGGTATAATTAGAATTGTCAGATAAACATCTGCCAGTAAAATGACTAATATTTTAGGCAACTACCATCATAAAATCTGCTTGAGAGTTTGTTTTAATTATATATTATCATTTTATTATTATATTACATTTAATAAAATTAAAATAAATACTACCTTGCTCACTTTCTTTTGTAGGGTTTCCACTTTACTCTGGTTTGCATCGAACATCTGAACATTTTCAAGCAATGTAAGAAGGCAAAACACATCAAGATCCTCAAAACCGTTGTTTGTGTGCATCCATGGGTCCATAAACAGTTTTGCGAAGTCCCAGACATTTGTAAGACAGGTTTGCGGGTTTACACTTTTGAACATTCTGTATTGCTTTTGCTTGCACTTGGGTGGTCTTTTATCCAAAACACATTGCAAGAATTTGCTGCATTGGGGGGTTTCCTTGCAGTCATGTTTGAAATTGACTTCGTCCGAAACTACACCATCAGCTCGACAAATGTCGTCTGTGTCTGCTACATCACAGAGCTTGTGTCTAGTAAATTCATTTGTCACATCGGTATGAATAAGTGTTATTTTCCTTTCGATGTAGGGTCTTAAAACACTCTCCATGATGAGCAAACCAAGGAAGTATGTTTTGAAATTGGTCGATTCTGACTGGTTAATTAAAACATTTTTAGAGAAAGCAATGCAGTTTTACTAAAGTTTGAAATATTATACAGTACATTACACGACAAAGAACATTACAATCTTTACTAGATGGTATTACATATTGTGTAATCGTATTCTTTATCATGTTCTTTGCATGTTTTTACCCAAAATGGAACCAAGCTCTATTAATATATCAGAAAACAGTAACTTTTTATTTTTAACTAGGTATGTACCTTTTGAGTATAATAACAATCAAGTGGATTCATCGATTCTGATGTTCTTAACTGTGGTTACAAGTCAATCATGTTGGAAATAAATAAAAAAAAAATACAAAATATAAATACCTCGTTTAACAATAACCTTTCCAGCTTTATATGTTGCTTTGGTCTCTTCAATAGCATCTTTATCTTCTTGTAATGGTAGGTTGGAATTTCTTTGCAATCTCCAGTAGCCAACTAAATAACGCAATTAATACAAAGTAAATCCAATGTGTCACATATTCAATAATAATGTTATATATTAATAACAGTCCAACACTTATCATACGACCATTTATAGTTCATGAGCGCAGAAACGTTGATAGCTGTAACTTCATGTATCAGTAGTAAAGAGGCATTCTGGGGGATTTACAAAAACAAGAACATATGTTTGGAGCCTTCGTGATAAAATTTACGCACCTGAACGAGAAACTTCATATATTGAGTGTTAGATCGCGCAACACGTAAAATCTGTTCCCATTTTAACACGTTCACAAGAAATTTTGACTTAAAAGGGACATAATTGCGAACTACAATTTATGCAATGTTGTTTAGTTGTTTCCCCTGTTTGGCTGTTCTATTTCATCCCCACGTTTTAAAGAATATCAACAACAGACGCAATTGCATGTTTTATTTATTCATTTTATCATTATTATTTCTTACGCTATTAATAAAATTTTCAAGTTACGGTAAAGTTTCAGGTGAACGTCATGTGAACGAAAAGAACACATTATCACAATATGTCAGCTTGGTCAACAATACGAAAATGTGTAGGAAAAGTAAAAGGAGCAGCTTTTTTATTGCAGTAAAATTGTCCCGATGTATGCCATGATATGTCGTTTATTTTATCATGGCAGAATGCTTCTTTGTTTATAGAGGTAAACTACTGATAGAATAATTAATAGAGGCCTTGTGTGCTAATTAGTTCGGGAATAAAATATTGAAAAATAGTGCTCGTGTTCCCGATCACTAATAAATAGAGTAAGAAAAAAAGAAATTAAGAGGTGTTTACCTTACATATGTGTTGCACAGTATCTTTTGCATCTGGACCTACGTTCTTCTCCAAATAGTATAGAAGCTCTCGGAAAATATCCTTATAAACAAATATATGAAACATAAAAAAATGTATAAATTAATAAACTATTAAGTTAATAAATACATGAGTGAATGGGCATGTTTTTTCGCGCGTATGTGTACGTGTGTGTGTGTGCATGATTATGTGTATGAGAGAGAGGGTGACTACCATAAACACATGCATATAATGTTTCAGTATACCAAAGACAACTGATTACATGCTTATATTGTGACGCTTGCATCCTTTTGTTACCCTAACAAACTAATTGATGTTCAGTCGCCATAGACTTAATGTAATCATATGCCAACAGTTCAGTCTGAAATATTACATTGAACAGTGGTTTTGCAGGTAAGATTTCACCGCAGAACCCACGGGATTTGCGTAAAGTATATCCGTAGTCACCCGTGGGATGCAATACACCGTCTTACTGTTAACATGTTTTCTGTCAGTTATCTATCTTCTAGAAGTGGAATATTCTTTTCATACTTAAAGGTGGTATCCTAAAGTTTGCCTTTAACAATAACGCTCCACTGTTTTAGAGAATTTAAGCGAAATTTCTGCATAAAGTTATTCTTTAGGCTAATTAAGGAATATTTTAACACTACCTTTATTGTTTGACTGTACATATTGCTGCAAAAATCACTCTAAATATTCATTTTTGTTCCAAATCTATAAATAAGAAAGATAGTGATCACTGGTAAAAATATATATCGACGTCAGAGCGGAGTACCCGGATGACGATATGAAGTTATCTAAAAATTAGTTGTAACATTGTTTTCTTAATTTAAAAAAGCTAACTCTGCAGCGTGGCTCATATAAGAGATACATTTTTACACTGACTAGTGGGGATTTATGCTTTGTTGTATACGCAGATCGAGTGCATCAATAAACAGCAATTCGTAGGACCGTTTAGGGTAACAATGACGTACTTGGTTACTTGAAAATCAATGCTTGGTCCAAAATATCGGATACCACCTTTAATGCTTACAATTTAATTTTTCAGTTTATTTGGTTATACTATCAGGGGCGGCTGGGAGGACAGTTTACACATTTCACTGGATTGCTACATCTCCCAAACCATGGGGTACCTACATCCTCCCCACAAACATCACGATGTCCAGCATTGTTACATTTGTTAGCAATTGTGGCAGCACAGTGAGTTAAGTATGAACATATTTACCTTAACATTAAGGAATAAGTCTTTAATGTTTTTTTATGGAAGACGTGGAGAAAATCAAAATAAATTTGTTCGTCGGGGTACTTTTTCCATTCTTCAGAAAGGAGGTTCTTTGAACACGAACGCCTGGCACTTCCTGAGGCTTTCTTCTAGTATTTCAAACAGCAGATGAAATCCGTACACCGAATTATTACTTTTGAGAAATTTAAGGAAGTTTTAGCAAATAACAAATTTATAAAATAAAATCTGTAGTTTTAAGGTATTTGTCCGACATGACTTTCTTGTTGTTTTATATTTTAAGTTGACCAGTCTTATGCGATAAAGTGTATTCACAGTGTCATGTTGTGCATGAAAGGTTTCTGCATAAAAACAGGCGATAGTACTGTAATCGATTCTCTACCAGTGCCCGAGTAGGATAAAGCATAGTAAATTTCGGCTGATAATTACACCATCTTAATTTTCAGCAAACTTGTAGGAATCGTTTCCCTTTACCTGTTTTGTGAAGCCATAACTGTGCTGTTAAATTCGACAACCTGCCTTACCACCAACAGCCCCGGAGTCCAAGAAGGTTTATACGTTTTTCAGGAGTTTCTGACCTCTACAGTTAGTGATTCTAAGTTGTACTCTGACAAAAATTACTAGGAGGTAGAATTATGTCCGATAGGTTTACAATAAGGTGTTGAATGAGTACGAGTAAAAATACATGCAAAGAGAATTATGATTACCTCACAAGGTCAAAAAACGATATGATACAGAAAACGTATAGGGAAAAGTCAAAGAAATAGGCAAGAGAATTAGGGAGTAGCAAAGCAACATATTATAAAAGAGAAAACCTATTGAATATAATGTACCGTGTCCTCCCAACCAGGGGCTAAAGTTGCGTGTGGACCAAACTTAGTTTCTACATCATATTATGAGAGGTAAACACAGGCTTCATCCACCAGATTCCGCTCGTCATGGTGAAACTAGGCTACCTTTGGAGGTTTCTAACCCTCACCATCCTTCACTGATGCCCCCAATTACAGGGCCCACGGAAATTAATTACGCGATTTTAGAATTGTAACTCAACCTGCTGGTCATATCTTCAGTGTATGGGATCAATCTGCATGGAATGCGATAAAGTCAGGCAACACAATACAATTATTATATCCTTAAATAAATAAATTACTGATCTTACGTCAAGGATCTTCATCAAAACTTTGGAAAAATCTGTACATTCTACTCTTAATTTAACGTGACAAAATTGAATACAATAATCACAGTTATACGTGTATTTAAACTTATTAACTTAAGAGCAAATGCAAAATAATAATTGCTGTCAGTAGGGCGATTCGAACTCAAAAGCCCGAGTCTCAAAACAAAGGTTTTAGCAACAACCCTCTTGTGCAAAATAATACGAAATAAAATTATCCTTTACAACCATGTAGGTAGTGTTTTCATCAGTATGATGGACGGGTAGGCACGATATCTTTTAGAAGTACGTTTATGTAGACTGTGCATATATTTTAACGATCATTCTTCAACTGTTGCCTAAAGAATGAGTATCTGCAGTATTTTTAAGTAACGAAACCATGTTAAGAAAGTTAATGTATTTGAAATGGCTGTCGCGAAAGTGTAAAAATGCAGAAGCAAAATAAAACAATATTTCCAGTGGTTAAAGGAATAAGTATCAAAGCAGAAACTTATTTCTGTCTTAATGAAAATTGTTCTTTAACGGTTATCAAACTTTGAAGCATATTAAGAACAATAACGGTTTAAACGCTAACATAAAATATTACGTGATAACGTGATTTTACGTAATGGAATAGTTCGTTAATTCGTCAATGATGTTACAAATCCAAATTGCACAAATGTTTTTATATATGTAAATATATAAACTTATTAAACTAATAGTAGCTACATGGTTCTCGCCTGTACTTGTGAAAAAAGGTTCTAGTTGCTTCAATTACAAATAGTCTGTTACACTTTGAAACTGAATACCTGGAGGCGTCGTCGTGTTAAGAACAATAACACGATTTAAACGCTAACATAAAAACTGACGTGATAACGTGATTTTACGTAATGGAATAGTTCGTTTATTCGTCAATGAGGTTACAAATCCAAATTGCACGAATGTTTGTATATATGCAAATATATATAATTATTCAACTAATAGTAGCTACATGGCTCTCTCCTGAACTTCTCGTTGCTTTAATTACAAATAGTCTGTTACACTTTGAAACTGAATACCTGGAGGCGTCGTCGTGTACAGCTTTCGAGTGCTCGAGTTTTGTTGTTTGTCGCTAATCGAAATAATATTAACAATTATAAAGTGTACCTGGAATTCTCTACAGGTGATAGTTTTATGTAGTGGACATAAGACGTAGTGGCGTTCAAGATCTTTCTCATTTTGCAATACCACTTTTGTCTGGCTGCTCGAAGGGACATCTGAGAGACTTCGGGATTTTCTTATTCCTGGAAGTATGTCGGTTCCAAGTTTCAGCATCTGTAGTGTTAAATGAGAGTAATATCTTTTATATTATGATTACGTCTTGTCAGCATCTTTAGTTATAATATTGAACTTTTGGCTGGAAAGGGAATCAAAGCACTGAATGTATTAAGTAATCAATGTCGCAAACTACCATTGACTCCTAAGTCCTTGTGTCAATTGTTTGATGCTTTTGTTGGTTCTATTCTTAACTATTCATGTGAGTTGTGGGGGTTCTGTACAAGTAAAAGTCTGGAACGCCTTCACTTAAAATTTTGTAAACATATACTAAACGTTCGTTCTAGTACAAGTACTGTAGCTGTATATGCAGAACTTGGACGGTATCCCTTATATATTACTCGTTTTGTTAGAATTATTAAGTGCTGGTGTTAAATAATTCATTTTACCAATAGAATAGTTGTCTCATTGTATGATCAAGGTTTAAACGATGGTCTAAATGGTTGCAAAAAATTATAATGTAAAAACCTTACTAGACAAGTACGGGTTTTCAGATGTATTTCTGAATCAAATCTTATTAAGTAAGAAAATATTCCCTCTGATATTCAAACAGCGTATTATTGATACTTTTACGCAAGAGCGGAATGGCTTAATAAGTAATAATATTGTGTTGGACTTTTATAAAAACATAAAGGACACACCAAATTACGAGCCATACTTAAATATGGTACCAAATGACTTAAGACATTTTATTACAAAAATGAGAATCTCTGCACATTCCTTAAGAATCCACACGGAACGCTTCTCAAGAAACCCTGTTTCTAGAGACAGTAGATGTTGTTTGTTATGCAATAATAGAGATATTGAAGACGTTTTTTCAATTTATTTGTATATGTCCAATTTACAATGATTTAAGAAGACGGTACCTTAATCCAACTATGTATAGTAGACCATCCGTATATAAAATGTGTTTGCTATTTGATTCGAAAGATAAAACCATACTTACCAATCTCGCTCTATTTATCAAGAAAGCAATCTCACTTAGAAGGACAATGTGTGTACTTAATACATAGAGTTTATTCTCTATTGCTGTTTCTTATATTCTTTATATTTATTATAATGAAATTATTACATGCGCAGCTGGAAATAGTGTCATTTGTATTTCATACTTTTATGATAGTAAGAAACCGGATACTAGATTTTACATTGTTATTCCAAAACGATGATGTACATATGTACAAATCTGAATAAAAATATGTTCTGTTCTGTTCTGTTCTGTTCTGGTGATATTTCTTTGTCATTAATATCATTATCAGTAGTAGTAGTAGTAGTAGTAGTAGTAGTAGTAGTAGTAGTAGTAGTAGTAGTAGTAGTAGTCGTAGTAGTAGTAATAGTAGTAGCAATAGTAGTAATAGTAGAAGTAATAGTAGTAGCAGTATCATCATGATAAACAGTATTTCAGTTATGCGATGAGTTGTCCACTTGAAGCATATGGTGCTGCTTTCATTCTGTATATGAACTGAAATACTGTTGACGATAAACCCAATAAACATCATTCTGTATAACATTCCGTAAACACCTGCCATGACACCACACATAGTCACATTATCCTGACACTAGGGCGACTATTCGTAATATTGTTGCAATATTGTTAGGTGATTTTTTATTATGGTAAAACATAATTGATTTAGTATATGTTGAAGCGAACATTACATCGCTTTTTAAAACCTAAATATTGCATTTTCTGTATTACTATGTCCTTCTCCTGTCCCGGTTCAAAGGCAGGTAGTATCATCACAGCTTGGAGGAAAGTGTATCTGTCTTCTTTCATTATGTGGTGTTTAAGGGGTGAAATATTAGTATTATTATCCCTATTGTTATTATTATTATTATTATTATTATTATTATTATTATTATTATTATTATTATTATTATTATTATTATCATTATCATCGTCATCATCACCATCATTACATCGTCAATCATCATCATCATCAACATCATCATCATCATAAAACTAATTTAGTTATATGAAGCGCTTTCCACTTGAAGCAGATACGGTGCTTCCTACATTCTGTATACCATGCTGTGTACACCTGGCATGAAACCACACCCAGTCAGATAAACCTGTTTTGTAGACCTTTTCTCCGGCTGAAGTTCAAGCCCAAATATTGGCAAATACCGTAGATTCATATTATATTTAAAATCATAGTAAAAGTTGTAGCTAAACCTTTTCATTATACAATGTGTGATTAGAACACAACAACAAAATGTTCACCACCGATTATCGTACATTTCATTTTTTTTTTGCTTTATTGATTTTTACACTATTGATTTTTCTTTTCTGCTTTACTGATCTTTACACTAACAGGCCCTTCCCCTTTTATCCATACCATTAGTTTTGTCTGGCTGCTCGAAGGGACATCTGGGAGAGTACGGGATTTTATTATTCCTGGAAGTCTGTGAATTCCATGTTTCGGCATCTATAATGTTAATTGAGATAGAGTAACATGTTTTATATAATGCTTACGTCTTGTCGGCATCTTGGTAATATTTCTTTGTTAGTCTAGACGTACAGTTACGGTGACAATGAAAATACTCAATATAGATATATTTCTTAAATCACCAAGTTGCCTTTGCTATATCTTTAATAAGTTAAATAGACATTACTATGTAAATATTATTCGAATAAATATGTCGAATACACATGCGCACTTTTATTGTTATTATTATTATTATTATTATTACTAGTAGTAGTAGTAGTAGTAGTAGTAGTAATAATAATAATAGTAGTAGCAGAAGAAGAAGAAGTAGTAGCAGTAGTAGAAGTAGTAGTAGTAGTAGAAGTAGTAGTAGAAGTAGTAGTATTAGTAGTAGTAGAAGTAGTAATAGTAGTAGTAATAGTAGTAATAATGTACGTAATAGTAGTAGTAGTAATACTAGTAGTAGAAGTAGAAAAAGTAACAGTTGTTGTAGTAGTAATAATAGTAGTAGTAAAAGTAGTAGGGTAGAAGTAATAGTAGTAGCAGTATCATCATCAAAAACAGTATTTTACTTATGTGAGGCGCTGTCCACTTGACAGGTGCTGCTTTCATTCTGTACACCATTCCGTGAACACTTGCCATTATACCACACTTAGTCACATTATCGTGACACTGGGGCGACTATTCATAAACTATACTTTTCTCTGCTTGAGAGTTAGAAAGGAAACTATGTCACTACCTTAAAAAAAACGTTGTTATGTTACGGCCCGTGTTTTAACTCGGTGGCACCCGTACCGTGTTCTAATTGCTAGAATAACAAAGCTTAACATTGATACTTTATACATCAGTGATTTACCAAAACGTGATCTTAATAGAACGACAGACACATCCCATGTGATGCGATACCTATTTTTCAGACCATTTTCTCTAAGTGTAGATCGAGCCCAAATATTGGCAGATACTGTAGATTCGTATTATCAACTTAGGTCCAAAAATTGCATAGTATAAGGTATACTTAAATCTTTTCATTTTACACTGAGTGAGTTTACAAAAACTGTTCAGCACAGACTCATTTTATTTAAAATGAGAACCATGCTATTTCTACCTCACTGACAGAAAGAGTCCTTACCTGTGTAATAGTTAGTACTGGATTTCTCCATTTCTCTTTTCTCTGTCTGCTCGGTGGATCGTCTAAGAATTTATGCGGTAACCCTGTTTGCATTGCTAGGTTTTCTTTATGTGGAAGTTTATGGATGATTTCCCAGTTAAGCTACAATGTTAAATGATATATAAAATCACATCTTCTATATAGCGATCACATTTTGTCGGCATCTGGTTGGTATGTATCTGTTAGTCTCAACGTACAGTTACCATGACAATGAAAATAGTTAAAACAAATATGTGTTTCGTAAATTACGTATTATTATTATTATTATTATTATTATTATTATTATTATAATTGTTATTATTATTATTTATTATTATTATCATTATTATTTATTATTATTTATTTATTTATTATTGTTATTATTATTATTATTACCATTGTTATTATTATTATTATATTATTATTATTATTATTATTATCATTTTTATTGTTGTTATTATTGTTGTTATTATTATTATCAATATTATTGTTGTTGCTGTTGTTGTTGTCGTTGGTACTACTTCCTGTGGTTCAGTTAATGGAAGCGCTGTTCACTTGAGGATGATATATTGCTCCTTTCATTCTGTACATCATGCCATGAACACCTGGCATGATACCACACACTGCGCCGACTATTCGTGAACTACCATTTCCTGTGTTTGGGTGTTAGCAAGGTGATTATATCACTACCATTTTGAAAAGACTTTGATGTTACAGCTCGTGTTTAAACCCGGTGGCGTCCTTACGTGGAGAAGACGCTTTATCAATTGCACTAACAAGCCCGGTTTATAAACGTGTTTGGGATATATGTACAGATGTAACGTTTATATTTTTTCTATGCCGTGTTTTAAAATGAACATCACACTTCACATTTTAGGTTTACATATACCTCGTGAAGCCAAACTTCCTTCTGGGTTCTTAGACGTGTATCTTTATCTTTAGCTTCATACATTGTTCTTGCAAAGGGTCCTGTCAGATTTTGTAGAGTGATATCTGCCATCGCGTTGTCTTCTAAATCCATGAACTGGAAAAGTCATGAAGAAAAGAAACCAGTAAAATGTTGCAATATTTTAAGTGTCTATTTAGTATAATAAAATATACTTGATTACGTATATGATGACGGGAACATAACATATTTAAAACTTACATCGTGTATTTTCTGTATTACTTTGTCCGTCTCCGGTCCCTGTTCAAATGCTAGTACGTTTATCACAGCTTGGAGAAAGATGCATCTGTCTTCTTTCGTTATCTGTTCGATGTTCGCAAGAAAGACGGCCTCAGCAATATTCCGCATCTGCAACGTGTATTATAAATATAATGTGTATTGTATTTAGTTTCTGGATTTTTACTTTTTAAGACATACTTTTTCAGATATGTGTTAACTTACCTTATAAATTTGTCCTGCCAAGACTTACAAGACACATATTAAATATACAATTGAATAACAGAACTATGTCAATTCCATAACTCAAAACAAACAGTTTTTACCAATAATCAATAATAATCAATACTCAGACTAGTAGGTGGCCTTTAAGTTCGAAGTTATATATTATATGAACGACGCCATCTGGTCGCATTGTCTTAAAAAGGTTTAAAGACTAAATGATATGGGAAGATGTTTGAATTGTCTAATTAAACAAAAAAGTGACAAAACGAAAGAAATATCATTGCTTGGGTCAATACCTTGTCTATATGTTCTTGATGTAAAGTCTTAATGCACGACTGTTTCTTGGTCTTAGCTACGTCGTTTTCATTAACACTTCTAAGATTGCCAAGCATCTCAAACAGACAATATGCGTTTAGGTCTTCGAGTCTGCGACATCGGCCCATCCAGGGTTCCAGAAACAATTTGGCAATCTCCCAATCATCGTCCTTAAAGTCTTGTAAGCTAATATTCATAAGTAGAATGTAAGGATTAACCTTGCTTGCGGTCGACAATTTACCCACAATACGGTTCAAAAACTGGTAGCATGCTGGCTTCTTGTGACAGGAATGTTGAAAGTTAAGCTCACTGAAATCCCAGCCTTTCATACGACGAATGTCCATTTCCGTCTCCCTTATGCACACGTTGCTCTCGAATGCCTTTCTTAATTCCTGCTGAATGTATGTGATATCTCTTTGGCAGCATTTTCTAAGCTCGTCCTCAGCGAATGCAAGACCTAATCGGCAATGTTGCAAATATATGTTCTGTAAAAAAAGGTTTAACAATCAATTTAATTTAGAGTGCAACAAGGATGTGTAAAATGACTTGATCTAAAATTGTGGATGAGAATGGCGTGCGATAGAAGGTAAACATGAATGAGTCTCGAACGTAGGGTAAATACTAAGTATTTACTTAAGCAATGTGGATTTACTAGCCGGATTGTTAAGATTAGACAGAAACCCGAACACCAAGATATGTGTCAATCATAAATATTGCAATGCCAAAATGTACCATCGGAGATCGACGAAAATCGTGATACTTTACTCTAAACTGGGTTTCTGTCAGCTTTCAGTAATACCTTTTCTTCAGTTTTTATCATTGTGTAACTATACAGAAGGCAGATTAAGTCTGAATGATTGTCAGACATTACAAGTTACACAGTGGGTGTGCAGAAATAAGTTTGCACATTGAGAAATCCGTATATATTTACCTCCTTATAATTGAATCACATGCCTTCAGGGGGTCAGGAAAACGTAATCCATTCCACGCTCAGATATGCGTGTATAACGGAGAATATACACAAATACCCTAGAATAAATCTTAAATCTACTGAATTATTGACATTGGACGCCAGAATTTTGAATTGTATTATATCTCATATCTAATGAACATGTACTAAATATAATTGTCAACCAGAAATGTTCGATCAGCAACAAAAACGTCGATCAACATTTCCGTTTGTGTCGTCAGCGAGGTTTTCCGCCCACGATCATATCTCACTGTATGCTGTTCTTAATAGTGTTGGGTTATTTCATTGCATAAAAGAACTAATTCATTGTATGGGGCAAGACGCGGTACTCAAGATTACAGATCTTTTGCACTTGTAAGCTATAATTATCGAAACGTTTTCGTGTTTATATTCGTGCAAAGTCATTCTACAGATACATTTAATGAAACAACACAGACAGCAAGGTTGACAAGAAAGAATATGTTACGTAGTTTCCTGTAAAAATTATTGTATCATCGTACATTAAACTTTTTTAACCAAAGCTAGAAACAGTCCTGATAAATACAAACAAAAAGCAGCAATTCATATAAAAATGGTCATGGAATTATTTCCGCACAAACCATTCGTAATGAAAAACGTTGACTTTGAACAGTTTATGGTTACTCGATGACAATTACTAAATATTTAAAAGAAACTAAATGTGTACAAGCAGGTTATAGTTAATATCAAATTATATTCTCATTTCAAGTGCAAGCTACTGATAATTCCACTTTAAGAGTTCCTGTCTCTGCTCATAAGGTTTACTTGTACCATGGCATCCAACTCATGGCGCTGGAAAGTTAAGTTAATAACCCAAATAACGATGATTGACCTGAATGACCATGTTTTCCAGAATTATGCGTTCTACCGCTGGGTTATCCCACCTCTCTGTTCCAGAAATTTAACATTACAATAAAAATATGCTAGAACTTATCCAGACTTATGATTGACATCGTTAAGGAGTCTCCCTGTTCCTAACATACACATTATTGTATAATAAATATCATAATTTTGGCAATATCATTTTATAATAGGTCAACGACGTGCTCTGCTTCTAGACTTGATAAATAAAGTGTTAGACCTATCATGTTCGATATCTTGTCACATCTTTTATTCAAAACAACAAAAACGATAATCGAAAGAAGTGATACTTCGTAAATCCTTTTGTCACATTTATGTCATGTTCAGATAGAGACTTAGACGGCAATTTTCATTCAAATCAAGCACATGGTCCCCATCAACGAGCCCAGATCAAAAACAGTAGCAATATATAAAGGCGTATCATGATGCGCCATGGGAACTCTCAACTAGCGTTGTCACTTTTTATTATTATCAGTAATGTAAAATTAAGGCCATATATGGTTCGATATAGGAGTCACGTTTATGACGCGCAATGTTCAACTGTCCGATCTACATTGTCTAGATACGTATACATCTTATTTAGTCGTATTTTACATTGCAAAAGGCACAATGTTGACATTGAGATTTTCAACATGACTTCTGTGGTAAATCTGGAGTGTTTCCACCGACGCTTATTAGTTTATATGGATTTAAGTCTGACCTAATGTTTGGATCACTTGCTTTGTTTAGTCTTTTATGCAAACCACTCTTTGTTTTGAATTAATTTTATCATATAATAGAATATGGACATAGCTTATGTAAAAGAGAACAATATCAGTAAGTAGGTATACGAGCTACCAGTTTTGCAAAGTTGCCTAAACGTCCAAAGTTAGTCAAGTGGATATCCAAACAAGGTCCATAACCCATGTCAAATCAAACATATCGTGATTTGTCGTGATATCTGCAAACAGGTTTTGTTCTAATTTTAGGACGGAATAGTCAAACCAACCGACAGACACTGTTATGTAGTCGTTATTCATAAATTTTATTGTCCAGGAAAACATATAAACAGCTTCGCGGAATATTACGCAATCCGAAGTATTTATCAAGTTAAATAGGAACAGTGACATGTTATATATATTTCATTGCAAATTTGAATGAAATACCTTTCAGCTTGCATTTGTTAGAAACAGTTGGCTTTTTTACCTACAAAAGAATTATCAAACTGATTGGACGATTGTTCTAATATGACAGTTTCTAAAAGTACATCTATATATCATTACTTAGGGATGTACCCAAAAGGTATGAAACGAGTGACACGGATCTTCAATTAGGAAAGATATCGATATTGTCGCGCTCCATGGTATTTACATGCTCTATATAATACAGGCTTTATTCAGTATTCACTCAATAAAACACATTTAAGTAAAAAATAAATCAAGTCGACTGTACGACTGTTTAGTGTTTGTAATTGCGTAAAATACAAAGGAATTGGGGTTGAATGGAGTGTTCCTCTTTAATATGTAAAGACCGTGAGTAAACGGCTAAAACTATTGATGAATAACAAACAAAGAATTGATTCTTTATGTTATCACAAAGCATGACGCACACGATCTGTAGAAATTGCTTCTTACAATAATACAGCGTTCTTAAACGTCACAAAACACGAAGATTGAACACCGATTGAATAAGGGAATATTCTACAACGCTTTGCTCAGCCCTTTGTCTTATAAACCTTTTCATTTTCTTTCTAACGATTAAATTACTAAAGAATATGATGATGGTTTTCGACATATTCATACACAAATCGACTATACATTCATAAAACCCCAGTACAATACGTTAATAGTGATTAAATGTGGAATCGTTCAGTTTGCATTCAATATTTTTGGACACGTTCCAGATAGCTAAGTAGTATAAAACAAACCGTTTTACTTAATAATACCACTGTTAGTACTAGTATATACGTAAATATTGTTTATTATATCTGATAATACAATTATATACATTAATAACTATGAACACATTTACGAATATAAACCTTAACTTAACATCGGTATTAATGATTTCTACTAATTTCACATATACACGGAGTAATGATAGTCTCATTCTAGCATTTACATTAGTATCAATGTGTCAATCTGTTTCCGATGTTACTTTCTTTATACCGTGATAATTGAACGTCCAGCGCAAACAATCAGGTTAAACAGTTATAATCTGAACTTAGCAAGATGGGATAAACTTCGCGGAGAACAAAATATTATCTTTCCACATAGAAATTCTTAATTAATTTGTTTAAATTTCGACAAGGACGTAGAACTAAATACCGCAGTTAGAGGTCTTTGAAGATCCTTCTTTGATAAATACACAATAGAATGGCGTTCTATAGACTAGTTTCTGAATAGAACTCATAATACAAAGTATCGTATGTCATGCATTCAGGAAGTTTTATTGATTATCATTAAGGGTGATTGTGTTTGCAAAACAGACCATGCAAATACCTTCGACCCTTACTGCGTAGTATATTTGTATTGAAGGCTATAATGTAAATAAACGTGCAGTTGTCCATAATGTCGCACCTGAAACGTATTGAAATGTAATCCATAGAAGCATAATAGGATACGAAGGCGTGGAATTTTATTACACATAAGTAATACTTTGTGAGCAAACCGAATGTGTACACAATTTTGTATTCTATTAACAAGAAGGCAAATCCTCTCAAGTTTAAAAGGGACAAATTAATTTAGTTATTTCTCGTCAAATTTCATGATGTGAATGGAGCTGTAGCACACTTTTCATATAAACGGAAAAATAATATTTTATTCTTCCTTCTTAGATTTAAATCTAAGTTTCGGTTACAACATTATCAAATACACATGTAAACTTTCATTTGTATTTTAATATATGATCGAGTTTTCTTGTAGATTACCGAATTTAAGAGAGAGTGGACCATTTCCATAGATTGATCCTGTGAAATTAAAAATAATATTGTGCATTTCAAAGTACTTCGCATCTTTTCGAGTTTTAGTTAGCTGCTTAAGTTATTGAGATGATCCGAGTGTATCGCAATGGGATACAAAATAAGGTTCCAATGAGTACAATGAGCAGACTTTTATTGTGTTAAACCTAAGTAAAAAATACCCCATATTGCCGACTGACCTTTCCAAGGCGGTAACTGTAACTGTAAATTTGTTTTTGCTTTTCACTTGGCTTGCATGTGAAATAAATTTGTCCTGTGCCTTTGCCTTTTAGGAGTTTGGTATATGTTGCAATGCTCATAGGACTTTTCATATATTCTTATTCTAAAAAAGATCTAGTTTTGCAATGACATATTATGAAAATTCAACAATGGGCCAGTATCCGCTTATGATTTTCAATCGTTATGGTAATGTGAATGTATGTTCAAAATCACTTTTTCTGTTGCTCAATTTATAGCTAAGTGAAATTGTGAGAAGCAAAGCAACGACCACATTAAACAGAGCATATGGTATCTGATTGCATATATAGCATTTATAGTTCGAGTGTGACAATCAGCTAGTAAACTAATATCAATATTGACAAGGATGAACGTAATAAAGCTATTCGAATATATAAAAATGAATATCGATAAAAGCATTTAAATGCTAACTGTACATTGTAAGCAGCATCAAAGTTTAAGACCTGAGATATATTTCTGATCATTACAAGTCGGATACATCTACATGGTATTTTTAGTACCTGATTACATTGTCATATTTGGTTGATTACTATTAAGAAAAGTTTTTAGTCCAGAGTCCTTTCACTAAGCGTTAGTTTCTCCTTAGACCTTTTAGACACACAATTAACTGACAGGTTACGTCAAATAAATTATGTCATGTAATAAATAAATGTTAACAATTAAAATTTATTGGGTAAGTAGTATTATGTTTTGCATTGTTGAATCAATAATGCGCCTGTAGATCTACTAAACATAAATAACTAATGCTGTGTGAACTTTACAAAGACATTTAACTGCTTTTATGATTGCTTTAAGCTAAACAATATTGCTAGCAAGTTCAACAATGCGCTTCTTTTTTCAAAAGATTTATATGGTTGATTTAGGGTAAATAAAATAAATGTTCTGCATGGTTTCAAACGTTACTGACAATGTAAGCCAATTTATAACTGCATGTGCACTTGTCAACAGCGCCGAATATTTCTTGTTCCTATTTGTTGATACATGCTAACATATACAACTCTAACATGTAGATAAAGAGATATTTATATTGTTAATATATAAGTAGTGGTATTGATAGTCGTTTTGTGAACCATAAGGTTATTTGCCAATAGAATGAAGATACCATTAAAATCTTTCTTTAAACCATCTGTTAGTCTTGATCATAAATGCGCCATATTCCCTGTGCTACACTATCATGAGTTTGTATTTGAAACTAATATCCGGCTTCAGATTGACAGTTTTAAATCGACGTTTATGTCAGCATGTATTGTCTAGATGAGGCAGACAGTAAATTATAAATCAAATTGTATGTGGTATCTAAAACCAGAAAATATGATACATTAAAATTACGGTCTGCTTCAAAATAAAATAATTAAGGTTCATGATGATCGCCGTATAAATTTAAAGGACCCGAGAAGTTTTATTTTGACGGTGGACCTATGTAAAAACGTGACAAATTTGTTTGTGCGTGCTGAATTTGTTAGGTCAAACCCGTTTATATCAGAATATAATATATATATATATATATATATATATATATATATATATATATATATATATATATATATATATATATATATATATATATATATAGGATTAATGCCAGTGTAAACCATAACATATATTTAATGGTTTATTCCGCATGTACGTTTAAGGTGGCATTGTAGAAATGACAATAAATTGTACTTTATCGTATGGTCAGCACGGTAGCAAAAATTGCTTCATTGCTTTTACTTAATTATTATGTACGTTTCTTTTTTCAAGAAAGCTTGTATACATATAGCATTTGATAACTTCAAACTTCCAACTTTTTCTTAAAGCGTTAAAGTATGTGCTGAAATATTTCCGTAAATTTTAAAAAAAGAAACACATTGTTGTTGAGGTTTTAATAATTCTGATTAGTTTTGTGAATTTTAATCATTTAAATGTACAGACAAAATAGTCATACTTTAAAATGTACAGACAAAATAGTCATACTTTAAAATGAATTGTTGAAATAACATACCATATCTAGAGGATTTAAACATGCAATCTTTTGTGGATCATTACATGCCTCGTTAACCGTGGCACTTAGTTATTGTGGGTTTAGTAAAGGCACTAATTACAAAAGAACATTTGAACAATGTGTGTTTCGCCTATAAAAACATACAATAGATTATTGTATCTTGAAGTCACGCAATGATGTCGAACTTAATACCGCACGACTAGTTTGTGAATAGAACTTAAAATACAAACGGGATCGTATTTCATTATCCTTGGAGCTATTAAGTTTAGTAAGTCGATAGATAATCAATGATTGTTTTTGCAAGCAAGGCCATACAAAAATCGCCCTTGCCACCCTTACTTATATTTTCATAACATATCCTTTCAATTTACAATTACACATTATTTAATTAAGCAAACAAAGACAAATAAACACAACTGTGAAAGCCAGCAGCTCTCATTAAGGTTTACACACATCTATAAATAATGTCTAGTTTAATGAGTAGTTGTTAGCGCTTTGTTTATATCTTAATACTTCAAGTTCCTTTTACGAGGGTTGTCCCAGATATTCGTAGACTGTGACCATATTTCGATCAATTTGCGCGCAATTGGTAAATCAATTACATAAACGTAAACTACAGGATATTTTCTTTATTTTAACTTAGATTTTATGATGTCTTAAACGTTTGTTTTTATTTGCCGATAATTTTTATAACCATGGTAACGCGATATCGCCCCACGTCAAAAAACGATTCTCACTTTCCTATTTGTTTAGCTATATTTAATGCATTTTCAGCTGAACTTCATGAAACTATGGGAACATATAAGGCATCCATTTGGTGACATCAATACAAACTTTGACGTCAATCGGTCGTTGCGTTTTGAAAACAACAGCGTTTCCGCTAGTCACGATGTCTTAGATCTTACGTGAAAATGATTCACATGAACGCATGGAGATTAGAGCAAATATCAAATTTTGCGCTGATTTAGGAAAAACACCGACAGAAACATATAAATTGTTGCAGCAGACAAAGCGGGAATCCTCTGTAAGTCGGGCTCTTGTGTTCAAATGGCACAAGAGATTTTCAGATGGCCGCACAGACATCAAAGACGATGAGCGACCGGGTCGTAATGCTGTCATCCGTACGACGTCGTCGACGTCAATCAAGAAAGTGCTTGAAGGAGACCGCCGCCTGACAGTTAGAGAGATTGCGGAAATCGGACCCCAGCGCTATTTTTTATTTATGGTCGAGATGCAAAGTACACGCAGTTAAATTCCGAACATGTCCACATATTTTACGTCATGGTAATAAATTAATAAAAAGTAAGCGTGGCAATGTTTCATTTCTAGGTTTTGGCGCGCGATCTCCAATGGGCGCTGCGGAAGAAACGACCTGATGTGGCAGTTGAGAATATAATTTTACATCAAGATAATGCCTCCCCACACACTGCCGCAGTCACACAACTAGAAATAGATGTACTTGGTTTCCAACGTCTTAGCCACCCTCCCTATTCTCCAGACCTGGCTCCTTTTGACTTTGCACTATTTCCGGAAATTAAAGCTAAACTGAAGGGACATCGGTTTGAATCTCTAAAACAGTTACACAGTTTTATGCTCAGTGTAATTCGTTCATTCGGGAAGGATTGGTACCAAAATATTATAAAAAGACAGTGGTTAAAACGCCACGAACGATGCCTTTTGCACGCCGGTGCATACTTTGAAAAAAAGTGAACGTCAGATAACGTCCGCAAGTGAACGTCGCTTAATTTGATTGACGGCGTGGGGCGATACTGTAAACCATGTCTTATAGTTTTTAGCATAACTTTTGTACCGTTGCTTGTTTTATTGTATTTTTTTGCAAAGGTAAGTACAATAGATTGAATTTTATGTATATGCAATTTGTTTTCTTATAAAATAATTATCCAAGAAGTTATGGGCACAGTCTACGAATATCTGGGACAGCCCTCGTATTGACATTGAAGTATCACAAAAGAATAATAGGGTACCATGACATGTGATTTTTAGACATTTAGCGGTAATTATATTCCTTTGTGATGGTACTTAATTTGAACCCCCTTTTATAATATTCTATGAACAAGTAGGCAAATCATCTCGAGATTAAAAGGTTCTAATTAATTTGTTTCTTTCTCAGCAAATATATGGTTTGGATGAAGCTGTAGCACACATTTCATATATAAAGAAAAATAATATTTCCCTCTTCCTTTTTCAATGTAAGTCAAAGGTTCGGTTACAACATTTTCAAATACAGATGTAAACTTTCCTTGGTATTTTAATATATGTTTGGGTTTGCTTGTACATTACCGAATTTAAGAGAAATTGGACTATTTACATAGTTTAATTCTGTCTAACTTAAAATAATATAGTTCATTGAACAGTAGTTCGTATCTTGTCGAGTTTCAGTCAGCTGCTTTAGTTGGCTTTAGTTATTGAGTTGATCCAACTGTGTTAAGTATTTTATTAAAACTGTCAACAATTGGTTGTTATTTTTATGATATGTGTGTTTTTTGATAGCCGGTCCCTGTTTCCACAGCTTCACGCGTCACATGACCATGTCAAGTGGGAAACGAGTGGGGAAAAGTGGGGCAGAAGTGGTTCTGCGAGGTGATATAATACACCACTGACTGGTAAAGTGTTAAACAACAGTTTGTAAAGTCGCACATTTGACAATATTTCTTCTTTTTTTTAATTTTGTTTATTTTAAATGGTTAAACGGATAGCACATTGACATTCCATGATATATGTATTTTGCTAGGTTTATCAAACTACAGCTGAAGACACGACGCAATTGATCCGATTGTGACTAACTTAGCAAATGATAGTCAAAATTGTTGAAGCCCCTACATTGATATGACAAAGCAAGAAGCACGGCCCTAACGGGACGCTAACCCACACGAGAGTTACAACTCAGCGGCTCTACCACAACGCCACGGGCGCCCCTGTCTGAACATTAATAGTTCCAAACAAAAACACTGGCCAAACAAACTTACGTAATTTGTGCTGTTACAACTTGATCTTTTGTTCAATACTTAATTTAATTTCCTAACTTTGTCTGCTTACCTTCCCATCTTTCATAATAATTATATCTTTCATAATACATACCTTCTCGCCTGCCAGACACACCCACCCATCAGTACTCCAACTCACTAACTCACACACTCATTCACTTCCTTTCTTGCTTTTCTTTGACAGAATTGTTGCGAATTTTCAAAAAATATACAATTATAGCATGCTTACATAACTGCTTCACTTTATATAACAAATCTAATGATTGACTTTATAGTGACAGAATCCTAAAGCAATATAATAGTAGCATGGGTGGTGTGTTTATAAGAGACTGAATAATTTAATACCATGACTTGTTATTCCTCTAACATTTGGTCCATGGCCGCGTTGGTAAAAATTGCAGTTGTAGTGAAAACTTTCAGAGGTTTAGAGGTTTTCATATATTATTACAAATTACATCTGGACGTTGCTAAAATGGCCACAAGTGAGTTTCAACAATGTACTTTAATACAAACACAAAATGATGTTCGTAATATGTTTCCTTTTCAGATATTAAAAGGCCATTGACCGTTTCAGGGCGGAACATGTTGATTTTGTTCTGTTTGTTAAAATACTCATCACAGATTTGTTCTAACTTTTACAATTTGCTTGCATGTGAATACCTTTGTCCTGTGCCTTTCCATGGTTTGGTTTATGTTGCAAGGCTCATAGAACTTTGTCATATATTATTGTTCATCTCTATAACTAGAGGACTCAGCCTGTTTGTCATTGTAATGGCTTTGTCTTTGTGGTGTAAACTTTGTATTGTTTGAAGTGACTTAATGCTGTTGCTGGTAAAACCGGATTTGTTTAGAACTAACGAATACATAATTAGATGTTGTTTTTAAATGGTAACAATTATATTTAAACTATGCATTTCAAATCTAGTGAAAATTATTTATTTATCACTTATATAGGCGTTAACGACTTGTTTTTTACTTTAAATTGCAGCGGTATTTTATAAAACAGTTGTATATCTTTGTTTTGCCATGTAACTCAAATAACGAATATTATCGTGTTTCCGAATCAAAATGAATTTCACGTCTTCTTTTTTTAGCTGATTAGAAGGGTGTATCCCAATGGGATACAAAATAAGGTTTCAATGAGTTCAATGAGCAGACTTTTTCTGTGTTAAACCTTACGAAAGAAATACGTTTTTTGATTCTGAAAAAAAAATAGTTTTGCAATGTTTTGCACAAACATATTATGAATTAAAAAAAACACACAAAACAATGGGCCTGTATGCATTTATTATTTTCTCTCGTTATTGTATTATGAATGTATGCTCAAAATCACCCTTCTTATTGCTCAGTTTATAGCTAAATGAAACGATGAGAAGCAAAGCAACGACCTTGGTAAGCAGAGCATATGGTATCAGATTGCATATATAACATTTATATTTATATTTATAAATGAAAACAATTTTGTGGGATCTCTTCAGGTAACAAATAAAATAAAATTATGGTTGCAAGAGAAACAGGTATTTGTTCCAAACTGTCGGATGCCACCTTAAAGCTGACAATAAACACTCAGCACAAAGGGTGCATTTGTATTGCAGTCTGCACAATAAAAACAACGAAGTCGTTGATGCGAAGAATCAACGGCGAGGCTAAAACTGAAACAGGTGAACAGATTAAAACAATATGGGAGCAAGCAACGAAGTCATATAGTAAATGGTTATGTTTTTTTACAAAGTCTTCAGTATACTTTAAATTATACCAGAAAATGGATCTATAATGAGAAGTCTTGAGACCACAGAAAGGTTTAAAAAAAATCAAACCCGACATCAGTTTATAGTTTTCCCAAGATATTACATATGGAGAGGAAGAAAAAAGTTGCCAAAGTTATTACAATTAACCATAAAACAAAAGTGTCAAAGCAGAAAATGTACAAATGTAGCAGTCGCACATTACACAAATCATTATTGTTTAGGTAATAATTTTCTGGAACGCGATAAGTTTTCTCTTTCTCGGTGTCTTATTTTTTATTTTAAGTTTTGTATGGAAGCAGTTTATGTTTCTGCTTTATACAAAGAACAATGTAAGTTATTTCCTAAACATAAGCTGCTTCACACGTTTAAAGTGAAATAGATGAAGACAAAGTGAGAGAGACATTAACAACATAAGGATCTGGTATGTCTTTAACCCTGATGGAACTAATGGTGTAACAAAGCGATGATGTAACGTAAATTTGTGCTACTGTGGTTTACAATTACACACTGAACTGACATTAAGAATATAACTTAAAAAAAGTAACTGTCAAGTGAAAGGTAGTAAGTATTTCAAAATACTACGAAATACCAAATGACTTATTATGAAAAGCGATATGTTATTAGAATCCAAGATGGATCCTGCTATTTAGTAAATCTGGGTGTATGGAATCAATACCTCGTCTGAACATATTCTTTTTTTGCAAAATGTTCGTGTGGTCTTGGACAAGGAACAAAATCTTATGCAGGTATAAGATTTGAACCGAGAACCCTCCTATGCCGATACCATGACTTTAACCTCTTGACCAAGAACACGTTTATCTTATGCTAGTGAATTGATCACCCTATTCTTTAAAAAAATATCCTTTTTAAAACTTGCCATGACAGAGGTAGGGTGTGAATTTGAAACCCTCCGATCCTGAGTCCAAAAACATAATATTTTGACCACAAATACTTCAGAGATGCTATTAAAGCATTCCTGCACGCTGATATTTATCGACGTGTGGTTACAGAAGAGGCTACAAGTTAGTTTTGTCCTCGTCGAGTCGATCCCCATTTCAAACAGTTTCTATTATTTCAACATTCTGGTTGGCATTACCTAATTTCTAATAATAGATACGATTTTCAGTAATTGTCTTAAATATGTGACTAGCTGCAAAACTTCAATGAATTAATCTAACAATAAAAGGGCTTCTTACCTTGTCCTGATCCATTATGAAAACAAATTTGTTTATCTGTACGACCTCACACAGTCAGCATTGTTTTTGATTTATATATCACCATTGCTGTTTATGTTGTCAGTCAGACTGCTTCTTTAGTCACATGTACCAGTTACTCAATCTAGTTAGGTTAGTAACAATGTTTGTTAAACTTGTTTGAACATTCTTTTGAAGCGTAGATCTTCACGCAAATGAAGGTTTGTAATATATACTTCCGTTTCAGTTCGGTCAGAATCGGTAAACTCCGTATGATAATTTTCAATTAATATAACACGTGGGCACGGTATGCTCCGGTGGACATCATCACGTGATCCATGACGTCACTGTATTGATTTTGAAATATTTACGGTTTATACAAAAGAGCAGTGCCTTTGTTGAACTGTTACAAAGTACACACGAAAAGAACACATAGCAAGAAAAGCAAGGGTTGAGAAGGCTTATATTATGTTGCAAAGGGGATATCATATGTTGAGATATGCACCAATAAGGAAATATGACGAAGTCTATGAGCATTACATCATATACCAACATATAAAATGGCACTAGACAAAGGTATTTACATGAAAGTCAAATGTAAAAGTAAGAACTATATTAGGTAAAACAAATAAAGTAAGATTTCAAAGACAGTCCCGCTATTATAGACATGCATACCTGTCACAGGCTATTACTCTATAAATATTGCATAAGGACAATTTGCAATTACATTTTCAAGTCCGATCAATATCCATATCCATTGACATCCTGAGGAACAAATGAATGATATTAAATTTATAGCACACATTGAATGATATGACTTTTTATCATTCATCATTCACAGTTGGGCATGATAAAGAATATATGAATGCCAACCAGTCGACATTACTCTGTTAAGACTGTTTTAATAATAGGTTTACATCCTTTTACTTCTTTTCAGCACATATGACATGTATGATAAAATTCTATACTAGAAAATATTAATAGTAAGGAACTATAACACAAGGTTTCTTGAGCATTGCAACATACATGAAAGGACACAATGTTAAAGGTTTTGTTTTATTTTCTCACGTTCTTCGTCTTTCTTCTTGCATACTATTTATGTATAGAGGGAGACAACTCATTATTATGTCCCTTTCACCAGTGTTAATGTTTACTTGTTAAATTAAAAGTATAATTCACACTTGCCGATTTTAAATTTGCTTTGTAATTCTATAAGGATGAACACATTAAACTGCAGCGACAACATATTCTACCGATAGTGTCTGCAAGAGGGCTATACACCCGAATGTAAAATTCTAAATGTATAAGTTGGTCACAGACATATGCAAAATCAAAACAACTAGCACAAATGAAAAATATGTCAATATTTCTAGGGACAGATAGGATTAGTTTTGGGCACTTTAGGAAGAGAAACAAAAGTAATCGGAAGGTCGTGGCTTCAAACCCCGGTCGAGTCAAACCAAAGACTTAAAAGTTGGTAGTAGTGGCTTCCGCTCCTAAGGGGACAGCATTACGCCTGACTCGTCGGTGTCAGTATAACGGACCGGCCGGGTTCAGTCCCTGGGCACCTCATAAATGACCCTGTGCTTTAATGAGAGAAATGTCGCAGCACAGTATCGGCAAAAATGCCGGCTAATCCCATCCCATCCCATAACTAATATTTAGAAATGTTCAACGGTTGTAAAAATGAACTATAACACTGATCTTAGATGCATAAACTCGATGCATCACTAGTTAAAACAATAAAGTCAAAATTTGGCGACGCATATCCTCAATCGTGATTCAAACCAACAAATCTTTCATAAGTAAATAAATGTGTGTCCCTGCTCTTGGGTCAGCGTTATATCAGCGTTGTGAATTTACAAACGTAACGATTTATTTAAAGTCAATATCTAAGCTGTTTGTTTTACATGTAACGATAAAGGACCTCTACTTCAACAGAGTGAGCATGATGTCAATATGAACAGTATTGAACTTTGTCAATGAACATTAGAAAAGGAAATCATTTTTATTTCGGTCAACATCATTTATGATACATAGTACCGACAAAGTTATGCTCTTATTGGCGCCGTCAAGCTATTTTTGTTGTAGAAATACCCAGTTGTAGAACCATCGGTTGCATGACAACCCCACACCCGATCGGGTCCCTAAATCACGTGGTGATTGGGTGATGGAGGAGGATTTATCAGTCGATTGACAACTCGCTAAATATCAATGTAAATGCCTAACAAAATAGTTTTTCTTGTACAAACTAGTACATGGATATGTATTATGTGACATTTAATATCATTGAAAACGTCTGGAAAATGAATTCAAGCATCACAAAATGTTGATTGTTGTTTCATTTATCAATTGTACAAAAGCATGGATCCGTATTAATTGTAAATCTGGGGGTTTGTTCAAATATGTTATAGCGGTGACATGTAATGTCTCTATAATCAACAGAAGATTAACAGATACTTAATCAGATGTGCCGCATGTGTATATCTTTTTCACGGTTGAATTGGCCACCCCGACACTAATGTCTTAAAACGTGTCATTGCCCTTGTCAGACATCACTGGTCATACATTTATTGTAAAGCCAGTTCAAAAGACTTTTTCGCGAAGTCGATGCTGAGGGTGTTGCTATGCAGATGTCAAGACTCATGCTAAGAGAAATACTATCAAAAGTATATTATGTTAAATATCCTTATTAAACTTATTTTTTGTTGAAGAAATACAAGAAAATATAAGCATAACACAGCGTAATATTTAAATAAAATAAATACAGTATAAAGAGATTCAAGTAATCAACTAAGTGAATGCAAACAAAACAAATACAACTATGAATGTAGATGAATGCCTTAACATTTATTCAGTTTTATTACTGTATATTAATGGCACTTCCCAAATCTTGTTCACTTCCTACAAAATCACAAATGTCTTCAGATTAAAAACAAAACAAAATTATACCCTTTCCTTCTATTCATACATTTTCGGAACAAGCTAACTTGTCAGCTTTTTTCACACATAACTGGTTACCTGTCAAAACAACAATGAATAATCACCAATGCATCTACCGAGGTTCCTTGTCAGAGTACATATGTGTGAGACTTTTGAAGGTTTTCCAAAGTGCAAAACTGCAAAGGTTCTCACAGCCTCTGAGGACATTTTTGTATGACCATACATTGTTATAGAAAAACTGAGAGGTAACAATAGATTGATAAATATTTAACGTAACTCCTTTATATTATAAAAACACGATACAGAAGTAACTTAGAAGATTAGAGCAGTGACATACAAACTTATGAAAATGGTGTACGTTCGAATCCCAATTAAGAATATATTTATAAAAAAACATCCTGTTTCTACTTTTTGTGTGTGTCCTGTATATATATAAACTATTAATTCACATTAAGACGTACGCTTGGTTAATACATTAGTTGGTTTACAATTATAACAAAGGTTTGATAGCAATATAAACTAAACCAATGACTATAATACAACAAAACTTTATTGGAAAATGAGTGAAAAACATTCAAAATATGAACATGCGGTTGTACGTACAGTTCATATAAAGTTATTCCATACAAAGATTTGTCCTTTTATACCACAGCGGTAAGTTAAATGTGTCAGTTATGTTTACCTAAACGTCTCGTATATTTAAACATTTAAAAGGTGCATAGCCGATCCAGCTTCGTGATAGAACCAACCATAAATCTTCATATTGATACTGCATTATCAGAGCTTTGTAAAGTGTATCATAGAACTGTTATATGATGAAAAAAAATAAACGATATCATTTTCGGTTATCGTTTTGCTACATAATCAGATATATGTTAAAAGCGGGACCCCTCATTCGCAGATTGGTGGAATATGACGTGGGTAATATGACATCCGCCAGGCTTATGGTCAGGTGTATTCTGCTAAATAGGTGTATAAAGCATTTTAGTTGAAAATCAGTAGCCTAAAAATTGCTAATATGATGCTGAAAACATTAAACTGACAAACGGAAAATACTGTTTAAATACTTTAATGTGACAGCTACCTGCGCTCTCCTAACACAAACAACGGTACTGCCCCGCGGGTATTGTATATTTGTAAATAACAACGTCCATTCTTGGGCCTTTCCTATATTAAATGCACGGGATTTGATATGCCATTTAATTGTATAACCTTAGGGAGTGGTTTACTGGAATGACCGATGAATGAAGTTGACTTTAATCGGATCAACAAATACGTGTAAAATTCTTAACACGTCCTCTAAACACATTATTTTTGTGACTTACCATTTCGCTCATTTGGTTCACAAGTGGTGTGAAGATGTATATTAACAATATTGTAGGCCAAGTCAAAACCGAAAAATCATCGTTATCTGGAGTCGAAACGTGACATAAGAATGCAACCATTTACAAAACCTCTGATCATTAAATCAGTACACAGTTGTGAACTAGAAGGTATCGGATATGACAATAGCATTTATGACTCAAAGTGGTTTAGTAAAAGGTGTGCCAAACCGTTTATCGGGTGTACCGTTTCTTAGTCTTCGTGTTACTTTTCAAACACTGATGTATGTCGACGATTGAGCTATAAATGATTTCTTGAGATGGCACAGTGACATTGCAATTGTAAATATATGTTTAAATTTTAGGACAGAAATAATGTTTTTGTTAATACATTCAACTGGAGGTTATTAGAAATAACTGAAGACAGCTTCCAATACAAGTATTGTGCAGGCGCCGTCGGACTTTCTCGAAAAAATCCTTGCCTGAGAGACATCAACATCAGCTACCGGACATTTATTATACAGACATTTATTATACAGAGACACTTGAATTACCTGATCTGACAACATGTTACTGTAGTTTATATAAGACGGAGCTCATTTCCTGATCTATAAGGACATTTGGTTTTGATTATCACATTAATAATCTTGATGCACCTCAATCTGTCCGATAAAAAAATAAAATAAACTGGCACTTAAGATAAAATGGCTGATAAAAAGGATTCATGTTGTTTTCTTACTTTATGATCTCATTTGTAGTATGTTATTTGCGGATGGCAATAATCCTAACACCTAATAATATTTAAATAAATGAATAATAAATATAGAGCAAATTAAAGTAGTGCATACAAAGACACTTAACGTAAATAAAATTGTTGTTGACACGATTAAAGATAACAAAGAAAAACTTATTATAAATGCATATTTTCAATTATATGTGAATTAGATGTCTTCAATGTATTAAACTTTTTTTATATTAGTCTGAACACTCTTTCGCCCTAGTCATATAATTTATTCTATGTTGAAGTTTGCATTTGCTTTCATTGAATCTTTACTTGCGAAGTATCTGAATTTGCTCAAGGGCCACAATGTTAGTTTTTGTTGGTTATTTCAATTTCACTGACACAACTGTTTTCTGATAGATACTTACGTGTGCTTGTATTTGTCTTATTTTTTCTGATTTTGGCAGCATTTGCATCCCTTTAAGAAACATTCATCAAATGTCCTCTGTGATACTTAAACTGTTCCAATTTATTCCTTCTGCGCTACACGCTGAACCCGTGATAGCATTGTTTAGTTTTTTATAAATTTAATAATGTATTGAGTGCAAAGCTTGACTTCAAATGGCTTGTATGGTAAGTCTGACACTGCTGATTGTTATTTGGAAGAAGCATTGAAGTGTTGTCTGTCATAATGTCTGCTGGTAATACTTTTTTTAATTTTATATTTGTCTTGGCCACAGAAAGAATTACTTAAAATTTATTACAATTTTTACATCATGATCAGATGGATCTGTTTTATTTTGGTTGTGTTTTTATTTTCAGATCTTTCTCACATATAAAATACGACTCCTTCACCTCTCTGATATTTTTCTATGGCTTAAACTGCGGCTACATTACCATAACTGATTTTAAAAAGGAAAACATGGATTTTGTAATGGTATTTGAAAGAATTTGTCTTACCTTCAGATTTTTCTAGCTGCACCCAATAAACTTATTAAAGATTATTTTGTTTGATACTACGAATTTATTCACGCACATGTAAGAACGCGATCTATTCTCTGATTGGTTATATTCAAATCATGAATATTTATTACTTTTAAACCCCTTGCATTTTGTCTCAGAGACACACACCTAGTAAATATAGAGTCCATGAGGGTGACCTTAGCGCATCGACGAAATGGCAATAAAGTAAGAGATTAAAGTTGGTACACACATAGATCAGATAGAAAGCTACAAGTTGTGTATCACTGGAAATGCTTTTTTTATTATCTATCTAATAATATAAATTTCATGACATAGGACATACTGAAGAAAATGAAAGAATAACAACCAACGACTGTCTCTTTCGGCAACTTTTGTCTACAGCTTTGACGTCGTTTCTGGGGATACTAGTCAACTTATCAAGCTTTTAAAAGTTTTGTGCAAAAATAATTTTATGTAGAGTTTTGTGCGAGTATAACATTGTGTACAAATTTGTGCAACTATCACATTAAGTATAATTTTGTGCACATATAATATTATGAAGAGTTTTGTGCAAATTTAACATTATGTAAATTTGTGTGCAAAAATAATATTATGTAGAATTTTGTGCAAATTTTACATTATGTACAAATTTGTGCAAATATAGCATTGTGTGCATTTTTGTGCAAATATAAAATGATGTGGTGATTTTTGCAAATTTAACATTATGAACAGTTTTGTGCAAATATAACATTATGTACAGTTTTGTGCAAACATAAAACTTAAAACGACAACTCCAGGCTATCTAAGAATTCAATTGATATAGCGTGAATAAAAATCGAAATGTTAAAATGTCAAATCTAAACTGCTCGTGTGTACATCAAACATTCAATTGTGTATAACACCTATATAATATCCCATTATAGGAAGTAGAACAATACCTTTCAATTAATAATTAAAAATAAGTAATAACACTGATAATAATTTCAATATAAATAACATAAGTAATTATTGAAATATCAATAATAATGGTTATAATAATAGTACTACAACTAGTAGTAGTTGTAGGAGGAGGAGTAGAAGTAGTAGTCCTTATCAGTTGCGTTGTTTTATAGCAAAGACTCCAAGTGCGATTGTAAACCGAAAACAAGAACAAGCATCCCGGCAACTAGTCCTATCGGAATCCATATAGGCGTAGTGACTCCAAATATTTTTTCCTATTGACAATGTATCTGTATCCGTATTTAAAACTTCATCTTGTTCATCTACTATTATCACTTTTCTGTGATACTGCCTTGAAATGGTAATGTTTGGAACAAATGCACTTAGCTACAATACATGTATTTCAATATTTAGTGAAACTGCTATTGCAGATGCTCTACCATCTTATTTCATATAAAAGCAGCACATAATTAATTACAAATGCAATTCTGCGATTTGTGACAGTTCATCGTTTTATCAGACATTGGTTAAAATTTAGGGATCATTGTACGAGTGCTACTCGAAAAGTCTGAGTTATGTGAATGACAATTTTAATGATTTAATACATGTACAAGGGTTTACCCATTATTTACTAAATAGAAAATTGACTCATAAAAACGCTCGCCGAGACAGTGGTGGTATTATTGTCTATGTATCTAACAAAATCTCTTCTCATGTTACTTTATTAAAAACAGAAGGTGACTGTATATTATGGCTTAAGCTAGATAATTGCTTGTTTAATTTCAACCATGATCTTTTTCTTTGTATTTGTTATAACATCCCTCAAGGTAGTAGTAGGGAAGGCTTAGTCGATCAATGTATATATGATATAATATGTGAACACATGCTGTATTTTAGTGACATATATAATGATAATTGTAATTTTATGATAGCGGGTGATCTCAACAGTAGAGTTGGTAAACTTAAAGATTATGTTGTAACTGAACAATTATTTGACTTTAATCTATTACCTAATGACTATATTACTGATGAACCTATTGAGAGAATTTTTAAAGATCACACTATAAATGATAATGGTAGATTATTGATTAATTTTTGTCAACAGACAGGTATGCGTATTATGAATGGTCGGGCTGGAAATCCAGACCAATCTTGTAATTATACATGTATAAAACATGCAGGTAGCAGCGTTGTCGACTACGTATTGTGTAAGAATGAATTATTACAATATATTCATGATTTTAGTATACTTAGTCCCAGCATTTTGTCCGATCATTGCGCTATTAGTTTTACTTTACATGGTTATGAATCGATTGCAAATGATGTTAATAATAATGAACAAGACGAATATGTTGACAACATTTCCTTTCATTATAAATGGAACGACGAAAAGAAAGGATCATTTATTAACCATCTTGGAAGTGATTTTTTTACGCATTCAATTAATTCAATACGGCATGACATGGAAAATATACAGTCATCCGATGATATTGACCAAAATCTTGATAGTTTTTATACATTAATGTACAATGTCTGTGATCCTTTATTTAAGAAAAATATAAATAATTGTAATACTAAAAATACGAAGCATGAATGGTATGATAATGATTGCAAACAGTCAAGAAAAGAATATTATAAAAATCTGAATAAATATAAAAATATGAATAATACAAAAAATAGGAAGGATATGGTACATTCTCGATCGAAATATAAAAAAATGATAAGAAGTAAAAAGTATAAATACAATGTAACACAAACAAAAAAGTTAGAATCCTTGCGTTACAAAAACGCAAAAGAGTACTGGCGATTATTAAAATCTACATCAAATAATAACACAAAAAATACAAATATTTCAACAAAACGCTTCTCAGAATATTTCCGGGCAATTAATGACCCACAATCAGTTTTCTTCCAACCAGAAGAAGACGTGCATTTATTAAATGAAAGATTCTTAAACGGAGAACTACAAGTCATGTTTTCAGAACTAGACCATCAAATAAGCCATTACGAAATTAAAAAAGCATGCAAACAATTAAACAATGATAGATCAGGAGGCTCAGACTATTTAATTAACGAGTTTATCAAATACGGTTATGATTTTATATCTGATTATCTTCATTGTCTTTTTAATACCTTATTAAACCATTCGTATTTTCCAAGTAAATGGACTGAAGGCTATATAGTTCCTCTCCACAAGAAAGGAGATATCAATTCACCTGAAAATTATAGAGGGATAACTCTGTTAAGTGTTATTGGTAAACTGTTTACAAAAATAATTAATGATCGATTAAACAAATGGGCTGAGGAATATTTCATTTACGTCGAGTCCCAGGCAGGTTTTCGTAGTAAAATGGGTACTGTAGATAACATATTTGTACTACATTCGTTAATTAACCATTTCATATCTAAAAATAAAAAATTATACGTATGCTATGTTGATTTCACAAAAGCATTTGATTATTTAGTCCGAGAAAACATCTTTTATAAACTCATACAATATGGGGTCCGTGGAAAAATGTTAAGCTTGATACATTCGTTATACAGTAATATAAAATCAAGAGTAAAACACAATAATAACTTAAGCGATACCTTTGAATGTAACCTTGGTGTTTTTCAAGGTGACTCATTATCCCCTTTGATATTTTCTTTATATGTAAATGATCTGGAAGATTACATGTACATAAATGGTTGCGATGGTGTTGATATAGGTTTATTAAAGCTTTTTTTACTTCTATATGCAGATGACATAGTTATCTTTGCAGAAACTGAAAAGGGTCTACAACAGGGATTAAATGTATTACATAGTTATTGCGAACGATGGAAATTAATAGTTAATACTAATAAGACCAAGATAATGATATTTAGAAAGAGTGGTCTGATTAGAGAAAATTTAAAATTTAACTTTAATGATACTGAAGTTGAAATAGTTAATCATTTTACGTATTTAGGTATTGTATTCTCTACCGGAGGTTCTTTTATTAAAACATTTGAATCCTTAAAGGGTCAAGCATTGAAGGGAATATTTAAATTAAAATCGTATATGTACAAATTTCCCACCATGAATGTAAGTCAACGCCTAGATTTATTTGATAAACTTATTACACCGATTCTCGGATACTGCTCGGAAGTATGGGGGTATCACGAAGCATGCATTTTAGAAAAGATTCATTTACAATTTTTAAAACAAATGTTGGGGGTAAGAACCAAAACCCAAAATAATTTTGTTTATGGCGAAGTAGGTAGATTCCCGCTACAAACCTACAGAATTGTAAGCGTTATACGCTATTGGCTTAAAATTGTCTCCCTTGATAATCGTAAACTGTCAAAAATTATATATGATATTATGCTGCAAGACCTTGATAATAATCCAAGAATAAAAAATTGGGCCTCAAATGTTCAATATATTTTACAGAAGTTTGGCTTTAATCATGTATGGTTGAATCAAGGCGTTGAAAATAATAATCTGTTTCTAAGGATTTTTAAGCAAAGGGTTAAAGATAATTTCATTCAAAACTGGCAGTCACAAATCAATGATTCAACTAGAGCTCAGACATACACACTATTCGCTGAATTTGCATTTCAAACATATCTCGATAAAATATCAGTGGTTAAATATAGATATGCTTTAACAAGGCTCCGTACATCTAGTCATAGATTAGAAATAGAGACCGGACGTTGGACCAAACCAAATAGTATTCCACGATCAGAAAGAAAATGTCAACACTGTAATATTTTAGAAGACGAATTTCATTTCCTCTTAGAATGTCCTCTTTATCATGATTTTAGAATAAATTATATTAAAAGATATTTTTGGAAAAGACCAAACATTTTAAAATTTATTGAATTGTTACAATCAAAAAATACAACAGTTGTAAAAAATCTGTCAACCTATATTTACAAAAGTATGAATAAACGTGAACATTTATATTATTTTAGAAGTTAAGATCTATTTTAACGATACTTACCAATTGATGTTTAAGTATTTTATTTTTTAATTTCATAAGCCTTTGTATACATACATATACTGTTCTTATTCCTATATGTATACACTTCTCTCCCCTTCGTATTTAGCATAGTACTACTAATACAATATCTCATATTTGCACATAAATCTATCTATTTTTATAGCAATCTGATAAATGTTAAACACTTTAGTATATATACAGTCTGACCTGCATAAGCGACCCTCGGCATTTAAACATATTATTAAGTTACACAACACAGTCTTGATGTTATTCCGTGGTGTTATCATATTAGTTACTCAGTTGTCCTGAGTCTAGATTCTCTGTCTATATGACATAACCGATGGTCATGACATGCAGGTCAGGCTGTACATCACATTGTAAACATCATTCTATTTAAAACTTGTATTGATATTGTAGCCGAAATTTAATGACCGTCACTGGAAATAATTGTGTGTATATTTATATGTTATAACATGCTTGTATTGCCTATGGACAAATGTCTTTTTTGCAATAAAATTATTCTATTCTATTCTATGTTGCTCTAGATCAGCTTTATTGATAATTTGGATAAATTTTGGTTTGATATAACAGGAACTCAATTAATACATGACCGCTACATCTTACTGATCATGGCGCTTTTAAAGAAAATATATTTGTATCCATAATTTTCTATGCCTGGCATGTTGCCGGTAATCGTTTTTCTCCTTTTTGTCATTAATACATTTTGCGTAAAAATGACCTTCTTTTAGTGAAATAGAAAAATGGCATCAACTTGCTAAACGAAATTTTTGTAAAATATTGTTATTATGATATTTTTTGTTTTATTCATCGTCTGCTAAACTTTTTTTTATCGAAATGCGTACAATATTAAAGTTTTGTGTTCGACTTGGAAAATCGCAAACATGGTAATCAACATCATGTACATGCAATATTACATTTGTCTATTAGTGACATGGACCGTTTCGAAAGGGACTAACATCACTAAAAGATGATCCCCATGAAGGACGACCGGTGAGGGTGACGGCGTCAATTTTGGATACGTGAGAGACAAGTAAATTGTGAAAGGATGATAACTGGGCAATTAATGTCAGAAGACTTGAGCATATCTACTCAATGATACATCGAGTTCTAACACATGCTCACGGTATATCAAAGGTAAGTGTGCGCTGCGTGCCTAGACTCGTGAAAGACAACTAGTAACAACGACTTTTGACTTGTTCAACCGAGTTCTGCGTCGGTTGGAGCTGGAGGGGGAACGTGTCCTGGACAAGATTTTTACCGTGGACAAAAAAAACATACATTTTTCACATTCATCCTATATCAACGTCTGAATCCATCGTTTGGAAAACTCCAGAATCTGGGGATAAGCCTGCTTGGCTTCCACCTACTGGAGTACCCATCGTATTCTAAATGACTTAGCCCCTATAGACGTTCGGGGTTTCAACAGTCCCCAGGAACTACGCGGTAAGACAATTGGGCAATCACTGGAACAAAAACACATTTGCTTTTTGCGTATCAAGGCACAGGAAGTCGTTCAACATAACAGTGAATACGTCCAAAATAGTAGTAGATCGCATGATTTGTAATGACGTGGACGTTATTTGAACTTCGGAGCCCGTCATAGTGCCTATACGTATGTAATTAATGTTTGTTTAGATTTTAAATATCTTTACAATTTTCACTAAAAATTAAATTGTGTGTACTATTTAAGCGACATTGCTTTTGTATACAAAATATCACCTTATTTATTCCAGTGTTTTTTATGAGAAAATTCCGCTTATTTATCTAAAAGCTGTCGTTTATGATATAGACACAAAACATACCATGAATCAAACCTAGAATAACACGGGCATCTTCCTACTCATAGTCCAAGGTTAAGTTGATTTCTTCCATACGTTTAAATATCTGACCAACAAACGTCTGAACTCTAGACTGTGTCCTTTCCGTACTCCGTCAATCATTTTGAAGTTTTCCTCCCATTCAAAAAATTACGTGCTCAAGCTTAGCTAGGCTCTCATCTTCGCAGAATTATCAGATGACGGAAGACTCATAAGTGGAACAGCCTCACCCTTGCAATTAAAAAATATTTGCTTTGTCTTTTCTAAATGTAAAAATCCATGCAGTCTTGGGACGATTGCCTCAAACTCTCTGTCCATGTACGCTTGTACATCAGTCTTGAACTATCATAGGAAATTGTGTTAAGTTAAATATAAGTGATACTATATATAGATAGATCTACATATTGATAGTTGGATCCATATATAGACACATTGATATATTTTGATGGAGGTATATAAAGATATATAGATAATCAATGATGGAGTGACATTTCTAATCTAATCAGTGTACACAACTTTGAGCAAAACTATGTTAGAAAGTCTGTATCTTACACGTACATGTTATATTAGAGAATTATTTGTATAAGGGCGTTGTTGGTTAAATTCGCTTTAAATCATTTTGAAGTCTATTTTCATATAAACTACTTTTAAAATTTTCAAAGTATACGAGGCCTCCGGTGTGATTTAATAAAATACCGTAAAGTATTGGCGTTATCATCGGATTATCAACGGTCACGGCCACAAACACACAGTTGACTCAATCTACTAAACCAGCCAATCAGCTTTGTCGGATGATTTTGATATTATATGATCACTCGATCAATGGATCACTAGATGATACCCAATTCATATGATGAATCTAGATATCTCCCACCAAGGTTTATTTTTGGCACAGTCAAAGACATGGTTAATATGTAGGCAAGCTCCGACGAATATTAATTATAACATAACGCTTACTAGTTTTTTTTATTAAGTATCTGTGTAAACAAAGTCATTTCAATGAAGATAACAAAATATCATTATAAGCTGTGTATCATTAAAATTACCGAAATTGTGTTATGTTCCAAATATGTCAATTTCTAGAAGATAACGTCCTTATGCAAACAATTATAATAATCATTAAATTTAATATATAAAACTATTATAATATCTTGTGTATTTAATTATTCATGCAATTTATTAGTATTTTATCTCTGAAGATGTATGACAGTTTGGAAACGGTCTGGCTGTTGATCAATTGTTATCTTTTAAATTGTTTTATAAATTCATCATAAAACAACAACTACGCAGTCAACTACGAAGTAAATATTGTGTTACATGAAAACTGAAGGCTATGCTATCACTAGTAATATTGTAAGTATGAGGTTTTGATAACAGGTGATATTGTTGCTGCAGGTTGTTGCAAAGCCACTTGTTCAAGGTTTTATCCGATAGACATTCGATAAAGCTTAAACAAAACTCATTAGTATACTGGTCTTAATGAATCGGCATATCCCTTAAAGTACACTAAGCAAAAAAAGAAAGAAAGAAAACAACAACAAATAACAAACAAAACAATTGTTCAATATATTTAATTCAATAAATACATAAGCACTACATAATACGAATTTTGAGGCTCGGTGCTATATTCCCCACTATTTTCCAAAAATAAGGTTAAACACTAGTATTCGATTAACAAGATTAGCAATCCTTTAAACCGAAAAGGGGGAATAACTCTGTCGGCTAAATAACATGAAGATAAGGGCTTACACGAAAGCACGAAAACTGAATGATGTGAGAAATGACAGTACGTGCTAATTAATGACAATATTAACAAACGGTCAGTTCTATTCTCTAAAAATTACAGCTAAGTCTCACTAAATAAATAACTGTTCAACTATATACAGCGTTAGAATATTTAATTAACCACATTTATTGTAATTGTAGATTACATTATTTTAAATGTTATGGCTTTGGGAATTATTTATACTTCCGCATAAATCCTTTCTAATGCAAAAGGATATAGAAAACACCACTTAATAGTACAGCGAGCCTTATGATAAGATGGTAGCCAGTTAACAATAAGATGATAAGATGGTAGCTAGTTAACAATAAGATTTTGATAAGATGGTAGCCAGTTAACAATAACATGATTAGATGGTAGTCAGTTAACAAGATGATGAAGTTATATGGTAGCCAGTTAATGACACGATAATAAGATGGTAGCCAATTAACGATAATTAATAAGATTGTAGGAAGTTAACAAGATGATGATGATGATGATAAGATGATAGCTAGCTTACAATAAAATCACCGTCAAACAAATTACTTATGCATAGTAAGCAAATACTTACGAGTACTCATTATCAATACCAATTATGGTAGCTCTCATTAATATAACAGGTAAGTTACATGTAATTTATATATATCCATTTGGTAACATATAATCAGGTCACAATTTCTTCCCTTTTATGTATTTGCATAACAACAGCTTAAAGAAAATGAAATACACTGAACGCCCTGCCTTAGTTCAATCGATCTAAACTTTTACACGACATTACACAATCATATTGTGGTGGTGTATACATCTATAGCGAATGTATATTTGCATTTATTTGAAGCTATATAAAATATGCAATAGAGTTAATGGGTTTTAACGTTTAAAGTTAATAATGCAAACACATTAAAGTTGGTGTCCGACAGTTCGGTCATTTTTCTCTCAGGCAACCGAATACATTGTAAATGTAAATATCACATGAAATGCAGTTTATTGGTGTCCTACATCCATGTTAAACCTAAAGCAAAACGCTAATCATTAATAAAATGATAATTCAAATGGCTACTATTTACAATCGGGTCGTGTTAAAAACAAGAAATACATATTAACATATCTTGCAGATCTTACTTAAACTAAATTATAGACTAATGCCACAAGTCTGCACAGTTTCCCCAGAGTAGGTGTAAGGTGTTGTTTCACGTATGAGATATAGGCAAACATTGACGGCTTAATTTTTAAAGCTAACAACATGTGTGTAACATAAGCAGAATATTGATGATGAATAAGTACACATCTTATCAAACCCAATTTTATATTAAACTACAAAGCTATGCAAGTTTTAACGAAACAAATAAAAAAAAATCATACACAATTAATACATATTCATATTCACCCTCAAACCAATATCAATACAAAGAATCACGACATCTTTGTGTAATACTTAATTGTCCTTAAAGGTATTATTATACAAATACAAACTTGTACTGAGGTCAATATATAGTTTAAGGACCTGAGAAATGAAACTATATATTGTCCGATACATGTCTTTACGTGTTGTATCACATACCCTTTTAAATTACGCTGTCAATTACAACAAGCCATCTGCTCTTCTGTGTTACATTTTCCCTTAATGTTATCAAATTGTTCTTAGACACATTAACAAACTGTCGATTACCTTTACCAGACGAAATATTATTGTAGCAATAATGCGCGTAAAAAGAACACGACCGTCAGTATTATGTTTTTGGTGCTTACGTGAAAACATGCTCGAGTCGCTATTACTTTACACTGTCTCACAAATGAACAGCGTTCGACCAATCAAAACGCTTTCAATTCAAAGGGTGTGTGATATAGGAAAATAAATTTCACTAATAGTAAAAACATGGTTACATCATATAAACGGAATCATCAATAACAGTTTAACTTCTTCTGTAGAGTATTTACAACAAAGCAGTGTTTGCACATACTCAAGATGTAATAATATTTTTACGTATTAACACAATACACACATTCATACTATTCTAAGCAAAATACACTACACATTACAATTGTTATATCTTAATATTTACATTTATCAAATGTGATATTTATCAATGAACTGAGACAAAAAACACTTTTGATAGGAAAATGGAGAATCAAATAGAATGACATTAAACTTGTTTGAAAAATCGATTTGCATCACATTTAAATGACATCCGATTTAAAAATGTCAAAAAGTCATATTTGTTTGATATAGATTGATAGAGATTATAATGCTCCTATTTACTGAAGCCAATTTGAAATCTTTCCAATAGCTTCGATGCAGTTGGTCTTTTGTCAGGGTCTCCGTCCCAACAAGCCGTAACAAGCTCTTGGAGGCCGTTTGGCATCTGAACACCTACCGACAATGACGGTCTATTTCCAGTCGTGATCTTTTTCCCCAAATCAATTATGCTTATATTTCCGAATTCGGTGAAGGACCTTCTACCGTACCAGAACTCCCACATTAGAATGGCCATGCTGTAGATGTCTGTAGGTTTAGAATACGTCTTGTGCACCAGCATCTCCGGGGACATGTGGGTGAATGTTCCAGCCATTGTGTTGTGCGACAGATCGCACTCGCGAGACACACCGAAGTCGGTTATCTTTGGGACCCCATTACAAATCTGTTTATGAAAGAAAATATCGTGGGATGACAAGAGATAACAGTATGCATGTATGTGTTAAGCTGTCTGACAGCATCAATGGTAAGTGGTTGTTTTAGCTTTAATGTCAGCTGAAATGAGGCTGTAATTGATGGACTAAATACTTGATAACTTTGAAGAGCCAAAGCTCACATTTTTGTTGTCACTCTACATATTAGGCTTTGTGTCAGCAAAGGATTTAACAAGGATTTATTAAGAGTGTATTCGTACGAGATATCAAACATGATACAAGGATACAAGGATACAGGATTCTTGTTTTTGTCGTTTCACGTTGTCACTTTTTTACGTGAGTGCTAATGCGCAATATATCTGACATTGGCGCGCAGCTAATGAGGGGAAAGGCATAACATGACATGAATAATTATTAACATCGTCAGAAAAAGTGTTGAAGTTATACATAACTCATGTTCGATCGCTCGGAATTACTTAACCTCAAAACAAAATTACTTTGTTAACATTTAAGAGAGCATGTCTATGCATGAAAATATATGTATATAAGCTGTATATATGTTTTTGTCTGGGCATAAATCGTTCTTGCAAAAATATTAATCAACTTTATTTATCGTCACATATATTCCACATCTTATAATGTCTTGTTAAAAAGATGGTTAAAGATAACTCTCAGTGTACATTAAGTAAAGCGATATTCTATTATTAATTTTTTTTATAAATGACTCACTAGCAAGATAGAAGATTATAAACCATTTAGCGTAACTGACACGATTAATTGATCATATAACATCTTAACATTACGTGTTTTTAAAAAGGACGTACGAGCACGTTGAGCAGTTTGAGGTCTCTGTGCATGAAGCCCTTGTCGTGAATACAGACCAGGCCCGAACAAATGCCCCTGAGAATCGTCTGGAAATGTGCCAGAGCAGAAGCCTTGCCATCCGACTGCAGTCTTAAAAAGATTGAACTTGTTTCGATGACAAGAGGTAGAGATTATTAAACTTAAACCGTAGTTTTACACACCATATAACAAGAATACCTGGCATATTCGAGTACACACAAGTTCTCACTTACACCGTCCAAGCAATTAAAATCAAGTAAGCGTTATCAGAGTACAATTGCTATATTGGAACAAGTTATGCCAGTTAGCAAAAAATAACCTCGGTGACACATAAATGATATCTTCTTGATGACCCTGTGATGGCCTTTTTTGACAGTCCTTTCTTGACCATCTTGTTTATTTATTCATTGTGAATTAATTTGAAAGATTTCTGGTATGTTATGGAAGATTTAGTATTAGACTTTGTATAATAAAATCCAAAGATTACATGAGGGCTAATGCACAATATTTAAAGATATATACTATTAGAGGCAACACGTGTTAATCATCATCAAGGTATGGGTAATTCACAAAATTGAGGTTGAAATCTCTTTTGCCATAGACTTTGGTACAGGCGTTGTCATTGGAAATAGTGATCTCAATGTCTTGAAATGCTGCATTCGTTAAAGGAAAGTTCTGCAGAGTAATTAAGATGGCTCATTTTAGTAAAGGGAGTGTATAATTGTAACGCCATCGAGACGACCTGAAAACTTTTATCATGTGGTTTTGAGGAAAAGGGGACTTTTCTAAATAAGGTGTCACAAATGTTATCAAGAAGGATAATCGAGCTTCACACACATCAAAGCAAGTCCCCATCTTTAATTAATTCGAAAATTAATTAATGAAAAAAATATATTGTTAGCATCAAATTTATAATAATCTTTGGTAACAAAAAGTTCGAGAGTTAACAATTTGTTTTCAATTTAATCATAAGGAAGGTAAACACGCGTAAACAAAACGAATAGAAACCATAAGTACTGATACCAGAGCAATGGAAGATTAAATTACGCATTATGTACACGATTCCTGAAGATTTTTTTCTTGACCAAAAAATTATAAATCCTGAATTTTTATTCACTTTTCACATCATCTAAGAACATGATTGTGGGCTGCAGTAAGACAATAAGTAAGGAGTTTAGAGATGTACGTGATGAATCGTATTTAAGCTTACCAATCTAGAAATCGTCGACAGAGAAACAAATGTTTGATTGACCTTTCCTGTAAACATGATCGTTACGCTTGTACTTACAGTGATAAGTATACAAGACGTATAAGACAGTAATATAATTCTACTGAATAATACATTTTTTTAATTAAGAAAATTGCACACGAACAAGAGTAAATCAAGGATAATACTTAGTATGCGTCAAATACCCCAAGATTCGCATTAAAGGATGTGCATGTACAGATGCAAATATAGTTGATGAATGGTTTAAATTGGAAAGAAGCAGTTGCGTAATTATGTATAACTTCAACTGTAACGTGGTCCGTAAAGTACAGTGTTTTCTTCTTTCAAATCGAATATACTGATGAATTGTACATGTTAAGAACATACCTGTTCTGTAGTCGGTAGGTGACAAACGCGTTCTGTTCTAGGCTTTCCTCGCATAGCTCTAGAAAGATTGCCAACCTTTTTCCAAACACGTTCTCCCAGGACGGCTGATACACTGAGGTCGGATCACCGCGTCCGTTTCCTTTTTCCTCTTTATCGGAACCGCTTGCCTCTCCCGAATATATGTGCACTCCGAAGTACTTGACGATGTTTGTATGCTTCAGGACCCTGAAACAGTAAAATATAATTTGGTTTAATGTTGAAATGTTGACACGTAAAGATCTTACGGTAATGAGTATTATAACAAGACAGTATGTATAAAACAATGACTAAACAGGATTAAAACGAATAAAGTACACTTGTATAAGTGGTATGGCGATAACGATAAAAGAACATTGACAATGATACTCCAAACTGTCATAAAAATGTGTAACAAAAGGGACTGATTATTCACACGAATCATAAATGATTCACGTTGGTAGTACTGTAAATAAAACTTGGCCAAATTCCAGTTCAAGACATTACAAATACTACTAATCGGTGAAGTCCGTTTCAATAGCTAACATGTAGACGCAAAGCTGTCTTTCAAAATATTGTTGTATTGTAATACCTAGTGTATTATATCAATTTGACATAATCACGTTTGGTTACAAACATTATCTGATAACTTTAAGTTGAAGTTCATTAAACAAAAAAGCATTTTACAAAACACAAAACATAAGTAATAAACTCACCTAAAAATGTGAAGCTCACTTAGTTGTTCAAACACTGATTCTGGCTGTATCGGCCTCTTGAACTTCTTCATCGCTACATCATGTGACCTACCCTGAATTGTGATCGATGATTTGTACACGACTGAGAACTGCCCCTCTCCAATTCTTTGGGGGTCCGTCACTATATTGTCCTTAATGATAAGGTCTGGCAACATATAAAGTAGTTCATACATTTTTAATCGCCCATCTATCTGTGAAAGAGATGATTTTGCCTTGCCAATAGAATCATGTATCTGCTGAGAACTACGTTGATCATAATTCAAAGCTATAATTTCTTGCAGTCTTTCATGCAATGTGTTATCAAAATTCAGCTTAAGCAATGTTCCAATCTTCCCGGCAAAAGTCAACATAAAGTTTTGCGCAACGAGTTTCCTTACATTTTCTAACGTCATCTGTTCCTCTATGTCTTCCATCAAATGATAAAGCATATGCTGAAACTCGTTGTTGGAGTAACGCCGACAAACTATAGCACACTTTAATGCTCTAACCGCAAGTGCGATTGGTGCACCGATGACAAGCCCAATAATGCCGACAGCGAGCCCCAAAGGTATCCATAAAGGCGATGTAAGTCCAAGTATGATTTTTCCTTCTAACGGAAGAGGAGGACCCTCTTGAGTGCTGCTTTCGGAAAACCCTGGAATCAAACGGCGTAGACAATAGAAAGACGTAACACGGCGTACACTGCTAGTTGAATCATATTGAAAATTGTTTTATGTTGTGATCATCTATGTTTTAAAAAAGCAGCTATATTGTTGGTAATAACACTGAAAAGGAAACTAAATAACTTCAATCGAACAAAATATTAGTAGAACCAAGCAAGTATGCATTTAACTTAATAAAAACATACATTGTTCAGGCAATTGGTTATGTTGAGACGCATTGTCTAAAGTGATCATTTGCTCCACATTTTGATTCTGGGACACAAAGTCTTGAAGTTTTTGTTGAACTTCTTTCTGCACTCCTGCAATGATTTTTTCTTGCTCCTCCCACTCTTCAATTACACGTTCAAGTTTTGCATTGGCACGCTGCTGGCACATATATACTTGAACCGTTTTGTCTGATGACAAATTAGGTGAGGACGGATCATCCTCATCCTTGCAGTTTAGCAGTCGATCCACCGTGTCTTTCGAATGAAGGAATGCATGCAGATTTGAGGAAATGTCTTCAGACTTTTTCTCCAGGAACTTTGTTATATCATTGATGAACTGTCAAAAGATAACGTGTCATTTAAATGGACAAATTAACATCGACATTGTAAAATATATTCAGTTATTATACCAATTATTAACAGAGAAACAGGACGTGAACAAAATACCAAATAACTTTTTGGTGTATTATTACAACGAGGGCTGAGCAAAAGATAAAATAAATATTACTCTTTAAGAAGAGCCGCCTGTCACAAATCGGTAATTATACATAACCAACGCCATCAAATTATGGCTTTCATACATCGGATAGATGTATTTTCTATGAAGCTTTTAGTAAAATCATAAGCGCAATACAAAAGCACACGGTGCGCTACCTCAGACCCAAGTCAATGTCACGTTTGGATGTAACTGTACGCAAAAGTTTTGTCATTCTGTGAACTTATTAAATTTTTAAATTTAGACTTTTTTCAGTATTTACATCCTGTCGAACAGACGCGTGCCGTGCAGCGTTTTACAAAAAGAGTACAACATGCAATCAACTGAGTGCTACCGACTCGGAACATATCCATTAACGTGTATATCTCGAACTCAAAACTTGCAATCACCATGTTATTAGAGTAAAAGTATAGGTTCAGATCTTAGGTTATTTGAAAAAGAAAAAAAAACTGACTTGAAATTTGATTCTACTACAATGATGCAGCAACGAACCGTTTCTGTGTAAGATTTACGTCCTTTAAAAATTTAAACGTTTCAAATAATATAACTGCACAATCAATAAACAAGTAAAGTACAAATACACAATAATGCATACAATCTTAATAGGTTGCCTTTATATGGTAGTTCTGTGTGCCACATCCTTTTAAAATTTCTAAACGGGGAAGATGCGATCTTTATACTTAGTGGCAATTGACTTCGTTCACATCGTTTATTTCGTTTCTCACCTCTCATCATCCTCTTTTTGCGACTTACGTAACTTTATGTTACGTAACGTTGTGTCGTTTATAAAGTGGTCCTGTCATTACTGATTATGTTGACCCTGGTATTTGTAATTCATATAGTCGTTTGCGGTGGTCTTACCGAGGCCTTTATACATTATACATATGTTGAATGTCTATTATAATAAGAATTATTTTTGTTTATAATATTCTTGTATCCGCTTAAACTCCTGATACAGGTACTTAATAAGTTCTGAAATTCTGTCTCATTATGCTGTGATACTTCTATTTAGACTGTTTGTGAGAAAAAAAATGTTTAATACGTGCGAGGTCCTTTTACCAAGTGGCATTTCCAAGGTGGTAAATGCGTGTGTGTGTGTGTGTGTGTGTGTGTGTGTGTGTGTGTGTGTGTGTGTGTGTGTGTGTGTGTGTGTGTGTGTGTGTGTTTTGTGTGTGCGTGTGTGTGTCTGTCTGTCTGTCTGTCTGTCTGCATCTGTGTTAATGTCTCGTCTCGGTATTTTGTCACTTTTACGCTTACATTGTATGGCTTTGTCTAGTTCAGATATATGAGTATATTTGGTTATCCTAACAGGATTTTTTTTATATTTAGTATTATACATTACACGCAATGATTGCTGCAAATATTGCTTGACGGTACAACAAATTGTAGAGATCCGTTTTTGGTCAGTAAAAGACGTGTGAGAAATATTTGGTTTATCTTGATTTATTTTACCATAATTCAGGATTAACCAAATCAAGAGAGGTTTTTTGATTTAATACTAATTGTTTCCTGGCTTAAGTGACTGACCCCCTAAAACCAATAAGGATCGCCTGCTTATCATGACCAACGTCATTATTAAGTTTGAATGTCGGTTCAGGCGAAACTGCATTTTAAACCAATAAGTCTCTTAAGTCATCACATTTAAAGTCTAAAAATATAACTAATAATGGTTTACTTACCATGACCAATGTCTCTACCACGAATACGGAGTGTGCGTGTGTTTGTGTGTGTGTGTGTGTGTGTGTGTGTGTGTGTGTGTGTGTGTGTGTGTGTGTGTGTGTGTGTGTGTGTGTGTGTGTGTGTGTGTGTGTCTGTGTCTGTGTGTGTCAGTTTGTGTGTCTGCGTGTTATGCAGTTATGACTGAACTGACATTCAAACTTGATAATCATACAGTACACGCAACGATTGCTGCAAAATATTTCTTCTTAAGATAATTAAGGAAATGGACGCCTTTTAACTTTGGTTCAGTGGCGCAGCTGGCACAGGTACAGGTAATTTGAGTGCGATTTTGTATTCCTATTGATATCTATTATTGATTTGTCAATTGCGCCACTGAGCCAAAGTTAAACAGGCGTTATTTTCTTTCAATGTCTAAATCATTATAATTCAGTGTTGTATAAGGTTTCAGGCAATCTCAGATTATCAAAAATTAGATGGGATCACAACTGCCAGACCAACCAACAGACCTACTTTTAGATCGACTGGCGAAAATAATACCTTAGTAACTAAGTTTTTTTCTTCTTCAAAGGCATTGGGAAGTGCTAATGGAAGATGTTGTTGATTTAGGACCTTTTCCGGCATTATTTATTAACATAGGTCATGATCACTGTAAAGGCCGGTGGGGTAAATGCTAAAACTAAACGCAAATATAAACATCTGAACAACTGCTTACATCTGGGTCCTGTGATGTTGCATGATCTGTTTGGACCATTTAAACATAAGAAAGATGTATGCATAACTTTTAAAGATCCGGCCATGATTTTTTTACAAAAAAATCATAGTCCTAACCTCTGCTGTCTTTGTTTCCATAGATGATAGTTCGCTTGTAATTGTTTTCATTTGCTCTATTTGTTCTTCCCTCTTTGCAATAACAAACTTTTGAAGGTATGCTAAGTATTTTCCTGTCTTGCGCAACATAGTGGCTATGATTCTGTAAACAGAAAAAATTTTAAACGACATCAATGTACTAAATGGTATGATAATAATTTGTTGTTTTATTTATTTTGCGGCTCTAACGTATTGCTGTTTTTTGAAAGAAATTTGAAAACGAAAGGTGCAATTAAAACAATCTGGTGTTTTATGTACATGGTTGAACATGTTTTGTTGTTTTGATTGTCTTTTCGGGGCCGACAAAAATCCATCACCAAATGTTTTCAGCTCATCATAGTTACATCAAATACTTCAAAAAATGCTCAAACAATGTTTAATTTAAACACTTATTTGTTATCGATCAAATACTCTCAGGTAAAAATGCTGTTTAAACGTTTATTTCTTCGCAATTTATTTTCAGAATATGATTGAAATGCAGTTTACTACATGCTTGACATCAACTTTAAACACTGACGTCAAAAGTCACATAGCGCTATCGGGTTACAATAGACAAAAAATGGCCAATGTAAACGCACGATTCATGTGTTGTACGGAAAAAAAGGATTGTTTGTAGCTTAGAATTGGTCACAGGTTTAACAATGGGACAAAAGTGGTTTTAGGAAAAGACAGAAACGTTTATGTTCGGAGAAACCACGGCGAAATGTACAGCCTTGAATACGTATGTTGTCTTGTTTTTCAGTGTAATAATATATTAACCATTTCATTTTATGGGACTAAATTTTGTACATATGAGTACGTAAGTTGACAGACGTGTGGGGATATTTTAATTTAGAGAAGTACATCTGCATCTAAGGTGGCGTATTATTGCCAAACACATTCACATAAGCCATGGGTGTCTCAGGAGGATACATGTAACCTAGAACCAAAAAGTGATTAAGAGAGACTTATCGTAATTTGGCGTAGTCAGTCCCCAGACATCAACATTATTGATTACATTTGTTTTATCAATCAAAACAAATTTGAATAAATAATATAAACAGAAGAGCAGATATGAGTGGTAAAGAACATTTTAAATGAATTTGATCAGGGTGCAATATGATTGCTATATGAAACAATACCACGAAGAAATTACTGTAAAAAGTAAGAAAGTATTAGAGAAGTATGAGTTGTAATTCGATCACTGATTGTTTTTACAAATTGACAGTTAATGTCTCAATTATGTATGACGTTGCGTACTATTTTATGACCAAGTGCTGTATGTAATGCATACCTGGAATGGTGAGTTGTCTTTGCGCTTAAGGACTTTTGGAGAAGTTCATCAAAACGTCGAAGCGTCTTTTTAAAATCCTTGACAGCGTTTGTATCTTCTAATCCTATCTTTAAACTTCGTGCAGCCTGCCAAAGGACGTGATGTGAATAGTTATAATAAGAGCAACGACTGTTTCGCTTCTTTCTTCTATGTTAGTTATAATGCGATTTAGTATGTCTGTCATACTTACATGTGATAATAGATGCAGGTTATGTCATATACTTGGGCGCGTGTGAAAATTGTAGGGGGCTCCTAATAATGTCCGCGTTGCATGTGTGTGCATTTCCATATGATTTTGTTAGGTATGTAAACAGTTGGTCTTAGGAACATTGTGTCAAATAAGAGTGCGGGTCTAGTTAATATTTTGGGCTCCAGATAGATGGGTCTTGGGTTCGAACCTATAAATATACCACGTGGTATTTGTTTTTAATTAAGATTTTTTTTTGCATAATGGGCAAGTCAAGAGAAATTCGTGTAAGTTAAAAGACCTTCCCAATCGACAATATAAAACAGGTAAAATAAAACATAACTCGCTTAACTCTCGCTTGGCAACCCAGAATTCTACTGATGTTGTATATCATACCTCTTTGACGCTCATCTTCACGACGCTATCTTTGTTTAAAACTTTAATGCAAGACTTAAGCTCTTCTAGAATATTGGTCCGCACATTGTTTTCTTCTCCACTTGCTTCCACTTCGTCCCAATGGTTGCACACAAACAGCGTGTGTGCAAGTAGATTCATTACCCCTTCTTCATCAGAGCTTTGAAAGCGATGGCTTAGAATCATTTTGAGCTGCAAATATCAAATATCAATGCAAGTATTGCTTTAAGTAAAATGTCTGAAAACATCTGCTAAAACAACAAGCATTTCTCTGCGTAAGCTGGTATAGTTAGGACAATATGATAAAAGCGGTCGTAATAAATCTCCCCGTGCAGGTAATCTATGGTTTCATCCAATTTATCCTACAATCATTGTTACGCGTATTTTCCTTTGATAAACATTGGACTTTGGTTCCTTAATTCTATCTACACATGATTAAGAACATCTATTTACACTTCTTCTCTCGTCATTTTATTATTGGTTCAATAATTTAGTTTCAACACTTGCTTATTTATATGACTTTTCAATATCAAGACGTTTTTTGAGTTTTTAATAGAAAGAGTGTTTATCCCTCTCTCAAATACCTTATTTTTGGTTACGTCGTTCTTTAATTTTATAACTTATCTCTATCAATACGTCATCGCTATGACTGTTTTGTTTAAAATAGATCTGTACCCCTGTGCCATTCAAATTTTAGTATATTTTGCAATGTTCAAAAGACTTTGTCATATTTCCTTACTACAACAATATTAATTGTACAGTATGGCGATCGTAAAAAATCTCCCCGTGCAGGTAATCTATGTTATCATTTCATTCATCTTTAAGGTTTGTTACTTGTATTTCCTTTGAGGGACATTAAACTTTGCTTCCTTAATTTCATCTACACATGAACAGAATGCTACATCCATTTACACTTCTTTTGGGGTATTTTTTCTTGAATCAAAAGTTTCACTTGAAATCAACATTTTGTGTATTTCTTCTAATTCTCTTTCAAATAGATATGTTTTCTTTTTTATTGCTTGCTTTTGATAAACCCTTTAGGAAGTGCTAGGTTAAAGCTCTATAAAACCGGTTTAAGCACCCCTGTCGGCCCAGATTGCCGACTGACCGTTCCCAGCGGTAAATGTTGGGTTTGGTCTTTTTGTTCAATGCCTCATCAAAAATGTGTTCTTACTTTTACACTTGGCTTGCATGTTATTATTTTGGCCCCGTGCCTTTTTAAATTGTAGTATATGTTGCAATGCTCATAGGGCTTTGTCATATTTCCTTAACAGAAACGAATTTAGAGTTAAAAGGTTTGCAATAATAATGCTGACCGTAATTAGGATAATGCGGGTGCATGCAATCCGTAAGTGAGAAAGAACACTGATAGCTCTTAAGTGTTAGAAGCTCTGAGTTTTTATTTATGTTTGAGAAATACAACTTAGAGACACAGCGTCAAGTTATTTTTATGGATGCAGACGAGACGCTTTTGTTGATAGGACCATCAATGTACTCCAGTTCAGCTGGAGAGGCAACACATCGAGTCCTTCGCTCCGACCCAGATTTGAACCCACGCGGTTAGAGGGCAAGGAATCGGGGTAAATAACCGCAACTCTACCCCTCGATCACGTGGGAAAGGATTATAAAGTCTTTAGTGGATATATACAAAATCAAAACTTACCTTGTCTTTCTGGACTCCACCGGCATTGGAGCTAAACACGACATAAATGCAGATAAGAGCCTTACTGATGTAGTCGAGGACCATTTTGTCCATGTCAGGATTTTCCCCAATTCCCGGGACGTCAACAAGAACGACGTTTTCCTTAAAATAACCGAAGTTATCGGATTATTATGCTCATCTGTTCAATTGGTTTTCTCCGTATTTCATTAAATTATCTATTACAACATTAACAGCTAAAGTCAATCTTAAATTATTTAAAGTTAAAAGGTTTTAATGATCTTGTTTTGTTTTGGGCATGTACCAGATTTGATACATGTTAAAAGTAGGTAACGAAAATGTAAGGGTGTTTACTGAAAAAGGTTTGTCTTATTTTCAAAACAAATAACACGTTTTTGTTGCAAAGTAAAAAAGCCTGAAAATTTAAATCATCTGGAATACATCAAATGATGTAGTAATTGTCATGAGTTCTTCTCGCGTACATTGAGGACGTCGGTAATTATACACATCCATTCATTTAGTATTCGTCCTCACACCCTATGGTAACCTGGAATTCCTGATAATCATTAATGAATAAATTAGACCAAAATAACGAAAACTCTAACCGGAAGAATTGGTACAGGCCAGTAGATATCGATCCTTTGGAATTGTCTATGTCCTGTTATTCTGTTATGACATGCGTATTTCTTCATCTGTTCTATGAGTGTTTTAATATCCGGCAGGTTAATATTTTGATTGCCATCAAGAACTATGCTTTGGCGATCTGAGTTGTGCAGAAAACAAATGGCCGAAGTCCATGGCAAATGAGAGGTGGGGAATATTTCTTGACCAATCAGAAGGTTTAGGAAACTGCTTTTTCCAGATCCGACTTCACCTAGAACGATGCATGGAGATATAGCGAGGTGTATCTGAATTTTGAAAAGAAAGCAGCAAATTTTGGCTTTTAGCAAATAGCAGATAAATGCTGGTGATCACCAATCTGACTGAATTGTAAGCGTACAATTATATCTCGATTAAGTCTAGTGATATCATGATGAAAAAATGTCATTTCGTCATATTTTGTCAACTAAACAGCATAATTGTTATCATTTACCTACCAGCAACAACTATGTAGCACTTTTCGTCTTCAAGGTCACGAATGTAGCCATCAATCTCTTTAATATGGTCTGGGTTTTCCTTCTTAAGACTGATGCGAGTGTCGAGTTCCATATGAAAATGCTTTACTTCTTCGTACAACTGAATTAAATCCAGGCGTTTACGTTTGTCAGTAGCCAACATGTCTGCCGTCACATTGTATCTAGTTTGTTGCTGAAAGAGATTTGTGTAGAAAACGATGCAGCTCAATACTGGGAATGATTTCAACACAGATAAAAGGATGTGCGTAAACACAAAAGCAACACTATTTCGCTTAAGATCATGTCTTTCAGTTGGTCAGATTGCCATAATTAAGAATATTTAACAGAATGCTCGTTATCGCCGTAAAATCGATGGCATAACTTCAACACTTGCTTATTAATATGACTTATGTGTATATAATTTTATTTGTTATTTGTGTTCGTCTTGCGTCGAAGTTACTCTTTTTATCTTTGAATGATTGGCTGGTATCCATAGCAACTATGGCCGAAGCTTGTAAATTATTGGGTTGACCATACAACAAAAGAACATGTAGGAAACGTCCTTATACGTATGTATGAATGAGGGCGTCTAGAAACATATTTACAACTGGAGCACAAACATAACAATATCAGCACAGAAAGTGATGCTGCCAATTTATCTTCGGTTTTATGCACTTGGCCAGTTCGAATATATAACGCAGATTTCGTTGTGGATCAAAACAGCGAATTACAGACCCATAACACAAGCATGGCAAAATCTTTGCCACGAAACAAACGTACAGCGTTATGATGGTTGTATTTTAGTGATGTGCTAAGGTGAAGGCCACAAACAACACGCATCCGCAATCTACTTATCGACAGCATTAGATGAGCTTCACCAAAATTAACCAATAAGTTACTAATATGTGCATTTATCATAACAACGTATACAATCGAGAAAATAATATGAGGCTTTTTTTATTTTGTTATCCGGGAATTTAATGTACGTATTGTACTGTAGCTTTATTAGATTTAAACAAAGCAATTTTTTCTTATGTTACAATAGGAGTTAAACAAGCAGTACAGTGGGTTCTTTTTTGGCAATATTCAGAATAAAATACAACTTGAAGTCCAGCTTACAATGTTATCATGATCTTCATTATCTTTTGCATCATGGCTTTTTGATAATCGTTCCATGTGAACCTTCACCAGCTGTCGGAGTTCGTCAACAGATTGGACTTCGTCGTCGCTGGTGTTGCTCTCCTGCAAAAATGTGTACATATCGTCTTCTGACATCGTATCTACGTCAGCGTACGATGCCATGGCTTTCCCGTCTGTGGCATCCCACCAACGAATACTGCATTTAAAAAAATAACAAAGAAGATTGATCTATTTAACTGCTGTCGACATCATTAATTTGGAACAAATTGCAGCCCAATTGTTTGTATGTCATTGCTGTAGTGTATTGTCTATTTGGAAGTGCGGATTGCACCATTCGTTGACCACGACGTTGGACTATGCTGGAAGACTGCGACAGATAATGCCCTTAAAGTCCTATAAGAGAGGTGATGCTATCATTCGGGCGTTTCCTGATCAACATGATCTTTCAACGTAAACAAACTTCACAAAGGTAGGAAATTTAATGCCATTCCATGCAGGGGACAGTGCCCTTTTGACGTTATCTCCCATGCAACGCGGGATCAACTGTGCCTATCTAATGTCTAAACAATGAAAAATAAACAGAAACTTTTAAATGTGTATCTACTATAACAAGAATGGTAATTCAAATGAGGGCACAGTTTAATAAATGGGAAATACAGTTGTCTTTTTGATTGCCTTTACGTGTTTGGCTTAGCCACCATCATGCTGTCTGTTGCTGTGGTATCTTTTAGATTAGCGTGTTTACTATGGGAAAACCATTCCCTAAGCTGTCTGAAGACACTTTATCAGTTACAAAATCGTATTTGCAAGAAACGTCATTTTTTTTTAAGGCTTGCTTAGATGAATATTTATTGGAATAAGAAATATTTTTCTCAGTCATCTTGGAAAAACAAATATCCAACGTACATATCCAGGTGTATATTAGTACAAAGATATTTCTGTTTCACACTTATGGTAACATTGACCATAAGTCTTCGCCTCACTTAATCTTTATCAGATTTTATGCGTACTAAACATAGAAGACATATATTATTATCACCAGATAACATCCCCAAAATGGGTACTCCATTAAAGGACTAATATGCCGAGCAAGACAGGTGTAACGTAGGAGGGTAATACTACTTTAAAATAATTCTTTATCCCCACATTAATTTTACCATTGTTTTGTGGAGCACGTAAGATTTCTGATCTCAAAAATATGGTGCTGATTTACCAAATGTTTGTAAAGCGGATTGTACTCTGACATTGCGAAGATGGGCATTTATCGTGCTTTTAAATTGGTTGCATTGTCTTTAAAATAATAGCTAGCCCACAATTTTTCATTTCTTGAAAGTGGACCCATAAGAGTATCATACACGATTTTCTTATAGACAATATATAATTACATAGTTACCAGATAACTTCACGTACACAAAGTAAGGGTCATATATTTCATTTTGGGAAACAAAACAAAAACATACACAAACGAAATACGTGAAAGGTGATACTTGCTTTATCTAAATCTAAGTCAACCCACGATGTATAGGAAATGTCTCATACACATTATGCGCTTTAACAATGGCTCAACTCACCCTGCGCGTGGTCTTGACAAAAAGACTTGTCTTGGCTGGAATTTATCTCAATCGTACCTACTCGGCTATTTTCGGGTTCTTCGTAATGATAGATGTATAAATATGATAAATAAAGTCTAGTTTGCCGACATATTCCGATCTAACCTCATCGACCGCTTTCGTGAATTATCGATCTTCTTCATACAAAAATACCAGTTGTACTAAACTATTATAGACCGTTTGATCGATAATTTATGCCCTATAACATTTGGTTGAATATAAAAGGATATGCAGTTAAAAGTTCACCATTCAATAGCCGTGACAAAGTTTTAATGAATTAACCTGCTATCTTTTCTGCTAAATTCTGCATATATTCTCTACTATATTTGCACTAATTCTAAAAATATCATTTTATAAACCTCCTTTAACGTCAGTAAATCATTAACAGAAAAATACAAGAAGATACCAAATCCGATTAATAAATACTAAAGGATATCGTAAGTTCTCGAGTTGCATAAGGGATACAACTGTGATATTTGAACTCCTGACCAGTTCATTCAGCTTCTACTGTTACATCGATTTCACCACAAAATATAACTTGGTTTCAAAGCATAATTAAGTTCACTATTACTGTTCTTTTTTACTTAAGAATGTAAAATATCTGAGGTTTGAAGACTGACAAAAATCTATAAAAAGTGCTAGTTTACTTTTGCAATACAATAATTGTATTTCTATGTAATAAGCGATTTTATTCGGAGATCAAAAGATTGGGCAAACATAATGCACACAGCACTTGGGTATTTGCCAAAATAGTATTTGGCTCTGTAATTAATAATATGTAGTATTTAATTAGTAGTATGTAATTATACATAAATTTCTGAATATAAAGAGAGTAATTCGGCAACATGTTTTGTAGCAAGATTTTAAGATTTAAAGATCAGGTTTGAAACATTACTTTTCAAGCGTGTGGCTGGCCTATGATATTTTTGCTGAGCTTACTTAAAACTTACATGATAATAGAAAATGTTATCTTTAAATACCACTTTTCTTTCAATTAGGAAAGATGACAAATAAGAATATATAAGACAAAGTCCTATGAGCATTGCAACATATACAAAAATTTGAAAAGATACAGGACTAAGGTATTCACATGTACGCCAACCGGTTGTACAGAGCTCTAACCTCGTACTTCCTGATGGGTTTCTCAAATAGAAGCAATGAAAAGAAAACCGGTCCATTTTAATAAATGTCTAAGCTCTGACGTTTTGTTTGACAATTTATGACGAAAGTAGTGACGTCATGAAAAATAATGTCCACATAGTGTTTAGAAGAGAGATAGGTACCATTTCGATAAGAAGACCCACAAAACAACGCTAACAGCAAATGAAATCAACCCCCCGAACCAAGAAAGAAAATGACCAGAGTAAACGGTCGCAGCATCCCGTTCATGCGGAGATGGAATTGAGGAACCAAAGTCCAATGTCCATAAAAGAAATACACGAAACGATCCTTATAGGATGAATTAAATGACAACATAGATTACATGCACGGGGAGATTTTTTACCACCGCCATACTGCACAAGTAACATTGTTGTATCATGAATAAGAATATATAAGACAAAGTCCTATGAGCATTGCAACATATAAAAAATGAAAAGACACAGGACCAAGGTATTCACATGTACTCCAAATGTAAAAGTGAGAACAAATCTGTAACGAGTCATATAACAATAAAAGCAAACCCGACAGTTACCGCCTTGGAAAGTCCTATCAGCATTCAAACATATACTACATTTACAAAGGCACCGGGCAAAGTTATTAACAAGTATAACTGTTTTTGTTTATTTAGTTTTTAGTATAATTATGGTCATTTTGGCGACGTCCATCTAATTGTGGGTGGAGGAAGATCTTAGACCAAGCTGAAAAACTTCCCCACATGACAGTTCTTTATACTCAACCGAAGCTCGAACACACGCGTATTTATTTGTTACTCATGCTAGTAATGCAAACGTTAAATCGACAACAGAATTATGAGATTTGTCAGGCGTGACTTCAACGAGGACAGTTTGATGCGTTAGAGATATCGTGTACCTCTAATACTGGCTGGTCGGGGGATGGACCTAATATGGGAATGTATTCTAGCTGACATGCGCTGCGCCGGTTGTTTTTTCTGAAGTTTGTTTTCGTTGAGAAGAAAGAAGAACATCGCATATTTTCTTCAAGTTTCAATCAAAGGTGTCACTTTTATCTTTATGATTACAATTTATGACTTGACCGACTGTGATTTGTCATAATACCCATATCTATTTGAAACCAGATTGGACCAATTTCACATATACTGACAACAAGTACCAATGATATCTATGTTTAGCAGTCCTTTAAATAATTGCCGCAGCATAAGCGCTTACTGTTTTACATTTTGCTTTTTTTATTATTTTCATTTCTATTGCAGGATGTTTCTGTCTCAGAGAGTTTGCTGCTGACATCCGTTTTAATGCCAGCCCCTTACGAGTTCGACGTGATATATTAAACTAAGAAGACGCTTCACGAAAGAATTACCGCAGTTACCAACCGAGTACAAAAAACGGCAGAACCGTTTTTCAAGCAATTGCATCCCTTCTTGATATAATGATCTGGCGTTTCAGAGCAATGAGCAGAGAAAAGGAGCTCACGACTAACTAATGCTGGTTAGACTTCCTTTTGCTCAAACTGCAACTGTCCTCGCCATCCAAGTGTTAAACACCGGAGGCAAACCAACAAAACCTTAAGCGGTAGCTCTAAGGAAGTAAACATAGACTTTTCTATCGTATCTACAAGAGCCACATGCATCAGAATTAGATCCACTGCCGTGGTGAGAGGCCACAAAGAAGATTATATTTAGCCGGTTAACCAGAAAAACCGTTGAAAAATTGACTAATTTTAATCGCTAATTCTTATATATTCATTTAAATGTATGATGAAAATATAAGATGAAGTTTCGTGAATTGAGATTTTATAAATACTAAGTGTTAATAGATGGATCAATCACACGCCTCGAGACCGGCGTAAAACCGTTATGAAGACAGACATGCCAAATAAAATTAAAGCGTATATTCAATATTTATAGTGACACGATGACCTCGTTGTATCTCGCTGATCGCTGCCTAATGAAGCCCATTTCTAGACATAATGTTGCTTAAGCAACTTTATTTTAAGAAGGACTTCCAGGTGACATGCAATGTGCTGGTTTGTCTATCCCGACGTATGTCTGAGGTCTGCCTCACCAAAAATATCTGGACATCGATATAACAACCATAACAGTGTCGCTGAGGATTGTTTCTTAAAACATAAAAAAATATTTTCCTTTAAGGATAACTGCACAAATGTGCATTTAAAAATCAGAGCCTGGTTTCTGACAAAACCCAATAGGAACCTTTAGGAATGTTGTTGTGTGTACATAAAACAGGCCAGATAAAATATTGATAGGTAAGGCAAGAGAACCCCACTTGTGAGGTCATCAGATAAATTCCATAAATGACAAGTTTATTACAATGATTATGACAAACAACTGTAGTCGATGCAGTTTATGAAATTCTCTTTGATTAGATTTAAGTCTTTATGCTTATTAAATATATCGTGCATGCTACTTTATTTGTTTCATTTATGTTCATTGTGCACAGCTATAATATCACGATCAATGGCGAATTGATGCATATCGAATATAATTGATCTGAAAATGTTAGATCGTGCGTTACATGTCCTGTTCGACAGTTGAAACAGATTATTTTACCGTATTAACACCATTACTGGAAATAAATGGTTAAGACATTCCGAGTGACAACAGTTAAACTAACAGGTATAAATAGCAGACATTCCCATATGCATCACTAGGTTTTACTAAAAAACGTAAACAACCTGTCTAACTAAACAGTACAACTTAGACATTAGATGATATGTTATCAGTTACTATGAAAATGGTCATTTATTATAATAGAGTATAGGCATAGGACATGTGTATATATCACTATTATTATTTGAAATTGGACCCTCATTTTGGGATCAATATGCATTTTGTTAATACCAAAATTTGCATGAAGCCGAGTTAGAGCATTAGGTGTATTCACATGTTCGAATTATAACTGATCGACATACCAAGTGAATACATGAATTTTTTTTTGATTTCGGTGTAAGATCGCGTTTTATTTCTTCGAGTGAGTCTAGTTAATAATATTTAAATTGCCTTAGCACGTTGCATAGGCATAAACAAGTATAGTATAACCGTAAACAAAGACAATGGCAAATTAAAATGTAGATTGTAACAAGCAAGCTTTGTGTTATTTTTTCTAACATATGAATACGCAAACAAAGTAGTCCTTTTTCTACTCAAGAATTTTATGTTTTACCTGATTATACCCTATTCAATCAGACTTCATTGTATTCGGCCCTGTATGACCTATCAAGAGTCGGTGTGCTGTAAAACCCCAAATACAAAAACAAGAACTTTTGCAAATTAACAGCCTTAATTTGATGTGTCCTCTATTAGGAAATATAAATACCTGGGCCCGAGTAAAACAGAAGATTTGCTGTTATTTCGAAATAGACGATAAATTACCTTGTTTTGCGCAATCACATGTTAAGTGCCATGGAAATGGTCACTTTAATACCATAGTTACGTGTACTACTTCTAATACTTCTACTAATGCACCGTCCAATTAAGCTAAGTAAATTAAAAGATCTGCGGTTGGTTTAGAAAAAATTGTGGAAGAAATGTCAACTACTATAATGTGTTAGTGTAACGTGGTACAGCTAAAGGGCTACATTTACATTCATTTTACTGAAACGTATCTTTTTCTTTAGTCGAAATTGATAAAATTATAAATAGTCAATAAGGTAAAAAAGGCGCTTCAAAGATGATGCCGATTTGCAATACATACGTTTTAAATGCGCCAACTAAATAGAGTGCAAAAATGGTATGTAAAATTATCTTGTCTACACACTACATACGTACGTACTTGGATACTTGGGAGTTAGTTAAAGTAAGACGCTATGGCCTTGGTCAAAAGTTCAATCTAGCAGCACAACGAAATGTGTATGAAATGTATCTTACCTGTAAAATGTCCAATTAAATATTGATGCCCGACATATTCGTTGCAAACTACTACTTCAGTGTGTATGCTCTGTTTGGAAATTTCTCGCAGTTTGCGCTTTAACTATGGCGCAACTTGATTATAGCTCAGGTATATAATCGTTGTGGTAAACAACCGATATTATTGTCGGCGCGCATACGCCGTGTCTAAGCTTTTTTATTGCAATCGTTAATACTCGGATATTTAAAGGTTTTCCGTTGGTATAGAAGTAAACTGATGTCGGAGAAGTTCGAATTATGCCGAGATACTCCAAGTGGGCCGATATATTGAAAAGCTGCACTTTTTATCGATTTCCGATCTTTGTTATTTATAGCTAGGTATCGCGTGTATTTTATCGATTGACCTTGTCATGCATTGTTAAATACATTCAGGCCGTATTTCAATATATCCTTACAAAAATGCATTAAAAGAAAAAAAAAATTAAAAGGCTATTTCTACGACAAATGCATTTGTTACGGTTATACATTTTAACGCTAGAATTATATATGTAAATTTGGAAATAAGACAATGCATGTAAAAAAGTTATTTAGTTAATATTTATGTTTCAAATGGTTTTATTGTTGTTGTAATATCTACGACAAAAACTAATATCGTTTTGTATGCGATAGCATAGGCGACTTGACCGTTTTATTTGCGTGAATAAGATAATAATGTTGCTGTAAAACTGTTATTTCGAATTTTCAAGTTATTATTGTATATGGACGAAAAGTTTATATGCATGTTTTACGTTATGCATATTTTTCTTTAATCCATGGCACTATATCTCGACAAGCTGGAACTATTGATAATTCTAACTCAACAGGCATGCTAACATCCAGCTGTGTACCATTAGAAAAGACAGCAACAAGTTGTACAACAAATTATAGTTTATTTAGATAAAATATTCAAGACACAATACTATTTATATTTTATTAGCAGAACAATATAGACCGTATCCAAAACATATCAAATATAAGCATGCTAACTCTGACATAAGTCGTTTCTTATTCATTGCTTGCATTTAACAAACCCCTCAAGAAGTACAAGGTTAGAGTTCTGTAAAACCGGTTTAAGCACCCCAATCTGTCCCTTGTGTACATTCTAAGGCGATAACTGTTTTGTTGACTCTTTTTGTTTAATAACTCGTCACATATTTCTTACATTTGCATTTGCATTTGGTTTGCATGTAAATACCTTTGTCCTGTAACCTTTCAAATTTTGGCATATGTTGCTCTGCTCATAGGACTTTGCCATATTTCCTCATTAAATATACTTGTTTAAAGTCCAATAAACCTTTTGGAATAATGGTTTTAGTTAATTCATGATATGATCCCATACTGTTGTATTTAAAAACTATTTCTTTAAAATGAAAAATAAACAATGTACTGGTAAAGAATGTTACATTCTATAACAGTTAAATCTAAACATAAAAATCGCAAGGAGTATTCTAGACATCCATCAAGTAATTTGACTAAAAATAAGAAAAGACGATCCAGAAAATTTTAATTATTTTTATAAATGTAAAGAAGAAAAATGTCATAGAACCGGTCCGTCATACGGTTATCAACTGCTCCTACATAACAGTTCCATTCATAAGGTTAGTTTTCTTGACTTATTTTACGTTTGTTTCCAAACCATTCACTAGTTTTAGATAATAGTTTATATGAATACGTGGTCAAATCTTTAAAAATAATAATTATAATTATTTAATGATACCATTATACACTCAGTTTAAACTTTCTGCGAACAGTACAGTATGTTTATCTTAGAAATTATAATGAACAAGGTACTTGATTAATTAATCTGATGATGTCACACATATGGGAGTCGCATGCAGATAAATATGTCAACTTTTAATCTGTCGTGCTGTCTGTATCGCTTAGCCTTTTGAAATATATAGTATCTTAAGGATAAATGCCAGCAATAATCACAATAGATGCAAAGTATCTCTCTAAGATGCTTCTGTAAGCAGCGGGCCGTCCACACATACCCGCAATATTCACATAAGATGAATAGTATCTCTCTGACTGGCTTCTACACACAGCGGGCAGTCTCATATTCCCGCAATATTCGCATTAGATGCAAAGTATCTCTCTAAGTTGCTTCTGCACACAGCGGACAGTCTTCACATACCCCAAAATTCGCATAAGATGCTAAGTATCTCTCAAAGTGGCTTCTGTACGCAGCGAGCAGTCCTCACTTCCAACAAACAATACTATTTGTTACCTTGACTAATATGAGATCATATATAACACCTATACATGTATGCATATAGTACAATACAACTTGAATGAAAGTTGTGTCTCATAAATAGTCCATGAAGGAATTAATCTACTTTTGAACAATAACACGAATTCCTACAGAAATGCATTTACATATGCTAAATTTATTAATAGCATTTTTAATAATTGCGCACCACATAGCTTTTTATTTCTGCATTTTATACATTAATTGCATTTAAAAATAACACAACTATTTGCATGATGGATAAAATACAAAATGGTGAAAATGAAGCATATCAAAAAGATTATTAACAAATCAAGTATTAATTGTTTCTAATTTCAACACAAACACCTCGATTAAAAATTCAATTGCATATGTTTGTCAATAAAGAAAATCTCAGGAGCGATACCCTACCAAAACTTAACACATTTATTGCTGATTGACAATATTAAACAAGTTATACCCATATTTTTTTTCTTATGTATTCATCATTGTCATATCTCAACAGCTTATTTATTATGTTCGGGTGTTTTTCTTTCAAGAAAGCTTGTATACATATAGCATTTGATAACTTCTAACATCCAGCTTTTTCTTAAAGCGTTTAAGTATGTGCTAAAATACTTCAGTTATTTTAAAAAAGAAACATATTGTTGTTGAACTAATTCTTATTAGTTTTTCATCATTTAATTGAACAGACAAAATAGTCATACTTTAAAATGAATTGTTGAAATAATATACCATGTAGAGGATTTAAACAGGCAAAAACAATGCAAACCATATATTGCAATCCTTTGTGAATCGTTACACGCCTCGTTAACCGTGGGACATAGTTTTCTGGGGTTTAGTAAAAGCTTATATTACAAAAGAACTTTTGAACAATGTGTGCTTCACCTATGAATACATACAAAACATTGTTGTATTGTTGAAGTCACGCAAGGATGTCGAACTTAATACCACACGAAGAGGTCTTTGAAGATCCTTCTTTGATAAATACACAGTAGAACGGCGTTTATAGGCTAGTTTGTGAATAGAACTCAAAAACCAACGAGATCGTATTTCATTATCCTTGGAGCTATATAGAAAAATAATATTTCCCTCTTCCTTCTTCAATGTAAGTCAAAGTTTCGGTTACAAAATTTTCCAATACAGATGTAAATTTTCCTTGGTATTTTAATATGTGTTTGAGTTTGCTTGTACGTTACCGAATTTAAGAGAGACCGGACTATTTCCATAGTTTGATCCTGTCTAAATTAAAATGATATAGTTCATTTCAAAGTAGTTCGTATCTTGTCGAGTTTCAGTTAGCTGCTTTAGTTGGCTTTAGTTATGGAGTTGACCCCATTGTGTTATCTTATTAAAGCTGTCAACAATTGGTTGTTTTTATGACACGTTGTGTTTATTGAAAGCTGGTCCCTTTTTCCACAGCTACACGCGTCAAGTGGGAAACGGGTGGGGGAGAAGTAGGTGACAAGTGGTTGTGCGAGGTGAAATAATACCACTGACTGATAAAGTGTTAAACAACAGTTAGTAAAGTCGCACATTTGACAATATTTCTGTTTTCAAAATTATGTTTCCTTTAAACGGATAGCACGTTGACATTCCAAGATGTATGTATTTTGTTAGGTTTATCAAACTACAGCTGACACGACGCAACTGATCCGATTGTGACTATAACTCAGCAAATTACAGTCAAAACTGTTGAAGCCCCTTTCTTTATATGACAAAGCAAGAAGGCCCAAACGGGACGCTTACCCACGCGGGAGTTACAAATCGGCGGCTCTACCACAACGCCACGAACGCCCCCTGTCTGAACAATATTAAACAAGTTATACCCCTATATTTGTTTTGTATTCATAATTGTCATATCTCAACAGGGCTATTCAACGTTTCTTTCACTATTGTAGACGAAGAAAATAATATTATATTCTGGACAAAATGCATGGTATTCACATGCTATGGCAATGTTGTTGTGTATCTCTAACGGAAGTAACATAATCGGTCATTTAAGGGTACGTTGATTTGTCGACCAAAGTTTATTTAACGTGGGATAAGCAGACCTCAACCTTGACAAAGCTTTTATTTAAATTTCAGTGGTATTTCATTTTGAAAGATGTGTTCAACATGTAACTAAATACTTAACTATTTATAGTGGTGACATCACATGGGGGCATTTATATCAAAGTTCAAATTGTGTGAGTTTACAATAACCCAAACATTTTTTATGTAATAGCATGATGCACTTTAATGACTGAATCTACTCTCTGCAACACATACCCATGCTAAAATAAAGTAAAATGTAAACCATATTATCGTATTAAATGAAAGTGTTCTTATGTATACGACTATACACCTGACGGATTGAAATGTTATATTCAGTAGCAGACTGTGTTTGTAAATTTTTAAAGTCATAATAAGTCGGACACACACGTCGTTTTTTGTCAGTTTTTTCCTACTGATCTGATTATTTTCTGAGTTCAATTTAATATTTAAAATTATTTCTCCATACTCTTTGAGCCATTTATATGCTAGTCAATTATTAAAAAGAAAACAAAGACAGACTCATCATACAGTCAACACTATTTGGTTATGTTGTATGATTAGAACATGTACACGTCTTGTATGACAGTTCATTGTTGTACCTACTATGGCTCTTATTTAATGGTACGTGCAGTTCTCATGTAGGTGTGCGTATTTATTTGTAATCTATTAATTACATTCCATGTTTTGATTAGCCTTCTTTGGTTAAAAGTGTTATGTATGATATGATTTTATGATGATGATGATGATGATGATGATGATGATGATGATGATGATGATGATGATGATGATGATGATGATGGTGATGATGATGATCATGGTGATGATGATCATGGTGATGATGATAATGATGATGATGGTGATGATGATGATGATGATGATGATGATGATGATGATGATGATGATGATGATGATGACGTGTTATTATGTGATATGGTTCTGAATGGAAAACGCGATGCATCATACAATGTCTGGTGGTTATGTTGGACATTTTAATATGTAATTAAATTGCAATGTACTTAAAATGACAATAAAGATTGGGTCTTTTGTATATAGTGAGAATGATAGTGGTTATTTTAATGTGTGCTTTGCATACTTAAGAATGGTTTAATTTGCATAATTCACGTAACGTATATGAATCATTTGTTTTAAATTAACATCTATTAACAACTATCAACAAAAGAAGTCAATTTATAAACTTATTTTGTCAACTTCATTTACAAATTATATTATGTAACATTATAGCAACCTTAGAATGATATGACACTACCTACTTTTGCACACGCTTTCGTACAGACTTGTGACATACGAGTCACATATCTTATATTCTTTGACCTTGTGACGGTCATAATTAAAGACACTGCTTAAATCGCTGCTACGTTACTAATTAATAGAATGTTCTCCGTCACTTGATATTTGTTTGCAGAAGCTAGTAGACAATTATAGAATGCGTTAATATGTCATGCAACTGGTTAATTCCCGAATATTCTGAAATATAATAAATGGGGCTTTTTACGCCAGACCTGTTTAGACCTTAAAGAATTAAAATGCCAGTCTTGAATACACGATTTATATATTAAATAAGACAAGTGTGGGAATATACCTTTGAATTACAATTAGTGCAATTTGGCATTTATTAGGAATATATCGCCATCTTTGTACATAACTGTGGATAATTGTGGACTTTAGAACGAAATTGAACGTTCACAAGTAAGGGGGACACTACTTATATTAGGACACGGCGTTGATTTTAATTAAAATATAAGATTTATTTTTATTTTTATTTTTTTTTTGTTAAATATATATTGTTATAATTTATAGCATGTTTGTTAAATAAAATATATTGTGTTGTAAAACTTTATTTTGCGTTGAGCCATTGATCGTAACAGAACACATCGTCATATATTCTGCTTTTCACCCATAAGAAAGGAAAATTAGTTTATCTGCTTGAATATAATGACATTTAACATTTAAGTGCGTATTTTTTGTAGAAATAATCAGGTTTGGGTAACTAAACTGATAAAGTAATGTTATTGTTTGTTCTACTTTTATTAACAAATGTGTTACTATTTTAGATCCATAAGTTACCTAAGAAAAGAAAAGGTACGCAATATTTAATAAAGCAACAACATCGCGGACTTAAGTCCAAACGTTTCTTCTAGTGCCTTTAGTTTATGTATCAACAAATGCTTGTATGATATGTTCGATTTATTGAAAACGTTTAAGCAATTTCATTACAGTTTTAATAGTATAGTCAGCTATTAATTCACTAGGTAATTGTTCAATGTGATCCTCACTCATAGTGAAATAAATGCTAATTTAATATGTTATGCAGTACAATTTGTTTTGTTTATATTTAATTGTTTTAGAAAAATAAAAATAGTCAGAATGCGAAACTAAAATAAAACCTCGGTACATAAGCATAATAATTGGATCTAAGATTCAAAGAAATGCTTTAATTAACTTTGAAAGTGACTGATCTAAGGCACTGACAAAAGACTCATAGATGACACATTCGTTTTCACTTAACATACTCTTTCTGTGTAAAAAAAGTATATAAGTATCACATTGATTGTTTTATAACTTGACCAAACCTATAAAATATTTGCGCTTTGATATTGAAGTTTACATACGTTTTATCTAATAATAACTGAGTACATCCAAACGTGTTTACCATTCTTTAATTAATACTTGTTTCTTGTTCTGTTCATATTGGAACTGCCTACAAAGTTACTTTGTCTGTATAGTGATATCTGTCTTAACTTTCTATCTAGTTGTATATTATTATAAGATGATGGCCAAAAGTCAGAAACAATGCACCGCCTACAAAGTTTAAGGTATAATATCCTATTGTTTTAAGGAGAACTGGTGAATGAACATGCATTTCAGAGAAAACAACCTTTTATTTATTCATAAATGTATTTTAATTATTTTATATGCGCATTCTAAATAAGATAGTGTTGTCTTTGAGACGGTGTAAAGTTAGAAATAGATCTTGTGTTTCTCAGCATTCATTTATATACCGTTAACATTTTAATATATTATAGTAATCTGACTTAAGATGATGGTTAAATAAAAAAAGAAAAAGACACTGATATTAATATCGATAAGAGACGCGCTTTGACTGACGTGATTACACGTTACACCAGCCAGTCGCTAGGACATGACAAAGCACGAAACTGGGCAAATCAAATATATATGCTCTCAAACTTCATAACTGGTATGTTGTTTGCTGCGTAAGCCGTTAAATAAATAACACACGTATTGTTCTGTATCCAACGGGTCAACAAGAATGTAAAATGGCAAGTGTTGTTTTTATCATTAGTATTTGTATTACAATGTCACCGTTAACTTCGCAAAAATAACTATTGACAGAATACATAGAAAATAAATACATAGTGGTTTAAGGATGTGCATGTGTTTATATAGATATTAATCAGGACCATCATCTAACGAGATTTACAACAATAAATCAAAAGGGTTATTGACTATGTAATTAGTGCGTTTTGATACGCGAATGTGAACTAACACTAATTGCGAAATAACAACAAATCTAAAATGATATAATATCTCTTAACAAACGTATGATGCAACGCATCCAGTCTAGTATGGAAATTATGTAATATTATGCGACATTGATAATGCAAACATCATTAAGATTTGCTGATAACACAATCATAATGTAAGTTAAATATGAAAGGACTGCTAAACATGATAATACTACAGAAAACAACAATTTAAATGTTATATATAATGCAATACACTGTCAAATTGTTTTGCACTCTGTGTCCAGTACTGCGAACGTTAAAACCTTCCCACTACATTTTCTTCATTTTACTTCGCCGCTTAAAGCATAAATTTAATTGGAAAATTGTTCTAAAGATTAATTAAAATAACTGTTGAGTATATCTAACAATCTTCTAAGAATTGATACCTTAGTAAACAAATAAATAAATAGATAATTGCGACCTTCATTCGATGCAATACCGTGTTGTTTCTCCTCAAAACTTACAGTTCACCAAATTAATTAATGAACTTGATCATTATTTTACATACAGACCATCTTATATCATACAAATATCATTTTCACTGGACATATCAAACATCAATAAATTATGTACAAATATAATTAAAATTAGTCAATATAATGACAGGTTCTCGTTTTAATATATTTACAAGAAACTCAGTTCAACTATTTTTAATGAATACTTCATTAGCAGTAGATTTGATTGATTAGAACGTTGAAAACCAAATACAAAAAGGTTTATCGGTAGATGAATTATGAAGAATTTTGCAAACAAGTCTATGGTGATTAAATACATTTAAAAAGATCCGTTCAATACATTTTAAGGTAAATAAGTGTAATATATACAATGTATATGTATATATATATAAATGAAGTGTATGATGAATTTTAAGAAATTTCTCAATCCATTTTTAATATATGGATATGTTTGTCTTGTAAAATCGGTATAAAAGTTGTCTCTTTTTTTAAGAAATAAGAACAATAAAAACATTATGTTACATCCTCTTTAGGAGGAGTATTTTGCTATTGACTATCATTTGGAAACAATTCTACAGCATTAGACAAACCAGCCAAGCATGTTACTTGATTGATTTGACTCAAAATATCTCTAATATGTAATACATTTGTTAGCAAACCCAACACGTTTAAGACTGAATTTTCCATTTTTCTGCTTACTGTAATTAATTTATCGCAAAAAGCACCGAGCTCTTGATAGCCACTTGATTTATCTGAGAGTATCCCAAAATGTTCTATGAAGTATTTTGATTGATGCTAGCAGAGTTTCACCAACATGGCTTTGGTTTTCTAGACTTTGAATATACTAGGTAACGAATCTGTAATCACATTTGGCACATACCATGCAATGAAATTTATTTACAAAAATAAAATTAAAAACAATACATGTTTCCTACTGAATCTGGTGGAGTTATGCAGAAATAATTGTCAAAGCAACGGGTAGGAAGAAAGTTGTCCATTCGTGTCCAAACCCGGATTCGAACCCTCGACCCCCAATTTTGAAGCATTTTAATAATACTTTTGATACCCTTCACTTGAAGGTGCAGCATTACATTTGGTCTAGCTTAATGTTACAAGTCCTTAATATCTCCAACAGTTCCGTAGCAATTGGCCTTTTGTCTGGGTCCGCCTGCCAACAGGCGACTACAATCTTATGAAGCTGCCTCGGCATCTGCTGGACATCTGCTGTAATTTGCGGCCTTAGTCCTTCCAGGATGGCCTTGGTCAATTCATTGACTCTCATCTTTTGGGACTCCTTGGTGAAAGACCGCTGGCCGTACCAAAACTCCCACATAAGGATGGCCATGCTGTATATGTCCGTAGGTTTTGAGTAGTCCTTTTGTTCCAGCATCTCCGGGGACATATGAGTTCTCATCATGGTGTTTTGGGACAGGTCACAAACTCGAGACATACCAAAGTCGGTTATCTTTGGAACCCCATTCCGAATCTATGTATAGAAGTAATTCACCAGATAAGAGTGTATAGATATAGTCATTTAAGTGTGTCCGATTTACGGCAAATATTTTCAATTTTAGCTTTAAATTTAAAAAGCATGCTTAGCTAAAAATTCATTATATCATGTAAGTCCATATATATATACATATATATTTATCACATGAGTCTCCTTGTTTTTCATTCAATACATACATTAAATATTATATTATATTGCATAAGCGTAATACAGATCTTCATAATGTAGATCGTCTCATATAAGTAGTGTTGTTAGAATGCGTCAAATCATATATTGGCGACTAAAATCATCTGGTATAAAAAGAAACTGGCACTTGTTGTCATTTAATACAAACATTTATACAACTAATAAATGTATTAATTGACATCTCGTGTCTGACCCTATATATATATATCATACGTTTTATAGTACGTAATTTAATTTTCTGTCATATAATATTATAATCATTTTTATTAACAATTGTACGAACAAATATGGCATATTGTGAATATATATTTTCATGTTTTAGTATAACATTGTTTTTCATTCAATCATGTAATAACAATGAAATGTTGTACGTACGAGCACGTTAGATAGTTTGAGGTCACTGTGCATAAAGCCCTTACGGTGGATGTAGGCCAGGCCGGAACAAACACCCAGGATGATCCTCCGGTAATGAACCAAAGCATGAGGTATGTCACATGTGTTTAGTGAGCCCTTTTTATTTATCCTCAATCTAAAATAGAAGGAATTTGGTTTGAAAGCATTTAACAGTAAAATGACCATAACTATGATAACTAATCGTCTCTGTATAGTCAATGTGTAGGTATTGATATGACGCTGGTGTTAGAGTAGTACGGGAATTATACACGACTAACTATAGACCCGCAAAAAGAAAATGATTATTAAACATGAAAGTTAGACATTGTCCTTACTCTAAAGTAATTGGTAAGTTAAAGTCGTGCAAGAATAAAACGGGAGTTGAACAGATTTGGCCAAAAGCTTGTTTTTAATCAAACGATGATAAAAGCAAACATTAAATGCTAATTATTACACGTCTGGATAAAGTAAAACTAGCCACACTCTCGCAATATCTTTGAAAGTATGATAGCAAACGACTGTAAAAATACCCATCAGTAACACGTTTGTACTACATAGAAGAGAGCCAGTTGAGAATATAAAAACTAAACTTTTAGAAGAAACGGATGACTAAAACATGTTAAAAAGAGAACATGATAATGCCATTATTCTGAAATATGACAGTTAGAGTTTATCCCTTAAACCTCTAATATTGAAACTGTAAAAAATGGGGGGACACTAACACGTTAAGCGATTTTTAGCTAATACCAGAAGTTTACTTGTACGATAGTGTGACTTCGATTCAAATGCAAATGTAATGCCACGCAGTAAACTCAGTGAGTAATATGTATGCTAGTAAATTAATTTAAATACTCCATAAAAGTAATTGTTATAGCATACAACTTTAAGTATGTTTGTCTCCAGTTTAAAATTACATTACCCTTGCTGTATTTGATAGTACAGTCTAACTTGTACTAGCGGTCGCGTGTTAAGAGCGGCCATTTTGGTGTAAGCGGTCACTTCAATTCCCCCCGAGCAATTTCTTCTTTAATTTCCTTGTAATAAGCGGTCGTTTGTGTTCTGCGGCCAGCGGTCACCTTCAAACGAAATGATCCTCCTTTAATTGACCCCCAATCAACGGCCAATCAGCAGTCGTCAGTCAATGGACGTGTGAACGCTAATCCCCTTCATCCCACCCACTACACAGTGACAAAGGCGTACTCTGCCTAACTACCTAGTAATTGGCAGCTTGATATGATGAGCGTAGGGATATTTTTGTACCAGTTAAGTAGCGGTGTACTTTAATTACCTTTACTAATGTCAATCTGAGTCCAGTTTGCATACTCACATGTAATTCTCACCGGAGAGTTATCACGTGACAACTCTACTTCCGCTTTTATGTTTTTAAGTACAAACATTCAGGTGCCGACATTACTCGTTAAGGTTTAAAAGCGCATTGCCGTATCGGCGGCCTTTTTAATTGGTTAAGTTAAAAGAGAAATTAAAACTGTTGCCAAACAAACTGTTATTTAATTGTCTTATCTTTAATGTTGAACTGTATAAATATGGAACATTTAGAACTCGTCAGCATTATCAGTAAGATATCCATCATGTCTAAACGGACGTGACTGACGCTAGAAGATAGAGTTAAGGTTGTCAAGCTTCTGGATGCTGGCAAAAGTTCGCGGATCGTCGCAGCAGAATTTCTTCTGGAAGTGACTTCTTCCAGAGAAAGTAAATGTGACAAACGTCATAAATGTGCTTCTGTTTACAAACAGCTCAGCTGATATTAGTTTAAATTATGCTTGATGTATATGCATATTTAAGTTGTTTAATCATACAGTTTTTTTCAGAGTAAATGATACCTTGTCATTTATTGATGTTTCCTATTACATATTTATTAATGCTTTATTGTTTAATTATGACTTGCATTAAAATGTTGCATTTACTTTGAATTTCTTTTTTTTTTCTTTTTAATATACATTCATGTACACCTAAATCAATCTTTTTAATAAAATACATGCACATGTAGTTTAAAATTTAAAAATAACATCTAGGAGTACTTAATTAATTAAGAACTTAATTAAGAGATTGCATTTCTTGTAGTCTCCAAAGGGATGTTTTGTATTAAGCAGCCAACTTGTCTTAAGCAGCCAATTTTCGTCAATCCCTTGGGTGGCTGCTTAATACAAGTTTGACTGTAGTAGTATTATATACATGTATATATATATATAATTGCTATATATATTATATATATATAGCAAACATGACTCAAATGACCATCGCATGAACATATTTGTACAACTAAATTGAGTAAAACAATTAAAGATCTATTTCTGTATTAATGAAGTTGGTGGAGACCAAGCCGAGTTTTGAATAGGAAGACGGGACTAGTAATCCAGGGTTGTGCAACCTACATGTGTAGACTATTATACTCCTCGCGATGGTATATATCTTTGACCAAGCTTGGGGAACACTTGTACACTTATGTTTTTATCGCTTTTCGGTCTCCTACGATCCATTCAAAATACACGAAATATCCTCAAATTTCAACTCTAAAATAAACAATACTGCAATTAATAAACTTTAATTAATACACAAATGCCAAATGAGATCTGTAATCGTTTAAATAGTTCAACACAGCAGCCTTTCGACATCAACTATTTTAAAACGGCTAGATCGATTGAATTGTACTATCTTGTGGTTCAAGTCGAAGAAGACGATCTTTTTTACAACAAATACCGATTAAGAAACGTAAAATAAAACCTTTGACAAGGGGTTGGTCTTTCCCAGAGTAGTTTGACTAATGAAACGAATCACCACCAAGAAGATAAATCGTTGCATTTGTGGGCCACTTGGTTAAAACTACGGACAATGACATCGATATAAATAGAATAGCCGGGTAACATAGAACAAACAATCACACAAGTCGACTAAGCGTCATTAAGATGCTTAAAATGAAGTTTAAACAACTGGTACCGGAATTTATCAAGGTCGTAAGTGGTTCCTGAATATGTGTTTGATGCCTTGCTGAATTCAAATCACCAACTTTCAAAAATAACTTAACATTGTTTCTTTTTTAGGAGCCGTACAAACTTATATAAACTTCATTTGTCAGCGGCCGTCTCGTCAAGTTGTCACACGTTTTCTATTCTACAGGAATCTGAAGATTTTGCTTAAAGCGAAAAACAATTTTAAACTTAATGTTTGGAAGCTGCAATGCCAGATTACCTTTTGATCATGTTGTTTATTACAGTCGCAGTCACTTAGCGACCAGTAAGTAGATTCGTAGTGGAAAGTCGACTTATTATGTGGAAACGTAATCAAGATCAATAGATACCGACTGTAACAATGATTAAACTAAATCAATGACGGTTTCAATTTAATCGCTGTATGATTGTTTTCTGAACCCATAGCCTCCTGTGTATTATTTTGAGACTTTTAATTATCTCAAACGAATTCCTGGCAATGCTGATTAATACAGACAACTCAAGCCGAGTAAGCAAGACTAGATCAAATTAGCAGAAGTAACGCAGCTTTCGACATGTGATTAAAAGCAAAACGTTAATATGTGACATTTAACAATAACAGATGAGTCATGTTGTGCTTTCCTGATTTCATACAGTTTTTACAGCTTTTTATGAATGTCATATCGTCTCAGTTTTATTGGTAGTTCAGTCATGGAGCCTCCGTACCTAAGTTGTTAAAGAAGCCAGCAAGAAATCTGAGAGGTCTGTCCGTGTTCCGTTTCGGTGAAAGCTCACGTTTATTAGTCTATTAGTGTTCTTCATGGTGAATCTTGTATAAGGAAGAGGTAATCTGGACGTGCTGATGGTAGTTAATTCACGTAGTTTCTATAGCTCTGTAGAGCGACCCGCTAGTAATAGGGAGACATTATCAACATTATTGATATATATTGGTGTTTAGAATATAGTCTTAATAATGAAAAACAAAGAGCATTTTATTGTTTTACATTCTTTTGAAATTTCATTATGGAAAATATATTTGTATATACATTGGTACTATTTTTGTGTGCGCTATGTAAGTAGTTTAGTAGATTACAATGTATTGCTTACCCACTCGTGTTTAATGCCACAATAAATTGTTTTAAATAATACTAGAAAAATAGTATCATATAACTAGAAAGATGCTTTTTGCTGAAAGGCAAAACTGGGTCATCCTGTGCTTGCAGCTGGATTTTGATGATGCTTGAAAATAGTTTATTGCTTAATAGTTAACAAAATAAATTAAAGAAAAATCTTCCTGAGTTCGGACAACTCATTTTGTGCGGACATGTGAATATAAAATTAATTGTCCAAAAGATCAGGTGCTACAATGTTAATGTTTAACCCCGTAGTTTAGGTAAACAGTGTATACCCTGAACTGAATAATCGTCACTTGCATTCCAATTATACACACACTCCTGTTAACAGAGTAAATATACTAGTTTAGCATAATCGCATGAATCAATTTGTTATATAATCATTTTAAATTATCTGTAGGTCGCGTACTAACATTACATCTTTAATGAACAAAAGAATGTACCTCATCGACCATCACAAGAATATTCGTTTACAGATTTGTCTCCCGTACACCGCATTAAACACACGCTGCAGTCCTTGTTAACAGCAAACAACAGCATATGAATTGATACCTCTTTGAACAAACAATAATCTTCACTAAATTGTAGACCGTTGTTCTGATATCTAGAGTTCCAGTGAATGAAATGTTCGACTTATCAAGGTCGACACACTGAAGAAGTTTCAGCAATAAATTGTCATAACTAACAGAGTTATGATACTTTAACAATGTTGAAACGTTTACACAAACAGCTACTATTCCTGTCTACCATTGATAGGAGGTGTAAATACACCCACAGTGTCGGATTATTGTACACTGAAACTGACAGTGACCAAGAGCTGTATGTAACTATACAGCCTAAAAGATTTAACGGCCTCTAGAATACTCAACACTTAATTACAGATTGTGGTTAAATAGTAATTCTGATCCCCATAGTCTCAGCGAATGAAATGTTTTGCTTATTAAGCATTACAGACTGGTGAAGTTTGAGCGATACATTCCCAAAACTGGTATCGTTACAATGCTTTGATTATTGGAGAAATGCTAACACAAGAGCGACTTAGTTCAGCAAGAACAGGGAGGTGAAAATGTGCAGGTGGCTTGCTGTTCTGCCGCTCCACTGACATTACCAGTAACTGAAGGTTTAACGACTTATAAAATAAGCATACTTAATTGCGGATTGTGGCTAAACGGTAAGTCCGATCCCCATAGTACCTGCAAATGAAATGTTCGACATATCCATATCCAGCACTACACACTGGCGAAGTTTAAGCGAAAAATCCTTAATTTGACAGAGTTATGAAAGTTTGAAAATTGGTAACATACCAATAAATAGAATCTGTAAAGTGTCATCCGACGGAAGTCGGATGACCCTAATAATAATAATAATGATAATAATAATAATAATAATAATAATAATAATAATAATAATAATAATAATAATAATAATAAAAGGATGAAAAATAAATAGAATCATTAAAGTGACCCTAATAAAAGTTATCTATTGTAGTATTACATATTAAGTATTATATAATCATGTAGTTATTTTACATTTTGATACAAGTGTCAGGCGTAGCATTTATTAGAATATTCACATGGTATATTATTTAATAAAAGTTACCTGTTTTGTATTCTGAAGGTTCTAAATGCATTCTCTTCCAGAGTTTCATCACAAAGTTCTAGACATATGGCCAACGTCTTTCCGAACGCTTTCATCCAGGAAGGCTGGTAGACTGCGCTTTCATCTTCTGTGTCTCCTCCACGTCCTTCTGTCCTGATATCAGACCTTTCAGCCCCGCCAGGATACAAGTGTACCCCGAAGTACTCCACGATGTTATCGTGTCTCAGTACCCTAAAGCAGAAATGTCAGGAAACAAAATGTATTACATGTGCTTCATGAAGAACGAAAAAGAAATTGCAGCAAAGGACAATCAAGAGTGACACAAATATCAATACCCGTGTTTATAACAGAGGTGGTCTTAACCTAGATTTCGCTTCCGCTACCAAAGATGTAACTCAATTTGTAAAAGAACAAGCAATAATTAAGTCCAGAGTTGTGTATATTTAGACATTTAAGTATAGCTGTATTTTCAGGCCGGACCGCTCCTAGCAAAACAGGATGTATGTCCGCGAATCTAAGACTTTGCAATCTGTCTGAAACGTGTTGACTGAAACACTGGTCCCGGAAGCATAAAAATCAAACATGAAATTACATTTAGAGCTTAATTAATATTCAAAATGTATAACAAAGTTTCAGCTAATAAATAAGACTCTGTGAAAATAGAATTAAGGCTCACTCTTAAAACATAACCACAAAAGCTCACCTGAATTTTTCTAGCTCATTCATTTGTTCGATTACTGTCTCCGGTTGCAGTTGTCTTTTAAGCACCTTTAATGCTATATTGATTGATTTGTCAGGAAATTTAATTGTCGCTGTGTACACGTTTGAGCCGAGATAGCTTCTGGGCTCTATAATATCATCATTGATATAGTTCTTTAACAAGTACACTAGCTTAAACGTGTTAAATCGTCCAACAATTTGCAACAAAGGGTCAGTTGCTTCACGAATGACCTCAATAATCTCTTGCGAACAGCGTTTTTCATCTTCGTTGATTTGAATCTGTCTTTTCTTTTCGTCGGTTGTTGCTAGAACGTGTTTATCAAAAGTGTCTTCTACCGATTTTTTTAGGGGCACGTAGCATGTCTGCATAATGTCAGCGCTCAGATTTTCTGCAGTCACACTTTCCTCAAGTATGTAATTCACGTAATAACACATCTTTGGCTGAAACCAAGATCTTAGACTTCGGATGATTTCCTTTTGCTTGTTATACAGAAAAATAAAGACGGCAACTCCAACTCCAAGCCCTGCGGCAATGGCAGGATGATTAGTTCGCGAAAATACCAATGACGCTCCTGCTCCACCTATGATTTCCGTTAGGATTTGTGAAGCTATGGAAGTCTCTGGAAATAATAAAATGAGAACATTAAGGCAAAGATTAAAAAATTATTTCTTATAATTTAACAATTTCTCAAATAAAACACACGATCGATATGTTATTATGTGACCTTATTTTTTCTCGATGACTTTCTATGACCGTTCTAACAAGTGGTGTTTTCTATCTCTTTTCACCTCATTGTTCTACAGAAACGTGTTTAACTTCTTGGTTGTGTTATTTGCAAATTGCCCACCGTTCTACACGTGCTTTCAAATTACTCAACGGATTTAGTAAGTTTGAAACAGAGCAGCAATTGCGGGATCTCTTGACAGCATGCAACAAAAAATAATGTATGACATATTTTCTTTTTTCTTTTCGCAATATGTCTCCAAAAGCTCTTTGACAATTGTTTATCCCATTCAATGTCCTTAACACTTTGTCATCAGTTAAATCTGCCGTTTATATGCAGGTACGTGGTGGCGTTAACAGTAGTTTTGCTTTAAACATTCACTGTAAAAATTTCCAAATTCACATACACCAAAACAAAACCTCTTCCATGACTCCAAAGATCCAACCCTCCAGAAAAAAATAACAAATATTCACACACTGATTCTAAATAAAAATGCGGAAAACATGTACATAGCATACGACAACTCGTGTATGCACGTTTCAGTAGACCATTGGGAATTCAATAGAATGGTGCAGTAAACAATTAATTTTGAAAGCGTAATGTTTACAATTATTTTTAATTTTGACATTTGCACCAACATAACCAATGAACTGTTTTAATGGCCATGTTCTTATGTGTGTATACAAATAAAAAGATTATTGCTAGGAACTACTTTTAACAGTGGAGATATACAATTACAATTTCAGCCACTCTGTATGTGAGGACCTGAAAATATATGTCTATCAATAGATTGAATACAATCTATGTTTACTGTTATGGTATAAATATACTATTACATTCGTACTTATTTGATACTTTTAGGAAACTCGACAGAGCCTTGCGTCATAATATGTGATATACTGTACATTGCTGGCCTTATTTGTATTTATTACACACTATCCCGATCGAAGCTCAGTACTATGTAGCTAATTATCGAAGCATTGAACTGACATGTGTGTTTTTGTACTTTGGCACCTGTTTCCACAGGTGTATGGTGATGTGACTGGGTCTAGGTGGGAGAGGGGGCTGTGCGCGGTGAAGTGATTTCATTCTGATAATCAGATGGCAATTCGTTATCAGGAGACATGACCCACCCCCTCTATCCTGGAGCGAGCGCAATCACATATCGCCAGCGACTTATACGTAAGTAGACAATACGATCAACTAAAGAAATGTCATTTCAATTTTCCTTCAAACTTATAAAAAGTGAAATAAAAATGATGAAATATTCGAATCCCAAAAACTCTATTGAAATAGCGACTTGATATTTGAATATTCGAGATTATTATTATTATATTCATGAACCCACGATAAAGCTATTAACAAAAGAATACAGTAATTCGAAGTCACAAATATATATATTCATGAACATTATCATAAGTGTGTTATTTTTAATATTTCTTAGAATTAATCTGGAGTTCAGACCATTATAAAACATCATGATATCCAATGATATACAAAATTCTAATGATTGTTTTGTTTAAAACCGGGTTAACAACAGTCAGTTTCTTGTGCTCGGATTTTTTTTATGATTTTCTACATCTTCAAAAGTGACTGTTAAAAAGTCGGCATTCGTTGTTAATAAATTTAAGATATTGATGGAATCATGGAAGAAAACTTGTTGATGTCTGACACCTTAAGGATATGAACTTACCTTGTCTACGACGAGCATCTTGATAACTACTTTCTAAGATCAAATCAACATCCTCGATCATTAAATAAATCTGGCCGATTGACTTTTGAACTTTTTCTTCAACTGTTTTTTTCACCTCTGCAATTCTCTGTTCTTTCTCCTCCCATTCTTGAATGACGCTCTCAACTCTGTTAATTGCCTGTTTTAAGTCGCCATCTTCCTTTTTTCCTTCCTTGCAGTTCAGCAGACGATCCTTCGTCTCTTTGGAATGGATGTATGCATGAATTTCTGAAGCAATAACTTTAAACGCCTCCTCCATGTACCTTAGTATCTCCTGTTTTGACTGTCGATAGAAAACGTTTTACTAATTAAAGTTTCATAACTTCAGGTCATGAGCTCATCATCAGTTTTGACTTTTGTGATGTTATTGCAATACATTTGTTGTTCTAGCCACGAAACTTTTTTATTTTTATATCTTTATAAATAAAATTGTATGTGTTATCCTCTATGACTTTTGTAGCATATTTTGAAGTAATGAATAAGGTAAGTAGATTTCTACAAACACTAGACAACTCTTCTAAAACTAGACTAATATTATTAGGCTTTTTAGAGGCCAAAAGTCCTTGTTGCTTTTTTGTGGTTGTGTTGTTTTTTCTTGCTTAATATTTTTAAGTTATATTCATGGTATAAGTCTTATGTATTTACATTCATGTACAATTGTGCTTGAAAATTTCCTTTGTAATGCCATTTCTGAAAGTACTTTCTTGTAAATTTGATTTAGAGATTGCTATGTGCGTAAAGTTTTAAGTAAAGTTGTTATTTTATGTTAAATAAATAAATAGAAAAGATTTTTCATTCAAACTATGAATCAAAATGGTATTTTTGCATTATTTTGTGAGTTTTATATTTCAAGGAAAACGTACTAAGGGGTTTAGGTCTCATTATAAGAAAATACAAAACGGAAACGGAAAAGTATGCAACAGATAGAATCTTGGAATCTTTGATATTAATACTGAAATATACTTTTGAGATTTTTTTATGTAGCTAGTAACCTTTTCTGCCTCTGCATCAATGACTTCGAGTTCACCTTTGATCTTGGTCAATAACTTTGTCTTTTCTTCTCCCTGCAAAGCTTCAACTCGGAGGCGATCTGCTAGGTTATTTTGTGTTCCGTTTAACATTGTCTCTAGTATGCTGAAAGAAGAAAACGTTTAGTTTTTTATTATAACAAAAGCTGTGCACACAACACTGATCAGTAAGATTATTTAGTCGACTTACTTAAGAATTAAAATAGTAAAGACAAATGGTAAATAGCCGGTTATTTGCCTAATTAGATAGTTCAGTAAAACAACTGCTACTTTATTTTTAAACACTTTATTTTTTATAATATAATTAGGGGTTTACTTCATAATTCGGATCTTGTTTTGAAACATTACATAAAACTATTGTTACATTATTTCCCTACACTTTCAAGAACTCAAATGTACATGATTACTTTGAACGTTTCAGCCCAAATCTGCTCACAGACATTGGTGGTCATTCTACAGAAACTGTTGACTAAAGAGAGAATACAATACAATATGTGAAAGTTTATGTGATGGGTGATAGTTAAAAATACAGATTAATGCTATGAAATAAATTTATTATTTATATGAAGTTTTGTTGATTTCTTTTCCATTTATTTTCATTCCTAAAGTGGTTTCTCTAAAAAATGGACTCAAAATTTCACCAAGTGAATTAGCTAAATAAAAATAAACGTCTGAGAAAGGTAAACTATATTTTGGCTCAAATTTCAACATTTTATGGACACAACGTGCTCAAAATGAGCTTTTCTGATACATCTTCGTCCATCGTCTAGCATCTGTCGTCCGTCGTCCGTCGTCAACATTGTAGCTTGTGAACGCGCTTGAGGCCATAGTTTTTATCCAATCTTCATCAAGCTTGGTCAGACTGTATGTCCGCATGAAATCTTGAACGAATTCATTATAGGGTCACCTGTGGTCAAAAAAGCTCAAACTATAGGAAAAACTTGTGAGCACACTAGAGACAATATTTATTGGCCAATCTTCTCTAAACTTGGTCAGAATAACTGTCTGCATGAAATCTTAAAGGTGTTTGTTACTGAGTCAGGTGGGGTAAAAAAGTAGGTCACGATGTCAAATCTTAGAAAAAGCTTGTGAACACGCTGGAGGCCACATTTATGGCCCAATCTTCGTCAAACTTAGTCAAAATGTTTGTTAGAATGTTTATCAGCATGAAACCTTGAAGGAGATTATTATTGGGACCCGTGGGGTCAAAAAGTAGGTAACTAGATCAAAGCTTAGAAGAAGCTTGTGAACACAATAAAGGCCCCATTTATAGCACAATCGTCACCAAACTTGGTCAGAATGTTTGTCTGCATGAAATCCTGGGAGATCATATTATTGGGCTACGTGGGATCAAAAAGTTGGTCACTAGGTCAAATCTCAGAAAAAGCTTGTGAACACACTAAAGACAATATTTATAGCCCAATCTTCATTAAACATGACACGAATGTTGACCTTCAAGAAATCTTGGGTGAGTTGGTAACAAGGTCAGGTGGGGTCAACAACTTGGTCACTAGCTCAAATTTTAGAAAAACCTTGTGAAAACACTTAGAGGCCACATTGATTGCCCAATCTTCACCTAATTAGGCCATACTGTTTGCCAGTATGAAATCTTACATATGTATTGATTTCGGTCATATTGATTCAGCATGCTACTAGATAATATTCTAGATAATATTATCAGCCCAGTGTTCACACTATTGGTCCAAATTTATCAAGGATTTCTGAAGTAAATAACTTAATTACTTGACGCCTACTAAAAGCCTGTATCCTCAGGTGCGCGATAAAGGGCCATCATGGCCCTCTTGTTAGATTTTCATTTAGCATCATTATTTAAGCTATCGCTCTACAAAATTTTGCTGGAATTGATTCATTTGCTAAAATATTATGCATTAATACATCCCAAATATGTCCGAAGTGTACGGATTTAGTGTGACATTTTAACTAAAATATGATATTCAAACATTTATACAAATACTACCTCACCACTTAATCAAGGCCCTATTGTTGATGATGTTGTTGTTGTTGTTGTTGTTTTTAATTTGATGTTATATAATGGGGAAAGTAATTGAAATTGTCATTACCTTATGACATTATGTTTCTTAATAGGTATGACTATAGGAAATATTCGGCCATTTTTATGAATATTAAATAAGTATATCAATATATAATTGGTGTTATTGTTACTGTTAACATAAAAAATAATACAATAACCATCAAAGTAAAGCAACAGTAATATCGTAATTCATTATTTCAACTGTAATTGTCCCGAGTGTACGAAATTTTTCAAGTCATATGATGATACTTACAACATTTAATGTATTTTAATATGCATTATGTCAATGTCATGCTGTGTATTCTTTCATTTGGGACTTAACGGTCTGTATTAATTTTTATTGTTGCACTGTGCATAGGCATTTGACATATTTCCTTATTTAAGAATACAGCAGTGTTGCCTGGGCAGTATGGCGGTCGAAAAAATCTTCCCGAGCATGTAATCTATGCTATCATTTAATTCACTATATTGTTTTTTGTTACATGTACTTTGCTTTGATGGGCATTGGACTTAGGCTCTTCATATGTACACATGAACGGGATGCTACAACCATTTACACTTCTGTAATGTAATATTACCATATTAATTAGTTTTCAGTTAAATAAAAGTTAGTTATAATTGGTTAGTTAAAGACAAGTGCAAGTTAAATAAAGCAGGACAATGAATGACATGAATAAAAAAACGAATGATGCAATATACATTTTGTGTACCGGGGAAATAGTAAAATAGCAAAAAAGAGGCACGATTCAGGACAGTGATTGATGAATACGTCAAAATATAGGCGGGAAGCGTGAGTTGTGCACTGTAAGAATGACACTATCGTCAAACATATATGCGACCCCAGTTCGAATGGGCAACTAGTGTTAGGAGTGCAGAATGGAGAGAAAGAAGGAATTGAGATAAGCTAGAGAGAAGGAGTGTAGATCTAGACGAGACTGAGAGTAGATGTGGACGCGTTAGAGGGAGGTATTTGCGCCTCACTGTTCTTAGATTGTAAAATGTAACTTTCATTAATAAAATTGTAATCATGGGATGATGTTGCATTCTACTATGGAGCCCCGTTACGCCACACCTCTTCTCTGGTCATATTTTGATTGGTTAGAAAATTTAATTCAATTAACAATCAACAATTTGCTGTATTTATTCTAATATAAATCACATTTCCATCGCTTATAAATACCATTTGGACATTATTTGTCAAACACGTCACTTTGTTTTAACGACGCCATACCTTATCTAAGAAAAGTCAGCGCTTAAACATTTTTTATTCCAATATGTCGGCTTTCATTTCATGCCATTGTCTCCCAAGATATCCCTGAGGAAGAACAAGGTTACAGCTCTTTAAAACCGGTTTCGGTCCTTTGCCGACGGACATTCCAAGGCGGTAATTGTTGAGTTTGCTGTTTTTGTTTAATTACTCACCACAGATTTGTTCTTACTTTTAATATTTACCTTGCATGTTAATACATTTGTCCTGTGCCTATTTGGTATATGTTTAAATGCTCAGAGGCTTTTGTCATATTTCCTTACACTCAATAGCAATAGATTGTTGTGTACACACTTTGACACTTTTGATTTACAGGTGTCAAGTGTAATAATCATTGTACTGATTGTTTCGAATCGGTCAGTATTCAGATTGTATCACTTATTAAGCATTATAAGATGGATTAAGAAAAATTAGGTAAGTTTTTGTTTGATGACATTTATTTTTATAATCAAATTTTAAATTTAGCATTTGTGATAAAATTAATCAATGCAAATGAACCGTTCATATTATTTTGTTCTTTCTTGTTCATTCATCGCCTTACTAAAATGAGTAAACATTAAAAACAAGCTGTAACTGTACCGAAACATTTTCTGTATACTTTGGACATTTAAATAGAAACGATAGTTTTTAGGACATTTTGTGAGGTACATACTGTAACAGACATGAAAAAATAATAGAGTAAGGTGTAGCTTTAAAACTGCATGCAGAACACTTGACTAGCATCCAAGAAAGAAGTGTATAATTTATAGGATTAAGTTAGAGAAGGCTTTGATAGTACAAAATTCTAGGTTGAAAATCAAATGAAATAATTAAAAGAAACACAAGCAGAGTAAAAAAAGATAAAAAGAAGAAATACAAGTAAACGGTAACAGATTTGAGAAACCCAAAGAAAACATAACAGACTTTTAGCTGCAGATACAAGATGAAAGGGGTAGAGCTATGTGTGAATATTCTTCCGAAGGAATCTCAAGGAAAGATCAAGGCCATCAACCATATTGTTCACAATGACACAACGAGAAGGAGTTCAAATAATTTTAGGTAAGTAGTTCAAAGGTGTAACAGGGACGTGTTGGAATACCGACCAAGGCGCACTTTCCCTTGATACAGATGTAACTTGGAAGACAATGAGCTACCAGGAATACTAGCGGAGAAAGAGAACTCTGGCTTAGAAACTCTCCCAGATTGAACGGTTCAGGAAATATTCGTTTAGTCTTCTAGAATTCTTTCTTGATAAGAACCCCAGTGAAATGCCAAATAAAATGACATAATCCTCATTAATGGCAACCCTATCCCAAAACGACGCCTCTTTGACACAAAGTTTGAGCTTTGCAAGAAATTCAAAAAGCTTCACACTTCGTTCAACAGAATGTTTGTGTTATACTTAAAGCTTATCCCCAAAGCTACAGATACCTTAATATGACAAGCCACAAAAGTGTGTGCGCGTGTGCGCGCGTGCGTGCGTTTGTTCGTGCGTGTGTGTATGTGTGTGTGTTAAGGATTATAGCATGGAACAAAAATTTAGTCAATCAACGATATCGCAAGAAAACACAAGAAAATATGGTATGCCTTAGCTAAGACTAGCAAATGGACTTGAGCACTGTCAAAAGACAAAAAAACATTTTTTCCTTATGATGCAAGACCTGCTAGCTTGTGCATGGATTCAAAATGCGGTACAAATTCAAAGAGGTATATACTTATTACTATATGTTTATTATAAGTTATACGTTGCTTGATAAGTATGAATATAAAAATATGAAGGACATTCAATGGACAATGACACTGGTAGTCTACACCTGGCAAGGCAAATGAGTCGTTCAAATCCTCTCCTACCTCCAGTGCAAAGAATAAAGCTGAAATTTCGTGTGGATGAAACTGAACTGCTGTCGAGGATTGCTCGTAAAAGGCTACAGTCTGAATTGTGTTTAAGCTAGTGGACAAAAGTTAAAGACTCACTACACTATGTAGTATTAATTTGATAATTAGATTGACGTCGGTGAATTCATAACACTGGCACTTTAGACTCAATATATACATAAATGCAAGTGGTAATGTTAGCATAAGCATGTGTGTATATACATTATTGTTAAACATAATTATGGACCCAATAAACAATGAATAAACAAACATAATTATGACAAATTTCAGTTATCAATTCCTTTCTTTTTGTAGAGACTTTGCTGATTATGTAATAGATAATGATCAAACTTCCGGTCAATGGCGTCAAGACACGTTTCATATGACTCCGTGGTTGGTTGTAATGGTCTAACTGAGCAGTAGAGACGGGTTATAGGCAGTTTAAATATAGAGTCTGAGCCAACAACAAGCACAATGGACTATTTTGTGTAAGTAAACAATCTTTTTGTAGAAAAACACGATGAAAAAGGTGCAGATGATGGATTCACACCGGTGCAGAGAAGATAAATTTAAGTTGGTCATCAGAAGATTTCATTATGGAATTAAATGATAATACATTGTATGACATGTCTGCTTGTGTGCATTCGGGTATATAAAATTACATGTGTTTCGAATCCAAAGTTCAAATAAGCGGGTGCTTTATCAGAACTCTGTCTCTCAGTCAATAACGAGCGTGGCTAAACCAAAGACAATAACGCTCGTCCTGTCAAATGCCCCTATGCTGGTAGTAGAAAGCGGCAGATAACTGCACCAGATATCTCTGAGTACGACAGAAAAACACCAAATGGCTGCATCAATATAGGTGGCAATAAAATACATCGCTAGCTCGCGAATGCAGTCTTAAAAGGTATTCAGCTTTATTAGATTTGTACCAATTTTTTTGTTCACACAGACAAGATGCCTCGAAATAGCATTAAAGTCTTGGTGGGAGGATCCATACCATAAACGCTCCCCGCAGTTTTGCCTTTAGTATCAATCGACAAAAATGTCAACAAAAATTAACCTGGCTAAAGCCTATCGTGCTATTACCACAGTCACTGCAAAGGAACAGGGCCCTTAATAGGAAATACCATTGGCGAATTTCGATCGACGAGGCCACACCAAGGAAAAATATCACCTTGTTATTCACGCCAGCGGGCTGTTATTGCGACATTGGCATCTTCAAACCTCAAAACCGGCTAGAAAAAAAAATATTAAGAACTGGAAACATATTCCGTGACAGAAATTTTTTAACAGCCTTTAAAACTCCGGACTGGCGACTTAATCACCTTTATTACTCGGTATCCGACGCAACTCAGCAATTGTTGCCATTATAATTGCACTAGAAGTTTATTATATACTATTTATACACACCCAAACATTTCCATAAAAGAAACATCAACACTATATCCCTTTCTGCAGGTCACCGAACTACGCCGGGACGCTGGAAAAAGGGCTGGTCTCTCCACGAAGTACACGTGTGGCGTAATCACTATCAGATTGAAACCTTCGTACTGGCCAAACTCAACAAAATCTCCGACATTGTGGTAGAGGTTATCTCCAATATACAGTGCTTTAATGTGCTCGACGAGCTGCAAAGGTTCGAACCAATGAGGAAAGAAATTCACCAAGCGACAGCAGATAAAATCAAGACAAAAACTATAGATGACCTGGAAAAAACACATCTAGTAGATATATTCACCGGAGTAGACACTACATCTTCGCGCAAAGCTGCGATCGCCAGATCGCCCCACCTCCCGCATGACAAATATGTTAAGGGGCGATCAAAGAAAACAATATTCAGTCTCATCTGGACTAGGGCTGGCTAAAAAGATTTTTTAAATATTATGGGTGCGGCAAAGCCTCATTGAGATGAATTTGTTATATTATATCATTTTTATTCTTAGTGAAATGCTGCTTGCTACAAAAGGTAAAATGAGAGTTCATTCTGTTAGAATTCTTTAACCTATTCTCTAAATTTCATTAGAAAACACCTTAACTTATCCTATGTAAGGATTAATTACATAATACCACCATCTTTGTCATTAAAGAAAGTTGAAAAAAGAGGAATGGTTTTAAAATGATATATGAATATGAAAATATAGAACGGTTTTTACCTATGTTTGTTATTTACAAACGATGTTCCAACGGAGGGGTGAAATAAAAATAATGGGGATCGAGGAGAGTGAAATAAAGGAAAATGGAGGAGAATAAGAATGTTGCGTTTGTATTTTAATATTGATATAAAAAAGAAACCTGTAATGATGAGAAGCTTTGGCGCTTAATGAATCTAGGAGTAAACAGTTAAAGCGCCGACGTGTCTTCGTCAAAACCTTTACATAATCTGCCTGAAGAAATCCCATATTCAAATTTCGTGCAGCCTGCAACAAATGAAATGCGGGTTAATTAATGCATCTAATCCAAGTATACGTTTTACCTGTGTTTGAGTGTAGCTGCTGGTTGTTCTTTTGTCAACGTTCTAACGGGCTATAGAAGTATGCGCAGATGTGTGTATAAATGTGTATGTCTGTACAATCGTGAGTATATGTAACCCCATTCTTATTGCACGAATTTGCTTTTTCTTCCAAGACTATTTGCCTTATTTAAATATGTAAATATGGTGTGCTTGGGGTTTAAAACATGGCACATACCACGACTGTGTAAACTAATTTCTCTTTTTCATATTAATTCGAAAGATAAATCTGATTAATGGTTGTGATTACCTCCTTAACGCTTATCTTTATAACGTTCTCCTCCTTCATATCCTCAATGAAATGCTTTAGGTCACTCCGTATATTTTGCCACACCTGGTCTTCATCTCCACTCGCCTTTACTTCGTCCCAGTGGTTGCACACAAACAATGTGTGTTCGAACGAATTCCTTACTCCTTTTTCAACAAAACTTTGAATACGGTGTTCTAAAATCAGTTTCAGCTGGAAGTAATAACAAAGAAAATCTACAGGTTCTTAAACAGTGGTGAGAAACATTTAACTTATTGCATAAAAAGTTACGACATCGCTATCGTTCAGATGATTTAGTAACATCTGAATATTAAACAATGAGCATTTTGAGTGGTGTCCGACAATTTTGCCTCTATCTAATACATGTAACAGCATTAACCCATACTTTCCTGAACTAGGACATAATTATTTACAATAATTACTGCATAAACGCATACTTTATTTTAAATATATGCTGTTAATAACACTGTCTCACTATATATCATGAAGTAAACTCTTTACATGTTCATTCTTTTAAAATCTTTGAATATATACGATGAAGATTTCCGTTATAAGTTAATATCAAAGTCAGCTAATTACTCGCATGTTAATGTAACTTTATCTCAAAAATAAGGTGCCACGGGGTTTCCTGGGTTTAGAATATATGACTGTGCAGCGTGGCTCGGGTTGGAAATACATTTGTGCAAAGACATGTGGAGTGTTAAACTTTATTTTGCAGATTGATATAGGGACCAATAAATAGCATTTTGAGGGATATTTTCAGGTAAAAATAGGAAGATAAGAAAAGGGTCCTGTGAGATTTTTTACAGATATAAGAGTACATGTAAACGTGAAAACACAAAGGGAGAATACATTACACACACACAAAACAGTTGTTCCGCATTGCAACGGTCAGTCGACAAAAGGTGCCTAAACTTGCTTTATGGAACGCTCCAAGCTCGCACTTCCTGTGCGGGTTTTTTCTCTCACTAACAGTGTAAATAGAAATAACCCATCAAAGTGTGACCACTAACAGCAAGCACCTGCATCGGGTGTTAATAGATCAAATAAACTTGTTTACAAAGAACTATAATAGTTGTAGTTCTGAGATAAAGTCCTCATAAACAAAACGAGAGAGATAGAGAGAGAGAGAGAGAGAGAGAGAGAGAGAGAGAGAGAGAGAGAGAGAGAGAGAGAGAGAGAGAGAGAGAGAGAGAGAGAGAGTAGTTTGAAATAAGACAATTCAAGCGATGAATATTATCAGTTGCATGAGAGAAAAAACGGTTTGAAATGTCGGATACCACATTTAAGGTAATAATAGTGATTAAAACGACGATTAAAAACTAAAATGACGAAAACGATATTAGTCATCATTGGGCTTTGTACTTGTGGGTCAGTATAAAAACAGTAATTGAATTGTTTCACCAACCACCTTCCATCACTCACTTATTTTGACCCACATAAGGTGGGTGGGGTAATGAAAATCAATGCGTTATCTATTTTTTACTGAAAATGTTTCAAAGTCCGCATTTTCACCTTTTAAACAAGTATTCTATATATACCTTGAAAGCAAACTTATTCGCAAACAATATTGTTTTTTCTGCATTGAGACTAAACACATTTTCTCCTATTCCGCTGCTGAGGTGGCTCCAAATCTGCTAACGTAAGCTATTCTTTACACTTTATATGTCTGCGGTTGAATTTGAAGTTAAAGGTCAATAAGGGATAAGCTCTTGTTGTCACAAAAATTTAGTGAAAACGCCCCTAATCGGCTTTATGAAGTAACTATTTGTAATGGTTGGAAAAAAATGGTTAAAAGAAACAACAAAATTTGTTGAATGGAAGCCATTGTGTAATTGCGTCCCAAAAATAGGTCAGCAAATGACATAAATAGTGGGTCACAACGTGACTGCTCTAACCCAATGAAAAAAAACAAGAAACTATTTAGAGGTGAAATAAAATTATATAAGTAGTAACTAAAGTTAATAGTTACCTTGTCTTTCAGTACACCACCTGCATTCGAGCTAAATACAACATAGATGCAGACAAGTGCCTCGCTGATGTAGTCTAGCACTTCTCCGTCCATATCAAAAGATTCCCCAATACCTGGAACGTCAACAAGTACCACATTCTCCTGAAAAAAATGAAAAATGACTTGTTTCTGAAGTACAGTCTCATAGTTCTTTTAAACTATTAGCATAGTTTGTAATATATTTTAAATCTCAGTGAATCACGAACGTATGACAAGGTTTTAGTATTACAACACAAATCTATACATTCGATTCGAAAGATAAGTAAGTGACAATATCGCCCATTACCATTACAGAAATAAAGAAACCCATAACAATTGCCATTTTAAACGGCCTCTCAGCAAAATGGACCGACTAAGGGTTTACTTAACCCTAACATCGCACTTCCTGGAGGTTTTCTTAAACAGTAAAGAGAAACCATACCAAACTCAGTTAACCAAGTCGTTCGTGTAATATACGTGACTTTTCACATAACATTGTTATGTAATTGTAAATAACGAAATACGTATGCAAGATATCTCTAAAGAGTCCTGTATTATGAAATGAAAACAATTAGAGGCTGTACTTTCTCGTACCGGAAGAAGAGGAATCGGCCAGAATATGTTGATCTTTTGACATTTTCTCTGCTCACTTATTCGGTTATGGCCAGCGTATATGCGCATGAGATCTTGCAGAGTTTTTAGATCCGGAAGGTTATGTGATTCGGTGCTGTCGTCATCGAATGTCACCGTCATTGCCCGACGCTCTGAGTTTTGCAGTTTACAAATGGCCGAGGTACATGGCAGGTGAGAGCTAGGAAATATCTCTTCACAAATCAACAGATTTATCAAACTGCTCTTACCGGATCCAACCTCACCTACAATGGTAGATACATGGAGAGAACGCTCATCTAGTCATTATACATTACGCCTCAAGGTTTGAAATGTAAGACAACTGAGAATAGACGTATAGCTTATAGTATGTTGAAAATATATATTCTCCTGTCTCGTATCATGTTTATTTCATAGTATATTTATTCTTTCATGGAAATAAAACAATTCAGAGTAACCTTCTACTTACCAGCTACAACTATTGGACACGTTTGCTTTTTCAGGTCACAAATGTAATCGTTGATTCTGTTAATACGGTCCGGGTATTGTTTTTGTAGATTTAGGCTTTCGGCGAATTTATGATCGAACTGTTGTATTTCTGTGTACAACTGAATTAAATCCAGTCGCTTTGCTTGGTCTTTAGCAAGTATTTCCCCAATTTTTATGCCTTCAGCTTGAGAGGCTTGTACAGTTCTTTCCTTATGCAAAAGAAAGAAACAAAATGCAATTACAACACAATAACACACGGAAAGTTAATTAAAATATTCGGTGTTGAACGATCTGCAAAAAAGGTGTTATGGGCGCCAGATTTGTCCCACCGCAAATGTATAAAATGGATGCCCAGAAAATTCTAACAACGCGCATCTGGTTCTTATTGAGAACAAAGGTTAGAATATAAACATCAAGATGAGCGCATCACATTTCTTAAAAGAAAAATATCTTAGTCGCAATACTTGTTCTGACTATGAGTCTGTTTTGACCTGGATCATGTGCAAAGAAACATTGAACTACAGGAAACGAGCTTACTGGCGCAAAACGGGTTTATGAAAAGAATATAGCCTGGTCCTTTATAGCTAGTGTACGAATGTGTGTGTACATATAGGCGTGTTCTTTTCTGTACGCGAGAGCTCATGTGTGTTCGTGTGTGCACGCGCACGTGTGTGCATGCGTGTGTGTGTGTGTGTGTGTGCGCGCGGGTGTTTGCATTGTTGAGTGTGTGTCTTTTTGTGACCGTGCTCTTGTCTTCTTTCCTGTTCAGCAATCCCCGATGGCTTACGCTGAAAAAGGGAGCCAAGTGCCTATGTCGTTCAGGCCACTACAACACTAGCGGCATATGAGCATCTAGTGGTCGCAGCTAAACTGCTAAACTGCTAGGGGCTCGGAGAAGGTTTTGCCCCCATGTCTGTCCATCAGTATTATGTGGTAAGGTGCTGTTTACCAATATCCAAACCTCCAGCTATGGGCCAGAAAGCTTAAAATCCTAAATCTTCCCTGGTATGTTAGATAGTAACGTGAAGATGCAGCAGGTGTTGTCACACATCTGCACTCGGGTACATCAGAGCATTTGGTTGCACTTTACAAAACCTGAAATAGCAGTAGAATTCGCCCAATGGCTGATCAAGAAGCTCCTGAAGGAAACAAAGAATACATAGCTAGAAAATCTCTCATTAATCATCTGTGGAAGCATCGATCCAGCTTAACAACTCGGTAGCTGTCATGGTCGCCTTTGACTTTCGAAAGAAAAACAGAACCAAGAGATAACTCCATTGCATTGACGATGTCTTGGTAAATTAGGATCACATAATGTGGACGACTGACATACTGGTCACCTTGCCACCGCTTCTGCACTGTTGATGAACGCCAGCCGTCGTTATCCTGTCTTGTTACTAGACAGGAATCTTTTGGACGAGTGATGCTGCAATACATTACTTGATCCACGTCTCGCAAACATATTTAAATGTACATTTAAATTCGCAAAGGCATGCGGAGATAATAACGTGAAAATGCACCAGGTGTTCTCGCAAACCTGGCAACTCGGGGCATTGTGTTCAAAAGGAATTCGTCATAAAGCAGGGTCATGGTTTCGTATTACTCAACAACAACAAAAAGTACTCGTTTACGTGATTGAGTACGTATGTATATGCATGATAAAAACAAACCTTATTGAAAATTTACAAAATATGTTAAAGTCTGTACTTGTTGACATTTACCTGAGATTATATTCTGATTTATCCGTGTGTAAACAACAATTTCACAGACCATTAGAGAAAAAAGTGTATCGAATACCGCCCATTGGAATTTTTCTTTTGAAAGCATGTCACAGAGGCCAATGCCAAACCGTTTAATCTGTCATTACACCAATTCAGGAACAATGCAAAGTTTACATAACACGTACATTGGTTGTTTACATCAGTATCAATAATGAACTTCAATTGTACAAATGTACCTTAAGAAGCATGAAAATATTGACTTAATCTATCAGTTATATGGGCTCTGTATTAAAAATATATACAGTGATCACCAGTGAGAGATAACTGGAAATGACCCAATAAAGATCTATAAATATAGGTGTGGATATTAAACATCAGAGTAAATGTTTGCTTACCATAGTGTTGTTCATAAAATATGCTAGTATATTTCTCATTCAGTAAGCCATCCAAAAATGTGTCGTCGGACTTTTTGCCGGATTTGTGTTGGATTTTGCCCGTGCGAGGGTTAAATTGCTAACAAGTTAGTTTGCGACCAACAGATTTTCCGGTAATGTTTCCGCTTGGAAACGTTTAAACACTGAGTACGGAAACTTGGTGAAAAAAGACGATGTATTTGCCCAAAGTTAAGGCGGATTCGATAATCCAGGCTCAAGTTTACCATTTAACGGCGAATCTGGGATCCTTTCTCTAACGCTACCGAGCTTATAAGCGGCTCTGTCAAGAATTTTGAACGTAGATTTGGCGACTTTTACGAGCCCGAGCGAACGTATGGGCACTGATCGATGCTTAAGCGCAGACTAGGATACGAAAAGTAAGGATATTGAAAACAGTCAGGATGCAACCAACTCTTTGGCAGACTTACCGTCTGCGATCAAGTAGTACTAAGACACGTTGGTGCATGCCGGATCTAATGTAAACTTCGTCAACTAGGTCAAGGAAAATACATTGCCCCCGAGCAAGATTCTACATCATCTACCAAAACAGGCATACTGCAACATCAATACTTTACTGACCACTGATAGTACAAGGATTGGCTCGATATTAATATCGATGACACATATAGTATGATCCCTGCACCCAGCTACTAACTAAGAGGTCAAAACTTAGAGCTACCACCATCTGAACACCCACCGACGATACAGTGAAGACTTCTGTATCACTTGCGCCAGTTTTCGAGCATGAAGACAATTAAACAGCATTAATAGATGGTAGCGTCGCAGTCATAGACCAAGCCGCTATATTGTTTAGTTGAATTTATCAAACAATATTGAAAGTAAGTCAAAGCTAAAAAGTGCTCGGCAAGACATCCCTCCACTTTCTCGGTGGCATTCATCGGCCAGCCTAGTATGCTTCCAATAATTCCTGCAAGAGCGGTCGCTGCTTTCCCTGTCAACTTGCCGAGTATGCTGGCAAAGGTTTTATGCTGTTTTGGTTCCACTTCTTGATTCCAGGATGCGAACTTTCTGTTCAGCGTATTAAGTCTCTGAGATTTTTTAGTTTTCCTTAGCTTAATACTCGTCGAGAGCTGTCAACTGAGCTAGGTTATGTGTAAGTTCACTCGCCTGTCTGCATAGCTTTATTAAATCTTCTGAGCTCAAGATACTGCTCTGAAAGTAAAGAAATTACACCGAGAATGGCAGTAGCATGACACTCTAGCTGGTCTATTGAATATTTATCTTTTCGCAGTTATGAATGTGCGAGTGATTCTGGAGAATGGCAGACATAGTGATTCTGGAGAATTAATAATAATCTGTTAGTCAGGCTGTGAGACCCTACTCTGCCATCATCTACAACGGGCTGTAGGAAAACAATCTACGCGTTGGATTTGCTTAAGACTTAATACGTAGGCGTGTTGGAGCACATCGTCGTCCTATTCCCACGCTATTTCCAAACATAATAAGACCTATCTGATCGGGCATAGATATGGACTTAAGATGAGGAATACGCCCTGGAACCGAGTGACCAGCTGCATGATTATCTGTGGACCTTGTGTAAGGTTTTTAGGACCAGCTGACGCTCTTTCTCTTCGAAGACTGCCGTGAGAACAAATCAAAGGCCACGAAAAAAGACATGTCGAAAGAGGTGATATTCAGTGGCAGACATGCCAGTTGCTCGAAGCTCAAGAACCTTAGGGAACAGACACGTTGGACAGTCCATTGTCACTGCGGGAATCGTGATTTGTGATGCTCTGTGAGAAGAGAATGACGTCATTATAACAGCCTAGCCGTCCATGGCCCTGGGAGAGCTCGCAAAGCACGATAAACTGCTCTCGAAAAAAGAAAAGCCTAGCAGTTTTAATATTACATTAGCTACAATGATGCGCAACCATCGCTTCGCCGCCATTGCGGTGGTTCTGCTAGTAGCGCTGTACGCCATTACTTGTGTTCTGCTGAAACTTTGCTATATTTTTCACTCTGCGCTTCATTGTCTTCTGATTTTGGCGCTTTGCATGGCGCCTTCATTGTTGTGTCCTGGTGTCGACTTACTTTTAAAGTTTGCCGGTGTATTGAAATAGCAATGGAATGAATTGCGACTAAATAATATACGGAATTATTGATGCAATGGACATTTCGTCTGATGTGTCTTATCAGTGTTTATCAGAGGTGGCAGTACATAAGTGGCCTGCGCCAGGGAGCTGGAGGGGACAATGTGCAAGAAAGCGTCAAAAGTTGCTTTTGCCTTTTCCACTTTGGGGAGGGCCAAAATTATTTAGGAAAAACCATCCTGTCAACCGAACGGATCGAAAAGCTATGTTCCAGATATGAGGCCATGCAGACAATGGAGGCCGAACCTTTCGTCAAGCACGTGCTAAGCTCTGCCGTGTGTGTGTGATGCATCATCACTACGACATGTACCTTGCTCCATTTACAGCAATGCTTAGCACTGTTAAGCTCTGTTAATTTGGAGGAAGACGGAAAAGTCTGTATATTACTAGTGGAGACTTACACAGTCGTAAGCAGTGACCAAACCAGCAGCTTAGCATACGGTCCCACGAAAGAACACTTATGCTGTTTTCCATCGAGCTATAAACCCTACTGGCAACTTGCTGCGGTATTTAAGCAGTTTGAGTATAAGGGCTACAAGGTTGGCTCGCGTCGTTTACTATTCTACACTGATAGATGGACAGCGTATAGTAAACTAGCTTTCAAAACCGCGTTCCGTAAGCGTAATTTACTACATCGATATACAACAGGGGGTAAGAATCGTCTGCTATTTTCGCGATTGCACAATAGCCGGGCCAAAATTATTATTGTGGTTGACCGACATTTCTTACAAAGCTACAACTGCGCTATACATAATCGCTCAATGCGGGCAGCGAGGTACGTTAAGATAGCTCTCTGAATTAATAAATCTTTCATTTCCTTAGGATTAAGTCTAATATCGAAAATAATGATTCGCATGTATCCGCAATGTGTTAATTTTGTGTTGTTGGTTTTATCGTCCTACCAATAGTACCGAGAGCAGACGCTTTACCGATTGTGCTACCAGATCCAGTTTCAAAGGATGATTCAGCCAATTTTGTTTTTCTCAAATAACCAAATAAGTCATTGTTGCATAAAAGGTCCTGCAAAATACCGTTCATTGATGCCCTAGATAAATGTAAACAGTGAAATAAATCGCCACTCATCGTTGCAAACAGGTATTTTCTATTTGAGCAACGCTGCAGAGAAAGCTATTTTTAACTTAAGAAAGAAACGTGAAAACTTACTATCTAGATCACTTTATATAGTCATCTGGGTACCCACCCTGTCGTCAAATCTACTTTTAGTATGTATACATTTGGCGAGAAAAAACTTTAAAGAGTGGGGGCTAGTGTAGTGCAGTGGTAGAGTTGCCGATTTGTAACTACTCTGACTGATTAGTCTCTCACTGCGTGGGTTTGAGTTTCGAGTCTACCAGCTGACTTGCGGTGCACCAGTGGTTCTACCCAAACATGTGTCTGGGGTCTTTCTCCACCAAATTTGTACTAATATACAATATAGGTAATGTTTAAGGGTCTTTACTTAGACTGAAATATGCGTTTATTGCACACAGCAGGGCTTCGTAAGAGAAGAACTGCTTGTCGTGTCCCCAGTTATCCAGCTGTCACCAGAGCCGCTACAAAGATTTAAGATGTCTTTGTGGCCATATGCGACCGTTTTGATATCGGGCGCTTCGAGTCAAATGGTGAGACTGATATATTTTGACAAACTGCTATAGGATCTGGTGCCTAGCTGCCTTCAGAATGTCCATGCTGTCGCAGAATTTCCCATTCACGAGGAGAATCTCTTTAAACATATTGTGCCGGATCGTCTTTCCGTCCACAGGCTTTTTCATCCCCTTCCCTTTTTTCTGCTATGACGCGCCCCGCGCACTTCACCGTGCCTTACCTTTTCCTGTTGGACATGCTGTGAAGAAAGTGTATTTCTGGTAGTAGGAAGTGTCGAAGAGGTCGTGGTTCTTTCCGATGTTGACGTGCACATCTTTTGTCTTGATTTCGGGCCGCAGGTTGTCCGTTTCTGTGTATAGCAGTTGGCAGAGATCCCCATATTAGAACTTCAGATGGTTGTGGTAGAAGTCGTGCTTGATGAACAGATCAAGGATGCTCGTGTCCGCGAAGACCCGGTGCTTCAGGACCTAGATGTCTACAGGTCGTCATTGAAGGTGTTGGCCCTTGCGTATGCCGGACTAGCTGTCGGGTTCCTGTGCCTATCTCAGGCGCGCAATAGCTTCACATCGACGAGGACGCGGGTTTATCATCGTCTTGTCGAACACGCTGTTGTTTTATTGTTGTTGTAGTAACATCGACCGGTGTACCTTGATACCATGAGATCCACTCACTCTGGACTCTGTCCCCGATATAGCCTGCCTTAACATGTGCGAGTTAAATCCTTTTAAGACCACTGGAATAAGGGGTGATGTTTTGGATTTAACCGCAACTTTAGTTGAGCTGCGCCCCGTTTTGTTTGCAGTGAGATGGCAGTGGTTACGGACATCTATGCTTATCTGGCATTACGCTCCTTGGCCTGCATTGCTTTACAAATGTTCGGTGGCGTTAGGGCTTCGCTACTCAATCGGCTCAGTTTTCCCATCGCAGCAAACGACTAAGTAACAGTAGATGCGGGCCTCATGCCCATGGACGTTCCGTTTATTACAATTTATCGGGACTACTCTCGGGACTTGTGTTTTTGGTGGTTATGGCCTCGAAGTCGGCATATATGTCGAATGGAGCTGTTTGTTATATTTCTTTAAGGTAGGCTTGTTCACCCTTAAATATTTCAGTCCGCACAGAAGTTTTTTTTCCGAACCTGCGACCGGTATTCCACCAAGTCTCCGCTAATGATGCAATGGAGATAGAGCTCGCAAAAGTGTTTCTCTCTTATGTGCTTGCTTTATTCGTGAAATAAACGACTCGCGCTCTTCATTAACACGGTGTGTGCCTTACCGGCATTTTCGATCAGAAGCAGGTTAATGCGCCGGCTTATTAATTAATCTATTACGCGATGATCCCTTTGTGCCAGTCATTTACGTTGATCGCTATGTCCTTGAGCTTCTCGGCCTTGGATACTTTAGATACGAGCATCAGGATGTCAATAACCTCGAAGTTGAGGCCGTCATCAGTTGGGTACCACGTCGACCCATCTGGATGATGTGGTGAGCATTGGTAGCCTACCTTTCGCCGGCGTTCTTTTATTTTACGCTGATGGATGTCTTCCGATTTTCCAGGACTGCTGGGTTGGTAACTCGCTGATCCAACCACAGAGTTTGCACTCATTTAACCTCCCATCTAAAGCATCGATGTGTCCACTTTTCCAGCCGTTCGTGGATTTGGTTAATGGCTCTGTTAGTAACCTGGTCGATTTCGCCTGTCGACAGAACGGCCTTCCGCTTCTGACGACGCACAGGATGTGTGTACTTCTCGACCCTGTCCTGCTTTTCCTTCATTAGCTTTACTCTGATGACGATGTGGAATTTAATGCCGCTGAAGACCTGAAATATGTCTGTGAGCTTACCCCTGAATAAAGGCCGTACCCCTTCTAGAAACGATCTCGGTTCTCCGTATGCAGGCGGCTCGAGAACGTCCATTCTCTAGCTCCATAAGTCCTTGCCAAAAGTCCCAAGGCTTAGGCGGAAACCTAGGTGTTTTGAAATCTTGAATATTGTTAGGTATAGTATCCTTCCCTATTCTTATTTTGTGTACGAATAATTATGTTGGGTATATTAGAATTGCACTACGTATTTAAATCAATGAATATCCAGAGCAGTACTCTCGCACCCTCTGCTGATGCTACCTGCTACAGACGTGACGTCCGTCTTGTGGTGCGGCTAAAACGTATTGGTTAAATAGATCGTCCTAGATATAATTTCCACAGAACAATTCCCGCAGTGCTAGGGTGTGGCCGTGTGGGCGGTTGGGGGTGGGGGTAGGGGTGTTGAGTCGGACGGAATTAATTGGGCGTCCCGGAGATCTTTTTCTTAGAACTATGCGATTCAGCCGAGCGTGGCAGTTAAGCCTCACTGAGACAAATAAACCCCGCAGGAGATCTTTTTTTCTCAAAGTACTTCTCTCCTTTTTTAGGTTTAGTGTGTCTTTAGGTATTTTGTTGAAAAATAGAACTTTAATCTGAAGCTGATTCTGCGTATCTTAATGTACAGCGTTGTGATAGATTTTTACATTTAATGCATTTGTACTGCATTTAAACCATCATAAAACTAGGCATTTTTCTGAATTAATTACCTATAAAAAGCATATGCATTATCCTAATTAACAAAAATGTTGAAATGTTAGGTTAGCTTACAGTCGCGTCTCTCTCATCGTTTTCATGACGGTGATTCGAATTTTCAATGTGGACTTTCACAAGCAGACGGAGCTCTTCCAACGATTGGACATTGGTGTCACTTATTTGGTTCCTTTCAAGATATTCGCTAAGATCGTCCTCCGACCAAGTGTCTACGTCAGACGATGCCATGGCTTTCTCACCTGGAACGCACTGCCTGGGAATGCTACCTGAAAGGTGAAAAGAGTCATTTGATTGCCAATAAACTAACTTTTTTAATGATATATTCTTGAAATCTGGCATTGCTAAAATGCTTTTAATTTAGGGTGATAGGCACAAAAGAACTTTAACATCGTTCTACATCTGAACCATGTTAACTGGTTAACGTTTAACGTTAACGAAACATTTCTTATAGACCAGATCTCATTTTATTATAACTACAGCACCTCCACGCTGTAAACGATCGATTTCTTCCACCTATCTACAAATGAGTTAGAGTTACATACTGGTTAATGCAATGCCATAAGACTAGACAAATGCTTCAGATGGCTATACCACTTGGCGAGACTAAAAACATGCAAAATATGAACAGATCAACATTGAGATAATCAAAGTGTAATATGTTAACACTAATATATGCGTGAAACCAAGATAGACCAAAAATTGTATTCAAATGTTAGAATTAGAATCGACTAACGAAAACCAAAGTATATATGCAAGTATGTATATCAATAAGCAATAATACTGATAGAAAATATGTCGCATCTACATTTTAGCTCTTTATTGCAGTTTAATAAGTTTTGCTTTTTATTGACTTGTTATATTGCCTTGACTTCAGAATTTGACCTGCTCGAAATATGCCTCTTGTACCCTGGTTATAAACCAAGCCGAAGGTGATATATTAAAATCGTAACATTGGTAACAGTAAAGTTTTTTTAACAAATGCTGAAAGACAAAAAGTAATTTAAGTAAAGTGTCATGTTTAGGTGTCTCAACATGAAGTTAAATTAATAGCAAAACTTTATTTGCTTCAAAACAACGACTTTTATTATTCTTAAATATTATTAGCAGGGGACTACATAACATTACACCAAAGCTTTAAATACATCGGAGCACTTTTATTTCAATACCTATCGTTAGATGGTACATATATGAAGGTATTTATATAAGTCACCGCAATACGACAAGTAAGATTAGTGAAACTTTCTTGAATACACGCAATATACATAGAAGTTCAATAAACGAGAATGCATCAAATACATGAGATATTCTTTCTCTGCGGATAAATAGTTTAGTTAGTTATGAATAGAAAACTATTTCACTGGTAAATGTCCGAATACATTCAGGCACCCTACATATTCGTCACGAACTACCACCTCAGCGTTAAGTCAAGTGCATTACTATGCACACCGTGGTTTTTTCATGGCGGAGACTGACCTATAGATCAGGTTAAATGACCGGTGTAGTAAAACCCCGATAACATACACGGACACCGAGCCAAATTTGAACAATTGCTTTTTGAAAACTTGCCATTTAATAGACCTATCAAACATTTCAATTTATTAAACGGGCATTTTTAAGATATCATCTATTGTGATAATATTGTTCTTTACTAATACAATGACATAGCTGAAACAAGCATTTAAATATAATGTCTTGTTAAGTTAAAAATTTCAAAATGTATTAAGTGCGCCCGTGGCCGATTGGAAGAGTCGCATGTTTGTGACTGTGATGGATTGTTCCTCATCGCATGAGTTCCATTCTTGACCAGGGCGAGTTTTAAGCGGGAAGTTATTTTTCAGCTGACCTACGACAACCAGACTTCTGTCATGCGTCTGTTTCTATCAAAATAAGTGAACGCCTTAATATATCTCAACATAACACCAGTCGTTATATTGTAACATGGAATAAGCTGCGATAGACGACCAATGCGAGATAAGTTACAATAACCATTTCAGATAATTATTTGTTAAACATATCATCATTGGCGGGCGCCCGTGGCCAAGCGGTTAGAGTCGCTGACTTGAAACTAATCAGCCCCTCACCGTGTGGGTTTGAGTCCCGGTCAGGGCTAAAGCTTTGATGTGGGAAGATTTTATCGCAAACGTAGGGTGTGCCGGTGGATCTACCCAGGCATACGTCTAGGGTCTTCCTCCACCAATAATTAGCTTGGACGTCGCCATTATGATCGTAATTGTGTCGGTGCGATGTCACAAACAAAAAACTAAACAAATCATCGTCTGTTTTTACTGGTATTTACTAGACCACTAGGTATCATATAGGCAATTGTAAATTATTGTTGCGGTTTTAAAAATACATTATGACGAAATTATTGATCTTGAAACACTTTTCTGCATTTTTTCGATTTTGCAATTGCTATCGGTTTTCGGGCTTAACGTGTCTTACACAATGTTTTGGACTCTCCGATCATTACACAGGGTGCTATTTACTAAAGTTCAACTTAACATACTATCTGCGGTTTATAACTTTCTATTGGAACAATAGAAAAGAAAATATAATTACTGTTCCTACCAGAAGAAGTCTTAATTTTGAAGTCTTAACACCACTACAAACTTCGGAATATTTCTCCGTGCACACTTTACTTAAAGACAGAACACTTTGTTGTGCCTTATTTTAATTTCACACATACGAATCTACGAAGCATAGCCTAGACCAAATACCGTGCTATCAGCAGTAAAATATTCGCTTATATCCAACATTGTTTCATTTGGGTTCCCTTTCGAACTCACATTGTACGATGAGTGACAGCACTGTTTATCTTGAACACTCACACCGCTGTGGTATTTGTGCTATTTAAGTTATTCACCAGTATTAGGTATCTGATCAATTAATTAATTACAGAAAGTCGCTGCCGACAAATATGTAACAATCATCTTATGGTTTCAAATATGGTAGTCGTCATTAGTTATGAATAGTTATGTTAAATAAATTAGTTTAATTTAGTTTTAATGTATAAGTAGGGATATGTTAGGAAGGTTTCTCGAAGGCCAGGTCTTTGGCAATATTTATAGCATCAAGGGACAACCAAGGAATGGAAACAAACAACACAAAGCAATTTAAGTTTACAAATTTTAACAATCAACGATGTTTATTTAACATGTTAAATACATTACATTAAAATTCTATACTGAAGGTGGGACGATAAACCCAATGAACAAACAAACATTAAACTCCACTCAAAGATATATTAATATGAATGTTATAACATCCTTCCAACAAAGGGTTGCATATTGTAAATGTATGAGAGGAATTACTCATATCGGGTAATTTACAATGAGCCCTATCCACAGAGGGTTGTCAGGGAAACTATCTACAGCTGGCTGCTTACCTCTCACTAGTTCCCTTAATGAATTCGGCTGTCAAATGAGTTAATATAATATAACTTACTTAAATTTAAGACGCAATCGCTAATAAATAACTCAAATATTTCAAGCAGACGCTTGCATTTAGTTCACAATACTTAAATATTTTTATATTTAACACGCATAAATACGCATATAATCTAACAATTTGTAATAAATGAGAGCCAAATAGATTGAAGTGAAAAGTACAATTAACATTGCACATTGACAAAACAAACACGGCACTTTAGCATTTCGTAACTTCCAGAAGTAGATCAGCTCTATATGAAATAATTACCTGGCAGGAGTTTAATGAAAACAAAAACATATGAACATTGCTTTTGTACTCGTAAATTGAGCTATCTATATCGTGCCTTATATTAATTAAGCATTGTCAAAGTAATAGTAACCATTACAACGTTCAAGAAGGGATTTTAGCTGACCTTGCTGAAATGCTTTTATACTGAGACATTGGATTAAACATTTTGAAAGTAGTTCGCCAAATATACCATAAGTATGCAAATGACATTAAAAGACAAAAAAATCAATTTATGGAAACAAGTATCGAATTGTTTAGAAGCTAGATCACAGTGCATGTGGTCTGAAATGTAACATGTATGCTTATGACAAAATTATTGATAAATGAGCCAACGAATATGATTTTTTGGCAAAGATCTGTGTGGAGTCAAAGTCTAATTTAATTATTTTCCAATGAATCGCATGCCATATTTATGTTTCACTAATAAATAAACGTTTATGTGTCCCAAAATACATTAGCATTTTACTTTGTACTTGTTCCACTCAGACATAAACATTAATGTTTTAGAATTTAGTGGTCAGTTCATTCCGCTGTGAAAATGAAGTTATGAAATAAGAGATGGGCAAAGAATTTTCAGTACGAATCAAACTCGACAATCCGCCGACATGGCACTTTGTGCGTAAGTATTACTTACGCACGAATTGCCACACATATATATAGTCACACTATGGTATAACTTACTGTTTCAGAGAGTTGTACAATAATGCATAAACGGAATACAATACGATAAGCAATAAGTGACCACGCATCTACAGGCTAACATAAAAGTTCATTTGTGACAAGTACTTTTCGAACAATAATAAATACAAGAGCACACTGCCTGACTGATAAAACTTTTTTGGTTTATTGTTAAAAACCAGATCAAATGAACAAGCCTATAACCCATAATTATCGGTTTAAAATAAGTTTTCAAAGTTTCACGATTTTTTTTTTCCACGCAGTATATAATCGGTTCACTGAACTATGCATGAGATAATAAATAGTGGCAAACACAGTGCGATTTAACGTTTTGTAGCATGTTCTATTAAAACGCTTGTGATCTGTTTGTTCTCAAGTCAAAGGTGTGTACATAACAAAAACACTATAGAATATTCTTTATTGTCTCAAAGAAAACAACAACATCAAACAAGAGGGCGATAATCAGAATAACATTAATCACACCAGTATTGTGGTTTTATTATTCTTTTTTCTTATATACATTTAAAAGAATTTACAAAAATCATTACTAAAAATATGTCATATATATGTGGAACCAGTCTTTTCTTTGTATGCCATGTACAAACTGTGCGCATTTACTTCAAAGGAAAGTACAGTCGCCACGGAGCAGTGACACCTTCGTCTGTTTCTTGTTAAAAGAACAAGCTTACAAACCGTGATTGTCTGTGCTTTAAAAGGCCATTATATTTGAAATCAGATCCTTCCAAAATATAAAATAAAACATGTTTACTGATCGATCACATTTGGTAACACAATAAGTAGATGAATAAGGAATTGTGTTGTTGATTAATGTGGAACATTGGAACAGAAATTTCTTAAAGCAGCGTTAACAAAATCAATAGAAATCCGATTTCTTGCCAAATATAAACTTCTCACAATTTCTTCTAAAGAAAACAGAGCAGCTTACAAACAGCGACCTTGTTTAAAGGTTTAATACGTGTATATACCGTTAATACTTAGAAGAATTTCAAAACGGACACTTCCCTTATATCCCATTGTATAATGACTTCATAATTTCATTTCTACTTGGTGAACGATCGATTTTCTGCACAAAAGAGTTACAGTCACGTACTGATTAACTAGTGATACAAAACAGAATCAACTATAATGCATATGGATATACAACCAGGCGAGAAAGAAAAACATGCCACATTTGAGCAGATCCTCATTTTGATAATTACTGTGTATTTTGTTGGTATATTCATAAATGCACAAAGCCAAATGAAACCATTAAGTGTTATCAAATGTTAGAATTAATAATAGAAGAATAGAAGAAGAAGAATTTAAGAATAGAATTCGATTGAAGAAAAACTACAGGATTATACCAGTTTTAAAGATGGCGTCGAATTCTACAATTACAAGTAAACTGTTCGACTTGCCGGTTGGATGAAAGTGTCCTGGTTATAAACCAGGCTTATACAGACGTACTTAAATCGTAATATTGGTAACAGTAAAGATTATTAACAAATGCTAAACAAGTAAAAGTTAAGTTTGGTATCATGTAGGTGTCAAACTGGCAGTTAAAGTGAAGGTAGCACTTTATTTGTTTCAATAAATTAATGCCAGGTTTGCTAACAATTGCTGACGTATATCAAAATCTAAACAAGGCTTTGGAGCAGTAGTATTCAAATTCTTTGATATCATTAGATGGTATATGTAGAAAAGGTACTTTTAAGTCGCCGCAATATGACATGTAAAATGAGTGAAATGGTATTAAATAAAAACACACTGTATAGATGAAGGCTAAATAAATCAGACTGTATCAGAACATATTGATAAATCAACAAATTATTTTACCTGTAAAATTTCCAATTAAAATAAGGGACCCGACATATTCGTCGCAAACAACCACCTCGGTGTTTAATCAAGTTCAGCACTACGCACACTGTGGTTTCATAATGGCGCAAACTGATTATAAGATCAGATAAACTGTGCGGAGTCATGAAACACGATCTCACAAACAGAAACCAAGCCAAGTTGAACAGTCGCATTTCGAAATACCTGCAATCAATAGCCATAAGCATTTCATTGAAAAACACGGGTATCTTATACGGGAGCTTATTAGAGTCATTTTGTCTTACTTGTCACTTGTCTTAATTTTGAATTATGTCTAACGTCATAGACCTTGTGTCTTTTTTTGTCTTATGATATATGCGTTATGATCTAGGCTTTATGGCTTAGTTCTTAGGAATTATTTATTACAAGAGAAAAAGAGAAAAACACAGTGTCAACTTCTCAATATAATTCAATCACTCTTCATTTACAATTACAAGGGCCTATCTATGTCTGCATTAATGTGAAGGGGAAATTTTGTTACAGTCTATCCATTTACAGATAATCATGAACGCGGTGATGTTTAGTTGTATAGGGTTATGTGTACATCGTTACAGAATTCGAAACCATCTAATAGACATAAAATATATTTATATAATATATGTACCTTAAAATTTGACATTGTTCTACACAAAATTACCAACTTACAACGTCGGACTTTGTCTTGATTTTAACCATCTAAGATATGCACGTCTAAACATGTCAAATAGTCGACTACGCGTTATTTATGCAGCCATAGTAGTATGTCGCATGACTTCTCTGGCGTCAATAATGTCAGGTATCTTACTAAACTAGTTTGTTCATCCACATTTGTTTCCAAATGTACGAGTAATATGAGTCGGTATACATTTGTGTACACTAAGAATAGGTTAGTTTGGGTTGCCTTTGACTACGCAATATAGTCACAAGAGCGGTTATATAACACATGACCTTCTTCACTAAGCCCGGCTGTTAGGCACACGACAACGTGACTCACTGTAAAGTTAAACAAACTTTGACTGCAAGAACAAGCTGTTGCAGAAAATATTATACTATCAATATATAGAACAGTTTATTACTAAAGCTTAATAAATATATATATATATCTTCCAGAATAGTCTACGAACTTCCAGCACATCCCCTATATTTATCTTTACATTAACAGCACATAAAATACACTTTGTCCACTGAATGCACGTTTTAGTTTATATGGAATCGATAATATACTATTTCTTGGTATAGACTGGTAATACTAGCCCTTGATTGGTTAGAAAAGTTGTGTTAATGAAAGTTTATTTATACCGGTGACCCAACAGTCTTTTTGAAGTCATTCGCTTTGATGCTTAGATGCAGATTTGCAAATTGTGGCTACTTATGTTGAAGTCTGAAATGCGTTTTGTTGGTCCTCCGCTAACTCTTTATACACCACACACATCATTTGATTGAATCGTTATTGGTTTTACAAGATGTATTTACAGAATCGTAGATTGTAGTATCAATTTTGAAAACCCTTTGAAAATGTTTTGACAACTTTGTTCCACATGCCTTTCATGGTTAATTTTATGTTTTTAAAGTAAAATAACAGTTCACGCTGTTTAAGTTGCATCACTTTTTCAATCTCAATCATGATAGACTTAAATTGTTTTGAAAATGATTTTATGTTCACAGCTGATTTACATTTTTTCTTCATTTTTTCTTTCAACTGATTGGAATCTGTCTCTATTGTCTGTTCACATTGTTTAGAGTATTTAGAATTTGTGCTGTCTTTGTTCAAAGATCTACACTTCTCAATAGCCATATGTTTCTCTTTTGCATTCATAACGTTCAGGATCTCTCCTTGCGTTTCTGTTCTGCGTCATAAAATCTTAAACTAGCATAGCATTGTCGCACGAGGTGTGTCTATCCATTAAATATAAGAAGAAAGAAGAAAAAACGAAACGTAAGAAACATTCTAAGTCATACAAATCATTGCTCGAATATTTGATGATATAAGTTTCCAAATACTTTTGGTCTAAATACCATGTTTTAAATGTTTAACTCTTAACTGAAGGTATGTTGTCCCCTTTTGTATCAACTCAGTCATCTTCGACAGACATTTGTTCTCGATTCAATAAATTTGACACAATATTTAATTCAGGGCAGGGGCTTTCGTGTATGATCGACATGTGAAAAAAAACATGTTATACCGACAAACACATTGATTTGAATCATTGCACGTAAAGGCAGAAGCAGACTTATATGTGGATACACATGAGTAGATAACCATTGTTAAATGAAGAGGAAAACTGGCATAATTAAATGAATCCGATATGCCGATAGCATTATTGTTATTGATCGATAAAAGTCATATGTGTCCAAAACTATGATAAAACCCATGTTATAATATAATTCCTTATTTTCGTCAGCATTTGTTTTCATGCTGGACATTTATATAAGCGTATTTACGGATAGTGTCTTAGGTGAACAGTTATAATTAAGGTATATTGTTGGAAACTTGTCCTTACTTCTTGTGTTAAGTAATGACATTCTAATACGTTAAATAACGAAATAACCAAGTAAGTGTGATTGGTAATATAACAAGGTCGTGTAACTAATGTAAACACCGCTACAGAAGGGTTTAAGATAGTACTGAGTTTGTATGGTTTATTTATACAAATATAAATGTAGTCTTTCAATATTGCCTGTGGTTTATTGTTTACTTAGGAGGTTTGGCTGTTGAACAGGAGCTTTATATGGATATAAATGTAAATTGTTAGAGCAAGTAAACCTTATATATAGGCCGACTCAAAGCAAAACATGCGCCTTTGTAGACCAAGATAACTGTGTAAAATATTGTCTTATTTATTGACACGTGTTGACTTGAAACTTGATATTATATTATGAGAATACAATAAATAACGGTGGATATTAAGTTTTAAACCATATAATAAATTTTTGAAAAAATTACTGAATTTATATAATAAAACATTTTGTACAACAATAGTCTTGTTATAATTTCAATTAAAATAGCATAAGTTACGTTGATATAAATAGATAACATCAGATCGTAATATTATATGTTTCATTAGTAAATAATTGTTTTGACATATGTTCCAAAATATAACAAAGTGTCTTAATACGATCTTGTTTGTTCCTTCTTTAAATAAATTGGAAAATACTCCCATTTTTATTGTTGTGTTTCATTTGTTTACACGTGACTACAACAGAGTGTAATGTCCAGTCCCTAATCAGTGATGTATCACTCCATTTATTTACAGACTGACTTTCATGAATGGACGTAGATACAAATGTTCACGTGATACGTCGTCTCTTTGGAAATGCGAAAGTACCTTTGCCTCGTAAATCACGTAAACGACGAGATGTCTGACTAAACAATTATTATTCAACTAATCAATTATTATTCAACTGCAATCTGCTAACAAATTTATTATTTTCTTGAAAACAAATTAATATGATAATGTTACATTACAATTTACTTGAAAACTACTTAATATGGTAACATTACATTACAGTAACACTAATTATGTGTCATAATATGCATTTGAATAATTTACTAGATAATTGCCGTCTTTTTATGAATGCACTGTTAGAATTTTTTATGCATCATGCTGAATGATTTCTTAGTAGGAATGTAGACATATTGGATTAGATGATACTGTGAATAGTTTTATCAAATAATACATATATAATAACCCAGTCTAGAGCAGATCTTAACTGTTTTTTTCAAAGAACGTTCTTGAACGTAAAGCTATTCATTTACGAAAGTTATTTTATGTTTTCGGGATCTAATGCCCAATATATCACGGATTAGATGATACGGTGTATATAATAAAATATCTATAAAATACCAGATTAAGGCGAATCGTAAACAGGTGTGTTCATAGAACCGTGTTGAATATTAATCTATTTGTATTTTTACAAAAAAAAATATATTTTATACTTCTGATGCACAATATAGTTGTTTTTTATATTTAAACTTATTTTGACTCGTCGATGCGAATGATATGCTATAAATAGGGGATAAAAACTGCAGACGGTATTTTCTATATAAACAGTAATTGTATAATAATACAGAAAATTATTCATAAAATATATAACGCAATGGAGCGACGCTTATAGTACAAGCACAAACAGATTGTTCATCGCACGCTTCAAATGTTTGTGTTTTAGCCGTCAATGTTAAAACTTTGCGCCGGCAAGTATTTTTAACTAAATTAATTTTAGTCGCAATCCTGCATGTTTTATAATATTTTTGACTTAAACAGTCATAAAGAGTCTATTGATATAAAAATGTCATTTGAATGATGGAATCATCTCAATGGATGAATGACATAAGACACATTTCTTAATTAATTGATATACATATGGATCGTGAGATAAAACCATGGCCTATTACAATAAAACACAGCCAACATTTTGTTGTTTACTTGTTCAACTTTTCATTGGGTTTTTAAAAAGCACCACCCATGAAAACTTTAAACTGTAAGAAACTAGATTCTACAAACTTAAAAAATATACATTGCGAAAATAAGGGAAGTAAGTTTATCATGCACCACAATATGCACACATATTTTTGTCGCTGGGATCTACCTTCATCACTCGAGCAAAAGTAATTTAGCAAATGCAAAAATTATTTGAATCGTATCTCTTGTGGCTGTTGAATGTTTGCTCACAATCACAAATTTGTATGTATAATTCTCGTAATAATAATTGTACCGTTGATTAATAAAAAAACAAATCTATATATTCTGCTAATAGCCCTCCTTTTCTTTAAAAGAAGCCTGATATCAGCAAAAATTAAACATAATATAATGGAAATGCGACCATATAAACGATTTTACCTTAATAAGCGTATATGACAAAGCCCTATGAGTATTTTGCAACATATATCAAAATGTGAAAAAGCACAAAACAAATGTATTCACATGGAAGCCAAATGTAAAATAAAAACAAATCTATGATGAGTCATTTAAAAAAAAAGCAAACCCAACAGTAACCGCCTTGAAACAGTCAGTCGGCAAAAGGGACCATAGGTTTTATGTTTTAAAGCACTTTGTACAATTTTTATTGTTTAGTGGTTATGCACTGTACGTTTATCTCTTTTTTATACATTTTAACCCTTGTGTCTGTAACATACAAATGAATTCTGTTGTAAAACACTTTTGAACATAGATATACTTATGATAAGTTGCGATATAAATGTAGTGAAATAATAATAATAATAATAATAATAATAATAATAATAATAATAATAATAATAATAATAACAATAATAATAATAATAATAATAATAATAATAAGACCAAACGCAGAAGTTTGCCATCCAAATGGGTACACCTGTACAAATTTAGCTCAAAAGGTATAAGCAAGCAACCTCCTATTTCCAGATTTCGACAGGTGTTAAAGACTCGCAAGACACAGAGTGGACATAACCGAGGCTTTCGGGTGAAAAAGCAATGCTGTGTTTATCTATACCAAAGAACGTAGAGGTTTCTCTTACCTCTACTGTAAGAAAACGTGTTGGATGACGGGATGCTCACCGCACCCCTTCATTTCACTCTGTCTCTAGTATCGCCTCAAGAACGCAACGTCGATGATCAAGTGGTGATCGACGTGCTGTCCAACAATTTCGAAAATTACATATAAAGAACCCACGAATTATAGTCAGGGTCAAAAGCAAGATGTATCCCTTTCCCGAATGTACCTCTATAGTTATGACTGGGGCTACCATGAGTGGGAAATCGTATTGAACCTTACGTCTAATGCGTGAGAGGGAGATTATGTGTACCACACCTCCAATGCAGGTGTTGTACTGTTACAGAATCTGCCAGCTTTTGAGATGATATAAAAGAAGCTAACTTTCATGACTTTCCATCACGGGTTACATAATGCTGATTGACTTCTCCAGCTCAAGCAGTTTTAACCTCGTCATTTTGGACAGTTTAATGGAGCATGAGATGACGTCCTGTCATATGGTGGGTGTATTTGTCAAGGGCGTGCATCATCTTCACCTTAGTGTGCTATACATTAACCAAAATCTCTACTGTAAATGGAAGCAAAGTCGAACCATTTACCTCAATACCCACGTCTACGTACTGATGAAAAACCTGGGAGTCGTATCTCAGCTAAAATGTTTAGCCAGTCAAGCGTTCCTGGGTAATAGTGCATTTCTTATGGATGCCTATAAAGACGCAATAACGCAGGCATACGGTTTTTTCGTGTTGGACTTTTCGCCTTGGGCGGAAGAAGCTTATCCAGACAGAAGCAAAGAGTGTCCAGGTCATATTTCTGCGGAAATAGAAAGACAATTGGTTTCTTCTTTGGGGGAGAAAATCTCGAGCACGCCGGAGTCGAAAACAGCTGCTTGTTCGTCGGAGGGGTTGGCCACCCAAATACGACTCTTGGGTCGATGAAGAGAAAGTAAAACGTTTAAATAAGACGGTCCTTGCAACTAAAAAGTCATAATTTGGAACCATAATTCGAAATAAGAAAATATCCACCATTGTTTGAGATCATTTTCGATACCATGGATATCCAACCGTCTGCTGTTCTGAAATTTTGGAGCACAGTTATTCGCCGATTGGTCTCTAAAAAACATACTATTAAACAACAGCAACAAGATAACTGAACAATCACCGGGACAAATTTCTATTATTTTTAAAGCCAGTCTTGGATATGCTAAGAAAATACCATGATGACTGAAAATAAGTGCAAAGTAATGAGAGAAACATCTTTTTTGAAGATAACCCTTAAACCAGATTCAGGTTACAATTTCCTCTGTACTTACCCGGTGTATGGAACGTGGCCTTGATCGAGTTCCACTCTAAAATGTTGGAGACACAGAATGCCATCTACCCACTGAACAAGGTGGAATGTCGAACCCAAAACATAGCCACTGGCAGTACTTCCTTCAACTGGGAAAATATGTTTCAAGGACGAAAGCCTGAGAAAGTAATGATCAGTTTCGTAAAGGGTATGACCTTGAACGGAGATTATACCAACAAAACAATTCATTCAACTTCGAAAACTGCAGTATTAATCAATCGCCGTATATGCCGATATCACTGGGTGGGAATCTGCAAATATGTACTGTATTAAACTCACCGCTGTGTTTTTATAGTTCAGTCGTTTTACTAAATTTTATATCAAATTTAACAGCCTTTATAAAGGATTTTAAATATCAAAACTATATTTTGATAGTGTTAAAGATAAAAAATACAACCAAAAAAGGTACACTGTTAATTTCGTTTAAGGATGAGCCAATACTTTTATTTATTTCTGTATATTAATTCTTTGTGTTTTTATCAATTTTAAAAAAAGATTGCATTCTAAAAATATTAATTTCAAGAGCTTTCCAATGGTGTATAGCTTTTAATATTTGGACCACAAATGAAGTAATTACAAGAAAAGAAAATTTACGCTCCTATACAATTCATCTGAAAATCCATTGAAGTTGCGATCTAAGATGGCTGCCACTATAAAGGATCTTCACTGATGTGAAAACTCTCTATAGACATTTCTACCAAACCCGGTACACAGTGGTGCGAATTCTACGAAGAAAGATCGATAATTGAGTTTTTGACAGCTACGAACTTACTGTAAACTATTACGACAGTTACTTTCAACGATGGATCAGTCTTATGTCAGATAAAATGTGTATTTAATTATTGCAAAGATAAAAATGAACACAATATAATGCTTCGAGCTGGATAATCAACACATAATTGTTTAAAACATTAATTGTAGATAAATTTTTACATGGGTACGTTTTGACTTATTTTGGAGTACGTATTGACTTCTACTTGGGTATATTTTGACCAGAAATTTATGGATACGTTTTAGTTTGGGTATGTAACTGTTTCCGGTTCGAACTACACCGGGCCGAAAAGAAAAATAAACGGTTGAATAAAACAAAGGCAAATGACTAAACAGCAAATAGTCAAAATAGTCACAAATAGTCGAATGACTAAACCGCGTAAAGTCGATTACAGGCTGAAATATAGGCATAGGCTCCATGTTTTCGTATATTGTAAATGTTCTTTTGCATTAGAAAAATGTCATTTCGTTGGTTTGAGACCGAAATCTAAACAGAAATGTGCATAAATAACGCACAAACGGTGACATATAGTCACAAATAGTCAAATGACTAAACAGCGTGTAGTCGATTTCAGGCTGTTATATTGGCATAGGCTTCATACTTTCATTTATCATAAATATATTTATTGTACATAAATAAATAAATGTTCTTTTGCATAAGAAAAAGGTCATTTCGCTGGTTTGTGACCTAAATCCAAACAGAAATGTGCACAAATAACGCAAAACAGTGACAAATAGTCACGAATAGTCAAATGACTAAACAGCGTATAGTCGATTTCAGGCTGTTATATAGGCATAGGCTTCATGTTTTCATTTATCATAAATATATTTATTATAAATAAAAGAAATGTTCTTTTGCATTAGAAAAAAGGTCATTTCGTTGGTTTGGAACGAAATCTAAACAGAAATGTGCTTAAATCACGCAAAAAAGGTGACAAATAGTCACGAATAGTCAAATGACTAAACAGCGTACAGTCAAATCTCAGTAGGTTCATTGTTCAAACTATACCTTTTGGATCAGTTTAAAGTATGTACATACAATGTTACCGTATTTGCTTGCGAAACATTTACATTACCTCAACGAAAATGTTATGAAGTTAATCAAAAAAAAGTGCTGTAACAGCCACAAATAGTCGATCGAGCTGACCCGTGGCCGCTCACAAATAGTCACTTTTTGAACCTGGTCTAATATTTAAAATGCTGTTATATAGACAAAGGCTCCATGGTTTCATTTATTGTAAATGTTCTTTTGTATTAGGAAAGTCATTTCGCTGGTTTGAGACCTAAATCCAAACAGAAATGTGCATAAATAACGCAAAAAATGGTGACAAATAGTCACAAATAGTAAAATGACTAAACAGCGTATAGTTGATTTCAGGCTGTTATATAGGCATAGGCTTCGTGTTTTTCATTTATCATGTGAAATACCTTTGTTCTGTGCCTTTTCTGAGTTTGGTATATGTTGCAATACTCATAGGACTTTGTCATATATTCTTATTCATGATCACAACAATGTTACTTGTGCAGTGTGGCGGTTGTAAAAAATCTCCCCGTGCATGAAATCTATGTTGTCATTTAATTCATCCTATAAGGAGTGTTACGTGTATTTCCTTTGATGGACATTGAACTTTGGTTCTTCAATTCCATCTTCACATGAACAGGATGCTACAACCATTTATTCGTCTCTGGTCATGTTTGTTCATGATTCAGAAAGTTAATTTTATTTGTGGTCAACCATTTTTGTGTTGTTTTTCAAATCAAAATAATACCATATTCCTTTTCCGAACACTATGTGGACATTATTTTTCGATGACGTCACTACTTTTGTCATAACGTATAGAAAATATCAGCGCATGGACATTTTGTTTTCAAATAGATCGTTTTTCTTTTCGTTGCTTGCATTTGAGAAACTCGTCAGGAAGTGCGAGGTTAGAGCTCTGTAAAACCGGTTTAAGCACCCCAGTCGGTCCATATTGCCGACTGACCGTTCCAAGGCGGTAACTGTCGGGTTTGCTCTTTTTCTTAAATGACTCATCACAAATTTGTTCCTACTTTTCGCTTGGCTTGCATGTGAAATACCTTTGTTCTGTGCCTTTTCGGAGTTTGGTATATGTTGCAATACTCATAGGACTTTGTCATATATTCTTATTCATGATCACAACAATGTTACTTGTGCAGTGTGGTGGTCGTAAAAAATCTCCCCGTGCATGTAATCTATGTTGTCATTTAATTCATCCTATAAGGAGTGTTACGTGTATTTCCTTTGATGGACATTGAACTTTGGTTCTTCAATTCCATCTTCACATGAACAGGATGCTACAACCATTTATTCGTCTCTGGTCATGTTTGTTCATGATTCAGAAAGTTAATTTTATTTAAGGTCAACAATTTTTGTGTTGTTTTTCAAATCAAAATAATACCATATTCCTTTTCTGAACACTATGTGGACATTATTTTTCGATGACGTCACTACTTTCGTCATAACGTATAGAAAATATCAGCGCATGGACATTTTGTTTTCAAATAGATCGTTTTTCTTTTCGTTGCTTGCATTTGAGAAACTCGTCAGGAAATGCGAGGTTAGAGCTCTGTAAATCCGGTTTAAGCACCCCAGTCGGTCCATATTGCCGACTGACCGTTCCAAGGCGGTAACTGTCGGGTTTGCTCTTTTTCTTAAATGACTCATCACAAATTTGTTCCTACTTTTCGCTTGGCTTGCATGTGAAATACCTTTGTTCTGTGCCTTTTCGGAGTTTGGTATATGTTGCAATACTCATAGGACTTTGTCATGTATTCTTATTATTGAAAAGAAATATTATCAATTGTACGTCTGTGCCAAATTCAAGTGTTATACAAACAATTGTTGACAGCATTAATGAAATAAATCATAAAATCAAAATTGGATCAACTCAATAAATAAATCAGCTAACTGAGACTAGACAAGTTAGGAACTATGACATACACAATATTATCTTTAATTAAACAGGAGCAAAATATGGAAACATTTCACTCCTTCTTAAATTCGATAAAACAAAAGCAAACCAAAACCTGTTTAAAAATCAACAGGAAGTTATTCCAAAGGGAAGTTCATATGTGTCTTTGATAATGATGAACCCGAAACTTAAATTTAACTTGGAGAAGGAAGAGGTAAGTATTTATTTTCCGTAAGGATGAAGAGTGCGATATTTGTTTCGTTCATGACAAGAGATTGTATTACAAGGAAACAAAAAGGAACCTTTTCAACTTGAGAGGATCTGCATACATGTTCATAGAATACTAACAATGTTCAAGTGTGTATCTATAATAATAGATGTGACCCAAATGCAAGAATTTTACTCAAAATTATTTTTTTAAAGAAAAAGAATAAACTTCAAATAAAGCAATTTTCCATTTGGGGTATAAACGTTTCGTTTTTTTTGTCAAAACTTACCATTTAACTGTTGGCGGTGTTGATGTGCGCCGTAAGACCCAGTTCAATATCAACCATGCATATACTGATATTTTGTTTAATGTCATGGATAGACCAGAATAAGTTTGTACTTGATATCGTATTTTGTACCTTTATGTATATAACTGTAAATGCGCTCGTCCTCTTAGCGGCGAGTTACCTTTAAATGCGTTCAAAAATAAAGTAACGACTTTTACAAAGGACATCTCTGAGCACGTTGACAGGTCTACCATCATTTTGGAAAAACCTGCCTACGTGCGCAGAAAGACCTACGTCGTCTAAGCTAGCTGTCCCAAGATATATATACCTCAATTCAGAACTAGGTGTGTGGTAACAGATGAATTGAAACATTTAATAAGGCAAACAGATGATGCACACAATGGAATGCTTTTTCACAACACTGGACAAAACTATGGCTAGGAAAAACATTTAATGTAATCCCGCTGCCTTTCAATACGAAGAAATATCTACCACACAAAAGGAAAATCATCAATCTACTAAACGCACGAGATTTGGACGAGATTATATTATTTTGATATACATTTGTAAAGTATATATTTTATAATTTTATTGTTACGAGAACGTATGAGGAATGTTTACTTAAAACTTGTTTTGGTTTTTCAAATATGGCATAGAAAATTAGATCAGAAAGGATATTTTGCAGGATATCTCATATCGTCTTAAAATAAATAAGACAATGATGAAAACTCATATGAAATATTTCATGACTTACGTTGTATTGCCTATGAATACTATACTTATACTTAATGATACTTTACTAAATTGTCTTAACTTAATCAATTTCATACGTTTCATTCTAAAATGCCTAAACGTAGAGGTTTATTGTCGTGACATGTACTTGCAATGGAAACATTGCCGGATATCACCTTTACATGGAGCCCGAGTACTGATAAGCTACGGATTTGGGCACAATCAGTTTTACACACTTGAACATTTAAAGCTTATTTTGACTCCTCGATGCGAATAGTATGCTTTATTAAATAGGGGATAAAAACAGCAGATGTTATTTTCCCTATAGATATTAATTGTATTATAATGCAAAAATTTATTCATAAAATATATAACGCAATGGAGCGACACTTACAGTACAAGCACGAACAGATTATTTATCGCACGCTTGAAATGTATTTGTTTCAGCCGTCAATGTTTAAACTTTGTGCCGGCAAGTATTTTTAACTAAATTAATTCTAGTCGTAATCCTGCATGTTTCAGAATACCTTTGACTTAAACAATCATAAAGCGTCTATTGATATAAAAATGTCATTTGAATGATGGAATCATCTCAATGGATGAATGACATAAGACACATTTCTTAATTAATTGATATACATATGGATCGTGAGATAAAACCATGGCCTATTACAATAAAACACAGCCAACATTTTATTGTTTACTTTTCAATAGGTAAATGAGAAAAGGTCCTATCAAAATTTTCACAGATATTAAAATTTTATCTACCTGTAGACAAAGACAAACAAGGTAAATGTAAATGTAACAAAAAACACAGAGACGAGACATAACACACAAAAAGAAAAACCATCAGTTACCGCCTTGGAACGGTCAGTCGGCAAAAGTGCCAACTGGGGTTTTTCATTGCGTTTAAAAAATCATCCATGAAAATTCCATTAAAAAGCACCACCCATGAAAACTTTAAACTGTAACAAACTAGATCCTACAAACTTAAAAATATACATTGCAAAATAAGGGAAGTAAGTTTATCATGCACCAGACTCTGCACACATATAGTTGGTGCTGAAATCTATTTTCATAAGAACACGTTACATGAGCAAAAGTAATTAGCAAATGCAAAATACGTGTTACGCTATTATCTGACACCCATCTCTTGTGGCTGTTGAATGTTCCGAGTTAACTCACAATTTTCTATGGATAAATCTCGTAATAAAAGTTGTATCGTTGATTAATAAAAACCACATTTATATATTCTGCAATTAGCCCTTCAATTCTTTAAAAGAAGCCTGATATCAGCAAATAAAAATTAATTAAACATAATATAAGGGGAATGCGTGTATATAAACGATTGTACCTTAATAAGAATATATGACAAAGTCATATGAGTATTTTGCAACATATATCAAAATTTGAAAAGGCACAAGACCAATGCATTCACATGGAAGCCAAATGTAAAAATAAGAACAAATCTTTGATGAGTCATTTAAGAAAAAGGGCAAGAGAAAAAGTCGGCAAATGGGACCTTAGGTTTTATTTTTTAAAGCGCTTTGTACAATTTGTATTGTTTACTGTATATGCACTGTACATTTATCTCTTTTTATACATTTTTAACCCTTATGTCTGTATGTCTTTTGTCTGTACTATACAAATTAATTCTGTTGTAAAGCACTTTTGAACATAGATATTCTTATGATAAGGGTGCTATATAAATGTGGTGAAATAATAATAATAATGACCAAATGCAGAAATTTTCCATCCAAATGGGTACACGGGTACAAATTTAGCTCAAAAGGAATAAGCAATCGTCACGTCCAACCTCCTATGTCTAACTTTCGAAAGGTGTTAAAGACTCGCAAGACACAGAGTGGACATAACCGAGGCTTTTTGGTGAAAAAGCAATGCTGTGTTTATCTATACCAAAGAACGTTGAGGTTTCTCTTACCTCTACTGTAAGAAAACGTGTTGGATGGCGGGATCCTCACCGCACCCCTTCATTTCACACTGTCTCTAGTATCGCCTCAAGAACGCAACGTCGATGATCAAGTGGTGATCGACGTGCTGTCCAACAATTTCGAAAATTACATATAAAGAACCCACGAATTATAGTCAGGGTCAAAAGCAAGATGTATCCCTTTTCCAAATATACCTCTATAGTTATGACTGGGGCTACCAAGAGTGGGAAATCGTATTGAACCTTACGTCTACTGCGTGAGAGGGAGATTATGTGTACCACACCTCCAATGCAGGTGTTGTACTGTTACAGAATCTGCCAGCTTTTGAGATGATATAAAAGAAGTTAACTTTCGTGCCGTTCCATCACGGGTTACTCAATGCTGATTGACTTCTCCTGCTCAAGCAGTTGTAACCTCGTCATTTTGGACAATTTAATGTAGCATGAGGTGACGTCCAGTAATATGGTGGGCGTATTTGTCAAGGGCGTGCATCATCTTCACCTTAGTGTGCTACACATTAACCAAAATCTCTACTGTAAAAGGAAGTCGAACCATTTACCTCAATACCCACGTCTACGTACTAATGAAAAACCCGAGAGACGTATCTCAGCTCAAATGTTTAGCCAGGCCAGCGTTTCTGGGTAACAATGCATTTCTTATGGATGCCTATAAAGACGCAATAATGCAGGCATACGGTTTTGTCGTGTTGGATTTTCGCCATGGGCGGAAGAAGCTTATCCAGACAGAAGCAAAGTATTTCCAGGTGACGACACCGTCATATTCCTGCGGAAATAGAAAGATAATTGGTTTCTTCTTTGGTGGAGAAAATCTCGAGCACGCCGGAGTCGGAAACAGCTGCTTGTTCGTCGGAGGCGTTGGTCACCCAATACGACTCTTGGGTCGATGAAGAGAACGTAAAACGTTTAAATAAGATGGTCCTTGCAATTAAAGAGTCATAATTTGGAACCATAATTCGAATTAAGAAAATATCCACCATTGTTTGAGATCATTTTCGATACCATGGATATCCAAACGTCTGCTGTTCTAAAATCTCTCGCACCACTACAGTTACGCGCTATACTAGAGGCTATTTACAGTGTTGTGCATGGGACGTGTCTAATCAGCAAAAGGTTAAAACAAAACTAAAATCTCGGAGCACAGTCATTCGCCGATTGGTCTCTAAAGAACATACTATAGAACAACAGCAACAAGATAACTGAACAAACACCGGACAAAATTTTATTATTTTTAAGGCCAGTCTTGGATATGCTAAAAAATACCATGATGACTGAAAAATACGTGCAAAGTAATGAGAGCAACATCTTTTTTTAAGATAACCCTTCAATCGCCGTATATGCCGATATCACTGGGCGGGAATCCAATGAAAATGGAATTTTCATCGATGAGTGGAACTGCTAGTGCAAGAGCCTATGTCAATCTGCTTATGAGAACCGGTAAATGGAAACAGGGTGAGGAAAACGCTTCAAACCTAAACAATAAACAAAAACATGATAAACGTTAGCACCCTCTTCGCATTCCAGTCGAAGCCAAACTTTGCCCATCACGAAGAACTGGTGAAGAACGGAAGTGTAAGGCTCTAGGTCCAGTTCAAGACCCCGCTAGCTGGTATGTATTTTGCATTACTATATATACACATGTATATCGATTGTCTGCTTCATATTGTTTATTTAAGTAATCAGTGAAAGTTGTTGCTATTTTCTAATGCAACTTTTTAATTTGATGTTTTCATTCAAAATCAGTGAAATACATTTCAATCGCTTTTCTTGTTAGAACCCATTAGGTGTATTGTGTACAGCGAATGACCGGGCTACTTTGAAATAAACAAAGAACAAGGCGTCATTTTTCAATAATGGAGACTGCCGAGCTGGAATGCATGATTCAGTGTGATTCTGCTTTAAAGGATCGCGAAGATGGAGTGTTTGCGGCCGATCGACTTCCCGTCGCTCGCTTTAACTACTGACCCGTTCGGGTTAAATGCCAATAGATAGTTTCCATGTGATGTCATAGGCACTGATAAGACAATTTAAGGCAGCCATCTCTGAAGGCAGAAAGCATATGCAGGCCGAAAGCTGGAAATATGTACTGTATTAAACTCACCGCTGTGTTTTATTGTTCAGTCTTTTTACTGAATTTTATATCAAAATTAACAGCTTTTATGAAGTATTTTAAATATCAAAACTATATTTTGATAGTGTTAAAGGTAAAAAATTGTGGATTTTTTTACAGCTACGGACTTACTGTAAACTATTACGACAGTTACTTTCAACGGTGTATGAGTCTAATGACAGATGAAATGTGTATTTAATTATTACAAAGATAAAAATGAACACAATATAATGCTTCGAGGTGGATAATCAACACATAATTATTTGAAACATTAATTGTAGATAAAATTTTACATGGGTACGTTTTGACTTATTTTGGGGTACGTATTGACTTATACTTGGATATATTTTGAACAGAAATTTATGGGTACGTTTTGGTTTGGGTACGTTTTGAACTGTTTCCGGTTCGAACTACACCGGGCCGAACAGAAAAATAAATAGTTGAATAAAACAAAGACTAAAATCAAGTTGGCAAGCAAATACGCTGGTTCGCATTTCCAGCAAGCAGCAAGCATTTGTAGCAAGCGTCTAGGGTAGCAAAACAAATTTCATTCCAGCAAGCAATAAGTCCAGATTCGGGATGAAATTAATAACGCTTTGATGATCGTGCATTTTTTTTAATTTACTAATTGAATGGTTAAAGTATAAATATATGTGTTCTATATATTTTTTCCTTGTGATTGTTGTTCTAATGTTGATCATCTAAATTAAATACGAAAAAATAATAATAATTGAGACTTAAAATATTTTGTAATATAGTAGTTGAAATAGACGGGTTATCGTATATTAACCACCAGGTACACAAAATTCACCTACATTAAATGATTGTGACGCATTTTCTGTGCATGTTTTTGGTATAAAATTTAGCCTTAATTCTAAAGCCGAAAAACTTTTAGATCTAGCTCTTTCTTATATTTAATTTATTTGCTATCAAAGTTATTAAAACACTGATTATCTTATTGCAACACTGATTTTAAGGCCGGTCTCTCCTATATATAAGGAATGCAACGAATTCGTTTTGTATCTATTAATTGGTAAAAAAGCGATCTTTAGTTTTGTTTTTAAGATTCCCACGACGTCGAAATATAAGAAAGTTTACGCAACATTTCATATGCATTTGTTAAAAGAATAAGAGCTTCCAATTTACTTTTTATGGCAACTATTTTATATACATGATCAAATCCTACCTTATTGCTTTTTATGTGTACCTGGCTGTTCAATAAATCACACAGAAATGATCCTATTAATTGTATTAATATTCTTTGAAAGAATTTCCATGTAGCAGTATCCTGACAGTTAAACATATTGAGCTCTTCGGCCCCAGTTTGCCCTCTCCACACCGTAACCCTCTCACCACCCAACTAATTTATGGCCCTCTTATCAACTGATGAAAGTCCACAGGGAATCTTGTGATTGAGTTCTGAGATAAGGAACTCTGAGATTAGGAATAGATTTTATTTTGGTATCTTGCAATGCGGTCGGACGTGCTCGTTACTCAATATGCTAGTTGTTATTTGGTGATGTATTTGTTTTGCTGCGGTTCCTGCTGCTTCGGCTTTTACTGCTGCTGATGTTTATGCAAGACCAGTCTCTAGAGCATTTTACATTCTAAAAATCAGCTACATTCGATACGCAGAATAAACATCATGTTTTATTTTTTATGAATGCGATTCACATTAGAATTGTATACTTAACAATCAATATTGTAGGGACATTTTTAGTGTCCGTCTATGTAGAATATTTATATTGTTTGCTGGAATATGTTAGCAGCACAAAGTACAAAATCATTTATAATTGTCATCTTTCGCTTATATTTTTGTTACAATCTCTAGTATAAAACTTGATTATAACACTTGTGCTACTGTTGTGTAAAATGAATAAACAAATATGGTGTATAGCGTGAAAGAAGCTACAATCATATTACACACAAGCGGTTGTAGATGCTACGGGTGGATAAGGCTGATCTATTATCTAAAGTTATTCAGAGCATAACCACATCAATAATCACTGTAAGGTTTGTTTGAACTGCTAACGTCATCAGCTTATCTGTTTATAGGATATAAAAGCACTGCACAATATTTAACAGTAGAAAACTTACAAATATACATTGTACATAACATTGTATGTTCGTCTCATGCTATTTTTCTTTTTCAAATATGTAAACTGCTTATTGTAAAAATGCATAAATAAAAATCCAAACCATTCAAATTTGTGTTTGTTCTTTTGTTTTGTTCTTTATATAAACTGCAATAATAGAAATAAATACAATATAAATACATGCAAGGAATGGACAATGTATGTTTTGAAAGAAAATATACGGACATAATAGGAAAATTCAACAACTACATCATAGCGTGGGAATGACATATAGAAACATGCATTCGAAAACAGAAGTCAGATATAGAAAATCACAAAAAATAGCAAATACGGGGAAGATTCGATAGGATTCTGTAACTCACAAAAGAAATGCAAAACAACAACAAAGCAACAACAAAAAACAAGACCTTTATATTTAAAAAGCCAGACAGTTTGGCCAAACGAAAAAATGCATCGACAAAGAAATAAATTGAGAGTGGCAAAACTAATTCACTTTACGGAAAAAACATGTTGGATACAGTAAAACCATAAAAGCTTCACATCAGGTGGATATATTTCGAAAACTATAACTACTGTAGCTAGAAGATAACATATGAGTATATGCGGTCGGAAACAGACGTCGTCGCATATTATTAAATCACAGATAATTTCAAGTATCACTGAAAGTCGCTTATTATTAAAAGGAAATATGCGCCTCTTACAGGTAATGTGACGCAGAACAATACAATCAATGAACAAAACATATTCACCTAATGAAAATATGCAATAACTAAACCCCAGCTTGCGTTCGACATAAAACAATCTGAGATCAATGAGATACGTCGGAGACATTAAAAGCGCACAGACCGGCAAGTAATATTATGTACAATGTATATCTGACTTAGCGCGGTGCCTCTCACAGGAAATGTGACACCCTTAACGATATATGTTTGTATACAACATATTTATATCTAAAATAAAATGGTAACAACAATAGCCTAGCCAGGGAATGACATGAGAAAATATGCGATCGAAAACAAACGTAAAATACATAAAATAAAAGAAAATTAATTTTTTGAATTGTTTGGGAAAGTTCTCATTGCATGTCACAGGGAATGAGACGCAATGAAGTATAAAAGTTTTTCAACAAGATAGATTTACAGTTTACATCAAAGACAGCTAAAAAAAAAGGAAAACTAAGCTAACATGTGTAGATTTTACAAAATCCTGTGGATTAAAAAAGGAATGTTACGAAACACACAATACATGTTTATCAACACGATATGTTGCCGTAATGGAAAAGGGCAACAACAACACTCTAGCTTGGGGATGACATAAGCATATCTCTGATCGAAAAGAGACGTTAGTTAGAATGAAGATACAGAAAGTTACCATTAAAAGTCTGGTATATTTCAATGGTCCCTGTGTCACTCACAAGGAAAGTGACGCAATTAACTGTACATGTATGCAAACAACAATAAAATAGCTAATGAAAAAAACGCAGCAACAATACCCAAGCTAGGGGATGACATATAGTAATAGCCGGTCAAAAACAGACGTCAGTAACAGTAAAGTCACAGAAAATTACATTGAAAATAGAATATAATTGACAGACCCTTGTGCATTGTACAAGGAATGTGATGCAATTAACTATACATATTTGTTAAAAGCGAACATAGACTTTATGAAAATATGCAACAAGGATACCCTAGCTTGGGGAGGACATAACAACATATGCAATCAAAGCAGACGTCACAGTCAGTAAATTAACAGCCTGGAAGCCGAGTATGTTCGTATTGACGGTACTTAGTGCCTCTTACAGGGAATGTGACGCAATGAAGGATACATGTTTATAACAAGACGAATGGAACTAGTAGAAAAATGTAACATAAATAATCTATCAAGGGGGTGACATGAAGAAATACCCGATCGAACAATTACGTCAGAGACAGCTAAAATAACAGAAAACTAAGCTAACATGTGTAGATTTGACAAAGTTCTGTGGGTTAAAATAGGTAATGTGACACAATACACAATGCATGTTCATCGACACGTCATTATGCCGTAACGAAAAAGGGTAACAACAACACTCTAGCTTGGGGATGAAATGAGCATATCTCCAATTGAAAACAGACGTCAACTACAAAATTTTGCAATAAAACAGTATATAATTGACAGAGCATTGTGGCTTGTACAAGGAATGTGACGCAATAAACTATACATATTTGTTTAAAGAAAACATAGACATTATGAAAATATGCAACAGGGATACCCTAGCTTGGGGACGACATAACGAAATCAGCAATCAAAAAAGACGTCCAAGTCAGTAAATTCACAGCAAATTAGCCTGGAAGCCGAGTATGTTTATATTGTCGAGACACAGTGCCTCTTACAGGGAATGTGACGCAATGAACGATATAACTTAATACACAAGACGAATTAAACTAACAGAAAAATACAAAATAAATATTCTAGCTAGGGGATGACATGAAGAAATACTCGATCGAAGAATGACGTCATAGACAGCTAAAATAACGGAAAACTAAGCTAACACGTGTAGATTTGACATCAATCTGTGGATTAAAAGAGGGAATGTGACACAACACACAATACATGTTTATCAACACGACATGTTGCCATAATGGAAAAGCGCAACAACAACACTCTAGCTTGGGGATGACATAAGCATATCTCTGATTGAAAACAGACGTCAATTAAACTGAAGAAAAAGAAAGTTATCATAAAAGTCCGGTATATTTTAAAGGACCCTGTGTCCCATACAAGGAATGTGACGCAATTATCTATACATGTTTGCAAACAACATTAAAATAGCTAATGAAAAAACGCAGCAACAATACCCAAGCTAGGGGGTGACATAGAGTAATAGCCGGTCAACAACAGACGTCAGTAACAGTAAAGTCACAGAAAATTACACTGAAAATAGGATATAATTGACAGACCCTTGGGCCTTGTACAGGGAATGTGACGCAATAAACTATACATATTTGTTGAAAGGAAACTTAGACTTTATGAAAATATGCAACAAGGATACCCTAGCTTGGGGAGGACATAACGAAATCTGCAATCAAAAAAGACGTCCAAGTCAGTAAATTCACAGCAAATTAGCCTGGAAGCCGAGTATGTTTATATTGTCGGACACAGTGCCTCTTACAGGGAATGTGACGCAATGAACGATATAACTTAATACACAAGACGAATTAAACTAACAGAAAAATACAAAATAAATATTCTAGCTAGGGGATGACATGAAGAAATACTCGATCGAATAATGACGTCATATACAGCTAAAATAACGGAAAACTAAGCAAACATGTGTAGATTTGACATAAATCTGTAGATTTAAAAAGGGAATGTGACACAACGCACAACACATGTTTATCAACACGACATGTTGCCATAATGGAAAAAGGCAACATCAACACTCTAGCTTGGGCATGACATAAGCATATCTCTGATTGAAAACAGACGTCAGTTAAAATGAAGAAAAAGAAAGTTATCATAAAAGTCCGGTATATTTTAATGGTCCCTGTGTCCCATACAAGGAATGTGACGCAATAATCTATACATGTTTGCAAACAACATTAAAACAGCTAATGAAAAAACGCAGCAACCCAAGCTAGGGGATGACATAGAGTAATAGCCGGTCAACAACAGGCGTCAGTAACAGTAAAGTCACAGAAAATTACACTGAAAATAGGATATAATTGACATACTCTTGGGCCTTGTACAGGGAATGTGACGCAATAAACTATACATATCTATTGAAAGGAAACATAGACTTTATGAAAATATGCAACAAGGATACCCTAGCTTGGGGAGGACATAACGAAATCTGCAATCAAAAAAGACGTCCAAGTCAGTAAATTCACAGCAAATTAGCAAGGAAGCCGAGTATGTTTATATTGTCGGGACACAGTGCCTCTTACAGGGAATGTGACGCAATGAACGATATAACTTAATACACAAGACGAATTAAACTAACAGAAAAATACAAAATAAATATTCTAGCTAGGGGATGGCATGAAGAAATACTCGATCGAAGAATGACGTCATAGACAGCTAAAATAACGGAAAACTAAGCTAACATGTGTAGATTTGACATCAATCTGTGGATTAAAAGAGGGAATGTGACACAACACACAATACATGTTTATCAACACGACATGTTGCCATAATGGAAAAGCGCAACAACAACACTCTAGCTTGGGGATGACATAAGCATAACTCTGATTGAAACAGACGTCAAATAAAATGAAGGAAAAGAAAGTAATCATAAAAATGCGGTATATTTTAATGGTCCCTGTGTCCCATACAAGGAATGTGACGCAATTATCTATACATGTTTGCAAACAACATTAAAACAGCTAATGAAAAAACGCAGCAACAATACCCAAGCTAGGGGATGACATAGAGTAATAGCCGGTCAACAACAGACGTCAGTAACAGTAAAGTCACAGAAAATTACACTGAAAATAGGATATAATTGACATACTCTTGGGCCTTGTACAGGTAATGTGACGCAATAAACTATACATATTTGTTGAAAGGAAACATAGACTTTATGAAAATATGCAACAAGGATACCCTAGCTTGGGGAGGACATAACGAAATCTGCAATCAAAAAAGACGTCCAAGTCAGTAAATTCACAGCAAATTAGCCTGGAAGCCGAGTATGTTTATATTGTCGGGACACAGTGCCTTTTGCAGGGAATGTGACGCAATGAACGATATAACTTAATACACAAGACGAATCAAACTAACAGAAAAATACAAAATAAATATTCTAGCTAGGGGATGACATGAAGAAATACTCGATCGAATAATGACGTCATATACAGCTAAAATAACGGAAAACTAAGCACACATGTGTAGATTTGACATAAATCTGTGGATTTAAAAAGGGAATGTGACACAACGCACAACACATGTTTATCAACACGACATGTTGCCATAATGGAAAAAGGCAACATCAACACTCTAGCTTGGGGATGACATAAGCATATCTCTGATTGAAAACAGACGTCAATTAAAATGAAGAAAAAGAAAGTTATCATAAAAGTCTGGTATATTTTAATGGTCCCTGTGTCCCATACAAGGAATGTGACGCAATTATCTATACATGTTTGCAAACAACATTAAAACAGCTAATGAAAAAAACGCAGCAACAATACCCAAGCTAGGGGTTGACATAGAGTAATAGCCGGTCAACAACAGACGTCAGTAACAGTAAAGTCACAGAAAATTACACTGAAAATAGGATATAATTGACATACTCTTAGGCCTTGTACAGGGAATGTGACGCAATAAACTATACATATTTGTTAAAAGGAAACATAGACTTTATGAAAATATGCAACAAATATACCCTAGCTTGGGGAGGACATAACGAAATCTGCAATCAAAAAAGACGTCCAAGTCAGTAAATTCACATCAAATTAGCATGGAAGCCGAGTATATGTTTATATTGTCGGGACACAGTGCCTCTTACAGGGAATGTGACGCAATGAACGATATATGTTTATACACAAGACGAATCGAACTAACAGAAAAATTCAAAATAAATATTCTAGCTAGGGGATGACATGAAGAAATACTCGATCGAAGAATGACGTCATAGACAGCTAAAATAACGGAAAACTAAGCAAACATGTGTAGATTTTACATAAATCTGTGGATTTAAAAAGGGAATGTGACACAACGCACAACACATGTTTATCAACACGACATGTTGCCAAAATGGAAAAGGGCAACATCTACACTCTAGCTTGTGGATGACATAAGCATATCTCCGATCGAAAACAGACGTCAATTAAAATGAAAAGACAGAAAGTTACCGTAAACGTCTGCTTTAGTTGAATTGTCCCTGTGTCGCTCACAAGGAATTGACGCAACCAACTACATATGTATGTTAACAAATATAAAATAGGTAATGAAAAACCACATCAATATTACCCAAGCTTGGGTATGGCATAGGGTAATAGCCGGTCAACAACAGACGTCTGTAACAGTAATATCATACAAAATTACACTAAAAACGATATAACTGGCAGTCTATTGTGCATCGTACAGGGAATGTGACGCAAAAAACTATACGTGTTTATTAGATGAACAAGTAGTCCTCATGAAATTATGCAGCAAGGATACCCTATCTAGGGGATTAGATAACGAAATATGCAATCATGAGATTCTGTGTCTCTTACAGGGAATGTGACGCAGTGAACGATATACGTTTATACACAAGACGAATGGAACTGATAGAAAAATGCACCATATATATTCTACCCAGGGAATGATATGAAGAAATACTCCATTGAACAAAGACGTCATTGACAACTAAAATGACGGAAAACTAAGTTCACATGTTTACATCTGACTGGATTATGCGGATTTAAAAAAGGGAATGCATATTTATCAATACGACATGTTGCCGTATTGGAAAAGGGTAACAACAACACGCTGGCTTTGAGATGTCATAAGCAAATCTCCGATCGATGACAGACGTCAAGAATTTCTGTAAAAGTCAGGTGCCCTTGGCGTCACTCACAAGAAATGTGACACATTTTACTATATGTTTGCAAATGAAATTAAAATAGCTAATGTACAAATACAGCAACAATACCCAAGCTAAGTGTTGGGATAAAGCACAAGACGGTCAACAACAGACGTCAGCAACAGTAAAATTAAAGAAAATTACAATAAACATAATATAATTGAATACCCTTGTGCCTCCTACAGGGAACTTTGCGCAATAAACGATACCTATTTCTAAGGTAAATATGTCCCTGAAAAATATGCATCAATGATACCCTAGCTTGGGGATGACATGACGAAATATGCAATAATAGAAAGACGTCAATGTCGGTAAAATCAGAGAAATTTAGCCTGGAAACCAGATGTGTAATATTGACGGTACTTTGTATCACTTACAGGGCATGTGACGCAGTGAACGTAATATCTTTATACACAACCCGATTTGAACTATTAGCAAAATGCAACATCAACAATGTAGCTAGGGGATGTCATGAGGAAATATTTTATCAAACATAGATGTCATAGATACCTAAAATAATAGGAAACTAAACTTAAATGTACATCCTTGATAGCATTATTTGAGTAAGAAAGGGAATATGACACATGAAACAGTATAAGTTTATAAAAACTACATGTTGCCGTAATGGAAAAGGCAAACAGCACAACTCTAGCTTGATAATGACTTAAGCAAATTGCCGATCAAAAACAGACGTCAATTACAGTTAATGCACATAAAGATACCGTAAAATATCCGATATATAAATGAATGGTCTCTGTGTCATTCACAAGGAACGTGACGCAACAAACTATACATATTTATTCAGAGGACAACATAACCCTTATGAAAATGTGCAAAAAGGATATGCAATCAAAAATCGTCAAACTCAGTAAAATCACATAAATTAGTCTGGAAGACGGGTAAGGTAATTCTGACGGTACTCAGCGTCACTTACAGGGAATGTTATGGAATGAGCGATGTATGTTAATAAATGAAAAATGCAACATCAATTATGTTTTAGGAGTTGATTGGAAGAGAAATTCGGTGGAAAATAGGCGTTATGGACAGATAACGGAAAAAATAGCTAAAATGTGTATTTTCATTCTGTAAGTTGAAAAGGGAATGAGACACAACAAACAGTATATGGTATGAAATGAGCAAATGTCCGCTCAGAGGACTTCAATTACCACTGCGACTGAGAAAGCTACAGTAAAAAATCCTATACATTTGAATGGTCTCTGTATTATTCATAAGGAATGGAAGAGAGAGAGAGAGAGAGAGAGAGAGAGAGAGAGAGAGAGAGAGAGAGAGAGAGAGAGACAGAGACAGAGACAGAGAGAGAGAGAGGGAGAGGGAGAGAGAGAGAGAAAGAGAGATAGACAGAGAGAGAGAGAGTAAAATCACAGAAAATTACACTAAAATATGTTACTATTTACAGACCCTTATGCCTCTAACAGCGGATGTGACACAATAACCTATACATATATGTTGAGAAAAAAAATGGTCCTTATGAAAATCTGCAACAAGTAAACCCTAACTTGGGGAAGACATAAAAAAGTATGCATAGACACCAAACTCAGTAATATCATAGAAAAGCCCGGTAATAATGAAGAACACAATGGTTACTGCATTTTACTGAAAATTAGTCTGGAAGTCGGGTATATTTGTATTGGCGGAACTCTGTGTCTCACAAGAGTAAAAATAAATAGCTTGAGGCTGACATGAAGACATATTCGATCGAAGATAGACTTCACAGACAAATGATGAAGGATACATGGTCACTGCCATTTACTGAGGTCTTGAGCTGAGAACTATCCGGAGAATTTCGATACTGCATGCCCAGGACTCTCCGCTGGCCTGGATGGCAGATTGGTAGTGATGATCGGACATTACCCCTCAGTAAATGGGCAAAGCTAGGTCTTCCATCATTGTTCACGTGATTTCTGGAGGTCTGTCCACTTCTTTCTCTTGGTCTCATTCTCAATGTCGCATCTTTCAACCCACTTCACGGTGAGTTCATCACGACCATCACAAGCTTTCTTGGTTAATATTATTTTAATCATTTTACATCAATATTGGGTCAGACGCTTTTTGTCGCCCCCAATCTGTGTTGTTGTATTTTTCCATTAAACCAACATGTTTATAATATAAACTTTATACACAAATATTGTTTATTGCGCCACATTCCTGATCAAATAAACATAATTATGTCAAACATAATTATGTCAAATATACCATGATTTTAATTTACTTTTCTGTGAAGTTTTGTCTTTTACGTTTGATGTGGACCATTTTGTCACTTGTCAACCCCTAGCTAGGGTTTTGGTCCTGCATTTTTCTGTTAAGGTAATTACATTTTGTTTACATAGATATTTTTGCGTCACGTCCCATGTTTGGGACGCAGAGGCCTTTCAAATGAACTTTTTTTAAATGTTGCTTCCAGTATTTGTGTTCTATATGACCATTGTATTCGATCGTGGATTTGCCTTTCATCCTCAAGGTAGATATTGCTGTTGCCCTTTTCCATAACATCCCTGTCTCTGATGTCAATACTCGATCGCATATTTACTTAAGTTATACCCAAGCAAGAGTTTAATTGTTAAATTTTTCTTTTACGTCAATTGTATTGTTAATGACTATTTCGCTCAATCAAACATGCCCGTCTTTCATACTGTTTTTATTGAAGCACTTACTTTTGTCTTCCGCAAGCTAGGATATAGTTCGGCACATTCATTAGGATTATATTTCTTCTCTATTAACATATATCTAATGTAGTTCATTGCTTCATATTTGCTGTGAGAAACACGAGGTACTGCCAGCTGTTTCCGGCTTTTACCATGGATTTTTAACTGTCACCAACGTCTATAGTTGAGCACTTAATCCCTTAATGTCATCCTTAGCTAAGGTAATGTTGCTGCATTTTTTTAAAATTGAAGTTTGGTAAACAACGTGCATAGTTTATAGCCTAACAATCCCTGAATGGGACAATGAAGCCGGTTACTTTATGTACCTTCATTGTAATTGACGTCTGTCATCCCCAATGTAGAGTGTTGTTGTTGCCGTTTTCCATTATGGCAACATGCCGTGTCGATAAACATGAATTGTGTAATGTGTCACATTCTCTTTTTTCATCCACATAATTATGTCAGATCTACATGTTAGCTTAGTTTTCCATTATTTACGCTATCTATGAAGCCACTCTTCGTATTTCGAGTATTTCTTCATGTCATTCCCTAGCTAGAATAATTATGCTTCTTTTTCTATTAATTCAATTCGTCTTGTGTATAAAATAAATATCGTTCATTGCGTCACATTCCCTGTAAGAGGCACTGTGTCCCGACAATATAAACAAACTCGGCTTTCAGGCTAATTTGCTGTGAATTTACTGACTTAAACGTGTTTTTTTATTGCAGATTTCGTTATGTCCTCCCCAGGCTAGGGTATCCTTGTTGCATATTTTCATAAAGTCTATGTTTCCTTTTAACAAATATGTATAGTTTATTGCGTCACATTCCCTGTACAAGGCACAAGGGTCTGTCAATTATATCCTATTTTCAGTGTAATTTTCTGTGACTTTACTGTTACTGACGTCTGTTGTTGACCGGCTATTACTCTATGTCAACCCCTAGCTTGGGTATTGTTGCTGCGTTTTTTATTAGCTATTTTAATGTTGTTTGCAAACATGTATAAATAATTGCGTCACATTACTTGTATGGGACACAGGGACCATTAAAATATACCGGACTTTTATGATAACTTTCTTTTTCTTCATTTTAATTGACGTCTGTTTTCAATCAGAGATATGCTTATGTCATCCCCAAGCTAGAGTGTTGTTGTTGCGCTTTTCCATTATGGCAACATGTCGTGTTGATAAACATGTGTTGTGCGTTGTGTCACATTCCCTTTTTTAATCCACAGATTGATGTCAAATCTACACATGTTTGCTTAGTTTTCCGTTATTTTAGCTGTCTATGACGTCATTCTTCGATCGAGTATTTCTTCATGTCATCCCCTAGCTAGAATATTTATTTTGTATTTTTCTGTTAGTTCAATTCGTCTTGTGTATAAAAATATATCGTTCATTGCGTCACATTTCCTGTAAGAGGCACTGTGTCCCGACAATATAAACATATACTCGGCTTCCAGGCTAATTTGCTGTGAATTTACTGACTTGGACGTCTTTTTTGATTGCAGATTTCGTTATGTCCTCCCCGAGCTAGGGTATCCTTGTTGCATTTTTTCATAAAGTATATGTTTCCTTTTAACAGATACGTATATCTTATTGCGTCACATTACCTGTACAAGGCACAAGCGTCTGTCAATTATATCCTATTTTCAGTGTAATTTTCTGTGACTTTACTGTTACTGACGTCTGTTGTTGACCGGCTATTACTCTATGTCAACCCCTAGCTTGGGTATTGTTGCTGGGTTTTTTTATTAGCTATTTTAATGTTGTTTGCAAACATGTATAGATAATTGCGTCACATTCCTTGTATGGAACACAGGGACCATTAAAAAATACAGGACTTTTATGATAACTTTCTTTTTCTTCATTTTAATTGACGTCTGTTTTCAATCAGAGATATGCTTATGTCATCCCCAAGCTAGAGTGTTGTTGTTGCCCTTTTCCATTATGGCAACATGTCATGTTGATAAACATGTATTGTGTGTTGTGTCACATTCCCTTTTTTTAATCCACAGATTGATGTCAAATCTACACGTGTTAGCTTAGTTTTCCGTTATTTTACCTGTCTATGACGTCATTCTTCGCTCGAGTATTTCTTCATGTCATCCCCTAGCTAGAATATTTATTTTGTATTTTTCTGTTAGTTCAATTCGTCTTGTGTATTAAGTTATATCGTTCATTGCGTCACATTCCCTGTAAGAGGCACTGTGTCCCGACAATATAAACATATACTCGGCTTCTAGGCTAATTTGCTGTGAATTTACTGACTTGGACGTCTTTTTTGATTGCAGATTTCGTTATGTCCTCCCCGAGCTAGGGTATCCTTGTTGCATATTTTCATAAAGTATATGTTTCCTTTTAACAAATACGTATAGCTTATTGCGTCACATTACCTGTACAAGGCACAAGCGTCTGTCAATTATATCCTATTTTCAGTGTAATTTTCTGTGACTTTACTGTTACTGACGTCTGTTGTTGACCGGCTATTACTCTATGTCAACCCCTAGCTTGGGTATTGTTGCTGCATTTTTTCATTAGCTATTTTAATGTTGTTTGCAAACATGTATAGATAATTGCGTCACATTCCTTGTATGGAACACAGGGACCATTAAAAAATACCGGACTTTTATGATAACTTTCTTTTTCTTCATTTTAATTGACGTCTGTTTTCAATCAGAGATATGCTTATGTCATCCCCAAGCTAGAGTGTTGTTGTTGCCCTTTTCCATTATGGCAACATGTCACGTTGATAAACATGTATTGTGTGTTGTGTCACATTCCCTTTTTTTAATCCACAGATTGATGTCAAATCTACACGTGTTAGCTTAGTTTTGCGTTATTTTACCTGTCTATGACGTCATTCTTCGATCGAGTATTTCTTCATGTCATCCCCTAGCTAGAATATTTATTTTGTATTTTTCTGTTAGTTCAATTCGTCTTGTGTATAAAAATATATCGTTCATTGCGTCACATTCCCTGTAAGAGGCACTGTGTCCCGACAATATAAACATATACTCGGCTTCCAGGCTAATTTGCTGTGAATTTACTGACTTGGACGTCTTTTTTGATTGCAGATTTCGTTATGTCCTCCCCAAGCTAGGGTATCCTTGTTGCATATTTTCATAAAGTATATGTTTCCTTTTAACAGATACGTATATCTTATTGCGTCACATTCCCTGTACAAGGCACAAGCGTCTGTCAATTATATCCTATTTTCAGTGTAATTTTCTGTGACTTTACTGTTACTGACGTCTGTTGTTGACCGGCTATTACTCTATGTCAACCCCTAGCTTGGGTATTGTTGCTGCGTTTTTTCATTAGCTATTTTAATGTTGTTTGCAAACATGTATAGATAATTGCGTCACATTCCTTGTATGGAACACAGGGACCATTAAAAAATACCGGACTTTTATGATAACTTTCTTTTTCTTCATTTTAATTGACGTCTGTTTTCAATCAGAGATATGCTTATGTCATCCCCAAGCTAGAGTGTTGTTGTTGCCCTTTTCCATTATGGCAACATGTCATGTTGATAAACATGTATTGTGTGTTGTGTCACATTCCCTTTTTTTAATCCACAGATTGATGTCAAATCTACACGTGTTAGCTTAGTTTTCCGCTATTTTAGCTGTCTATGACGTCATTCTTCGATCGAGTATTTCTTCATGTCATCCCCTAGCTAGAATATTTATTTTGTATTTTTCTGTTAGTTCAATTCGGCTTGTGTATAAAAATATATCGTTCATTGCGTCACATTCCCTGTAAGAGGCACTGTGTCCCGACAATATAAACATATACTCGGCTTCCAGGCTAATTTGCTGTGAATTTACTGACTTGGACGTCTTTTTTGATTGCAGATTTCGTTATGTCCTCCCCGAGCTAGGGTATCCTTGTTGCATGTTTTAATAAAGTATATGTTTCCTTTTAACAAATTCGTATAGCTTATTGCGTCACATTCCCTGTACAAGGCACAAGCGTCTGTCAATTATATCCTATTTTCAGTGTAATTTTCTGTGACTTTACTGACTTGGACGTCTTTTTTGATTGCAGATTTCGTTATATCCTTCCCAAGCTAGGGTATCCTTGTTGTATATTTTCATAAAGTATATGTTTCCTTTTAACAAATACGTATAGCTTATTGCGTCACATTCCCTGTACAAGGCACAAGCGTCTGTCAATTATATCCTATTTTCAGTGTAATTTTCTGTGACTTTACTGTTACTGACGTCTGTTGTTGACCGGCTATTACTCTATGTCAACCCCTAGCTTGGGTATTGTTGCTGCGTTTTTTATTAGCTATTTTAATGTTGTTTGCAAACATGTATAAATAATTGCGTCACATTACTTGTATGGGACACAGGGACCATTAAAATATACCGGACTTTTATGATAACTTTCTTTTTCTTCATTTTAATTGACGTCTGTTTTCAATCAGAGATATGCTTATGTCATCCCCAAGCTAGAGTGTTGTTGTTGCGCTTTTCCATTATGGCAACATGTCGTGTTGATAAACATGTGTTGTGCGTTGTGTCACATTCCCTTTTTTAATCCACAGATTGATGTCAAATCTACACATGTTTGCTTAGTTTTCCGTTATTTTACCTGTCTATGACGTCATTCTTCGATCGAGTATTTCTTCATGTCATCCCCTAGCTAGAATATTTATTTTGTATTTTTCTGTTAGTTCAATCCGTCTTGTGTATAAAAATATATCGTTCATTGCGTCACATTTCCTGTAAGAGGCACTGTGTCCCGACAATATAAACATATACTCGGCTTCCAGGCTAATTTGCTGTGAATTTACTGACTTGGACGTCTTTTTTGATTGCAGATTTCGTTATGTCCTCCCCGAGCTAGGGTATCCTTGTTGCATTTTTTCATAAAGTATATGTTTCCTTTTAACAGATACGTATATCTTATTGCGTCACATTACCTGTACAAGGCACAAGCGTCTGTCAATTATATCCTATTTTCAGTGTAATTTTCTGTGACTTTACTGTTACTGACGTCTGTTGTTGACCGGCTATTACTCTATGTCAACCCCTAGCTTGGGTATTGTTGCTGCGTTTTTTCATTAGCTATTTTAATGTTGTTTGCAAACATGTATAGATAATTGCGTCACATTCCTCGCGAGTGACACAATAATCATTCAAATATACCGAACTTTTACGGTAAGTTTCTGTTTTCCATTTTACTTGGCGCCTTAGAATACATATTTTTTATGCCATTTCAAAGCTTTCGTATTGATGTCGTACATTTATGTTTAGGCATCATTTTACTTTTTAAACATGCGCTTTCAATTGAGTATTAAGATTTTTTTAATTCGAATAAATTTGTAAAGTATACACATATTAGCTTATTTTTACATTCTGTAACTGTTTATGGCCTATATATTCATTACTATTTTCATTTATGTAATCCCCTAGCTAGAGTATTGATGTTTCATTTTTAAATAAGATAAATTTGTATTCATTGTAACGATATGTAGTTCATAGCGTCACATGAATTCCCTGTAAGTGATACAGATATTAAACAGATTTTAAATCTAATATAGATATGTTTTCAATTATGTCCCTCTATCAGCGTTTCACTCACCGTTGTGTATCATTTAATTGTAGTATATCCCTTGGAAATAATCACTTTACAACAGTAATTTTTGCAACATTTAAGTAGAATTTAAGTTATCTGTTATAATTTAGATTAGAGTATAATATTATATACTTTTAATAATGTAATACTAAAAACGTGTTGTTGTTGTTGTTTTTAATTATATATTACGCAAAGAAACGCTGGATTTAAATAAGTTTTAATTACAATATAAATTTTATTTGTTATTTATACGATTGGTACTTTTAAATAATAAATTTTTATCGTTGTAAATAGTTTGCGTTAAAAAACGCATGTTATACCCACCTTTCTTAATGTCGGCTGCTCTAATATTTCTTCGGCTACCCTGAGTTAATGCTTGTTAATGCTTGTTGCTTGCTGCTTGCCAGCTTGATTTTAGTAAAACAAAGGGAACCCGACTAGTATCGATAAAAAATGGCCGCCAAAGGCATGTGCCCAGGAGATACATAGATATTTATATGTTTTAAAGGGTAATGACAGCGTGTTTTTAGTTAGTATGGCTTGTAAACAGCGCAGTATATAATATTTAAGGTTGTACTACATTTTTATGCATATATGCACAGTACTTTTTTAGCAAAAGTACAGGAAACTTGCACCAATTGTCGGCGTGGGGTAAACGTTGCTTTCGTTTTTCATACGTTTTCTTTGACATTAACACTATGACTAGTTTCGAGGGTGCATTTGGAAAAAATTATAAACGTCAACACGATGGGTTTTAAATTTAAATAAGACATTTGTTTTAATGGTTTAATGACTGAGAAATGTTTGTTAGAAGAGACGTTTAACAGTAAAATTTAAAACACTTCTTTTGTCGTTTCGACGTCTTTAATATACTGTATTGAATTGTGTTATGAATACCCATAAATTTGTCTTTTTATTACTTCCAGATTTTCAAATGAAAGATCGAGCATTTTGTCCTCTGTGCCAACAAAGAGGACTCATTAGCAAATTAAGAAGTTACCAAATAAACTTAGATGAAGCAGTTCTACTCTGTGATAACAATAAGGTGAGTGTTTTTTATAATTTATTTGACTTTCAACACAGTTGTCCTCATTGTGCATGTCATCATGCCGTGTACCACTTTGTTTTGTTTTTGAGATACATTGCAGCGACCATTAATGATCATTATAGCAACGTGCAGCTGTTTTGGTGGAGGAAGACCCTAGACAAATGTCAGGTTAGAACCACCAGTGCACCGCAGGTCAGCTGGAAGACTTCCCACTTTTTCAGGAGGCTGTACCACTTAGTTGGGTGAAGTTTACAACTGTTATATATGTTAGTAATAGGGTTGTCATCGATTCTAACAGTATCAATATATCATTGACATTTTTGTGCCAATCAGTTTTCAAGACACACAAATAACAGTTAAAAACTAAAGAACATTAAGAAAGAAAATAATTTTCAAATTCTGCAACATACTTGTGGCCAGAAATAGCAATGCTTTCAAATTGTGTTTCATATAAAATAATTAACAAAATAGCATATTAAAGCTGCTTGGTTGTAGTTGTAAATTTCTTACATGAATAAGATAGTCTCATGATTGTAAATATTTTAGAAACTGAAGTTATGAAAAATAATTAAAAAGAAAAAAGCTAAATATAGTTCTATCAACTGAAAACTGCCTCATTGTGTTAAAGGGCGACTTAGTTATGTAGTTAACTGTAATTGTGACAAATGATGACAGCAGTAAGTTTTTATTCATTATTCTATATTCTAAACCATGGCAGATGATTAACACAGAATCATTGTCAAACCATCTAAAAGTTGCTGGGAGGTGAAACTGTGTGGCAATAGGTTGGTTTTAGAGAGGAGAATGGGGGTAGTCAACAAGAAGAATAGTTGCCTTCAAATTGTGCCAAGTGACTATGCCATATAGTGGCAAATTAACTAACTTACATGCACATTTAGACAGAAAATACTGGAGTTAAGTTGGAAAACCCCTGTCGATGGTAAAAGTACCAGGCGTACGCAGGGATAGCATTAAAATACAATATGTACATATATGCTGGAAAGTACCACTAATATTTCAACAGCATACTAATTATCGTCCATAATTAGAAACATGTTGCACCTTTAGGGCTGTTCCAGGAATTACGGCATCGGGATGGGAGGTAGAACAGAAATGAACGGATAATACATCCAACATTTTTATTGATATGTAGATACATCTCTAGCTATATCAGTACTGTTGATATGCAAAAACGAGACTCAGTGACAGTTCTAGTTCATAAAGTGTAAATTAAGTTAAAAGAATTAATTGGTTGGCCCTTCAGTCTTCTTACTGTTTTAGGCTATCTTTTCTCTAAAATTTAATATATACACAATTACTAAATCACTAGTCTTTTTACATTTTGGGATGTTAAGACCGTTGCCTGTCAGTTGATACACAAATTAAATATTTAGTCCACAAAAAAAAAAACAGAAAGGGCTGTGAACCTCATAATGACCGCCATTTACACCTTCAATACCAGGCTTGTAGGTCAGATGTTTTTTCTCAAAGTGGGACACTTAGGCAGGGGTACCCTTTGCCCTGCATCTCTTCAAGGTCTCCATACAAGAAAGGTTTTACCAGACCTGGTAGCGCAATCGGTAGTGCCTGGGTTCTATCCCAGGCAGAGACATACCAAAGTCGTTAAAAATGGTAGTGGTATAGCTCCCTTGCTAACGCTCAAAGCAAATATGAAGGTTGGCCCGGTGGCAGGATAGTGTGACTGGGTGTGGTATCATGCCAGGGGTTCACAGCATTCTATACACAGTGAAGGCAGCACTATGTCTGCTTCAAGTGGACACCGTCTCCAGATAACTGAAATACTGTTGGTGGGATGATAAACCAAAAAAAATATAAGAAAAATTTTGCCCAGACTGGAACTTGAACTGATGCTGTGAGGGGACTGACTAGTTTGACTCTTAAGTCACTGACTCTTTAAAGTATCTAAACTAAGTAATTTAGAGTACAAATACAGTAAAAGTCTTGCCCAAGATCAGACATCCAAGTGCAATTATCAAATCAAAGGCCTTAAGGTCCAAATTTACTGGACCATATGCACTCCTAAAATGGGAATATACATTTTAATGATCTTGTACATGATCAAGTGGTAGAGTCGCCTCTGACTGCTAAGCCTCTCGCTGCACAGGTTCAAATCCCGGTACTGGCTATGGACCTAATATGGGATATTCTTCCAGCAGACAAGCAGTGCGACTCAAGTTCTGCTAAGACATTTGTCTTGGATCTTTGATGATTTTCAGTTATTCAGTTTTAAGAACACACAAAAAATGTACACATCAAGGTCTTTTAACCATAACTCTTCATTGTTTGTCGTTTTAGTGCGAGTATCCCCTGGGTACGGATCCTTCACATGATGGCAGCATTTTCTCCAGGGATTTTCTTTCCATAGAAGATACTAAGAACAAAGACCGAACATCGAAAGCACATTTGGAACTTCAGCGTAAAATGGCATCTCAGATAGGTTCAAATGGTCAGGCCCTTACAAATGTATCTGGTATGTAATAATGACAATTTGTCTGTTATGTGTTTGATAATAAAGATGATTATTCCAAAACTGGTGTTAGATTTGTGGGATTTTACAAAGGACACTGTCTTGTTTATAACTTTGTCAAAATCAGCATAGTAAGTCTTTTGGCCAAAACATTGTTTTACGTTTGTCGAATTTATATTTTTTATGTTAAAAAATGAGTTGAACACTTTCATCAAGCTGTAGTTTATCTATGTACATGCTGTAAACTATATGTAGACATTGGATTATTTTGGGGTAAATTTGTTGTTAGGGATTAATATGTAAAAGTAGATAATAAATCAAAAAAGATTATTCTTTGGTTATTGCTGGATATGTATACATTCACCTGTACAGCCTCACTCATTATTGTTCTGTTGTTTCAGTTTCCAGCAGTCCATTGAACTTGAAGTCTAGGCAGAATATTAAGTCCAGCCTGTCGTCTGGACGGCCAATCTCCAATGCCTCAGTTTTAAGCAACCAAAGCTTGACTAGAAACAACAAGTGTCATTCTGACAAGCTACCATACTACTGCACAAAAGCAACGCAATCCAGTCCCGCATTTCCCGGGTTGCAACTAGGCTCAAAAAATTTAAATGCCAAGTCAGTGGTATCTGAAAATGTCGGACAGGGGACTGAAAATGTCGGACAGGGGAATAATTTTAATAATACTAGAACTGGTTCAATAATCGATGTAGTGAATAAGGAGAATCAGTTGAATATTGAACAGTCTACTGTTCAACTTAACAATGCAACAACTATTTTTTCAACAGCAAAACAAGAACACAAAGGTCCTGACGCTGTAAATAAAGCTGTGTTTCCTGAAAATAGTAAAAAGGAAGTGAGTTTGCCATGCAAAGGCATCACTTCTATTAAGGAAGATGTTTGTAGAAATTTATCCAGTGCTTGTAGAAACCCCACACCTTTATTACCGTCTTTGAGTCCACCGTCGGAAGACTATACTTTACAAGATTACCCAACAGAGTTTTTACAATGGCGTAACAGAGATGCACTTTGCTGGCTTGATGTGCTTCTTTGTCTGCTGGCGCATAATGTAACATTGAAACGTGCTGTTCAACGTGGCTTAGTTAAAGAGGATTCTATAATTTATAAGTTACTAACTATACATCAACAAGCTCAGCAGATAGTGCAGTCTCGCAGTGGAAGAAAATCTGCAGAAATATGTGAATCACCCGTGAACAGAACCAGTGATACGCCTGGTGGGTTTGAACTGAATTCTTCACAGGCTGTTAATAAAGTTCGTGAGCGGTCTGTGACACTGGTCGGCCCGCAGGAATCTGTCCCTGTAAAGACCGGAGCTGGGGAACAAAGGCCTCGGTACTCGCCTAGTCCTAAAGATAAATGGACAGCTACGCCAAGAAAGGAAAGTCCTGCAGGTCATTTGTCAAGGGCCCGTGGGATGTTGGAGGATGTGAGAGAGGTGGTTTGGAGTCGCATAAAGGACAGACTGAAGTGTGAAAGAGGTCAGCAAGATAGTCCAGTGTTTGCCTTCCCTTTGGTGTTACAACAGGACCCTACTGTAGAGGCCATGTTCAAGATGAAATACAGGTATTGCATCTTTTCCACCAGTGGACTCAATTCCAACTTGAAATAGTGACAGTTAATTACAATTTTTAAAAGTCTCAAAATTGTTATACTTGCATGTGTGTTGCCATGTCGACAAAATTCCAACTAGACAATTTGACAAATATTGCTAATTAAATTACAACTTTTAGAAGTCCCAAATTTTTGTCAGTAAATTAAAAAATAAGCTCAAAAAGTCCTTTTTGTCTTGCATTTTGATGATATGCAAGAACTTATGTTTAGGCTGCGATGGTAGTTTCAGACAGTTTGTTATTACATTTTAGAGGCAGCCACTCTATGTCCTAAATTAAGGTGATCAGTTCATCAAGCCATCTAAATTGGATTGTTATTTCACCTCCAATCACACTTGGACAGAACTTTCTATGTTCGCTATGAGCAAGTTGTCAAGCTGACCTGTGGTTCTACCCAGTCTCCTACCATAAACAACCACATATAGTTATAAATCTTGCTTAGAACAAATAGATATATTTCAGACCCAGGTAATCAGTTTAGGTCCAGATCAGCTGAGAGGGAGGTGGTGGGCAGTCTGATCACTAAGAATATGTTTATATAATGGATATTAAAAAGTGAAGAGGTTAAAGTTTTTAAAAAATAAATTATTATAAGTATTTCTCAGCTCCTTTTGTTGTATACAGTGTAACAGTGTATATATCTCTCCCGCAGGTTCACATTCTCGTGTGATCAGTGTGGAGAGACCGAGGAGACCCGGCAGGATCGAGTGATGCCAACCCTTCCTAACGTGAGCAGACATTTTGACATCCATAAGCCTGCACATGTGAGGAAATGTTTTAAGTGTGGAAATGCTGACAATCACAGGAACCTTGTGTTTGACTCGTAAGTAATGGCTTATAGATATTTTCTATTTAAATTAGGAAAATGCTAGCCTCTGAATTGGGATAAGGGAAAATGTTTTCTCAAAAGAATTCCATGTAATGTTTAGTGATATTAATTATCTTATTCTCAGTGTGGTTTGGTGAGTTTCCGTGAGAATTATGGGATGTAATCATGTATCTGCTCCTAAGACAAACTGACTGCCAGATCTGCTTGATTATCTTTTTATATTCTTTGCGTTATTACAGATTTAAGTCAGCCAGTAAAAGTCATTGTATTAAATAGGTTGTCATATGAATAAAAAGAGAAACATTTTATCATTTTTCCAAATATGAGTCCAGAGTAAAGTTGTTACCAATTTACATTTGTTCTATTTATCTATGACTCTTAGAGATTAAAAATGTGATAAAGCATATGCCACTAGCTAAACATGTTTTGAGGTTTTTGTTCAAACTGTGTTTGTCCACTTTAAAAGAAAAAAGTGGACATATTTCTTACATGTTAGCATTTAGTTAGTGTGTAGAGTGGCATATTGTATCTGATTGTCTCTCTTTTCCTCTCTCTCTGTCTAACTCTTGTCTATCCATCTTTCTGGCTTTCTTTTCATCTCTCTTTTACTTTGTCTCTCTTCCATGTCCCTCTGTCAGGCTCTTTATCTTAAGGTGCCCCAGGCTGAGCGGTTAGCATCGCGGACTTGTTATTCCTCAGCCCCTCATCACTTTGGTTCAAAACCCTTTTGGAGTGACTATCAGATCCAGCTTACCTGCAGTGCACATTTGGTTCTGCCCAGATATAAGACAGGGGTCTTCCTCAACCAATAATAAGCTAACGTTGCCAGTATGACCATTTTTGTGTCAGTGCAATGTAACAAAAAACAACACTGTCTCTTTCTCTCCTAAAAATTGAGCAATAAAACTTTGAATTTGTCATTCATTTCAGGCTGCCAGAATGTCTGCTGATTCACTTTACAGATGGGTTCCAGGAGGTTTGCTGGGAGAAATTAGAGTTTGATTTCCATGGCAGCCATTACCAGGTTACAGGCGCGGTCCAGTACATCAACAGTCCAGACCACTTCATTGCATGGCTGAGGAACCCAGACGGTATGTGTCACGGTTGTTTGGTTGTTTTAGTTTACCTCTTGTTTTGTTTTCTGTATGAGAATTGAAGGGATAAAATGTCATTTGGTAGACAATTACAGATATCCTTTCAACAGAATACCATTGAAGTTCTAAAGTGAATGAACACTTAGTCTGTAAGAAACTCTTTTCAGAGATAACAAATACATGTTTAGACAAGGTATTATCACTTTGAAGATGGCACTGTATATATATCTGTATCCTTTTTAACAAATTAAATCACAATTATCTTATGCAGATTTTTTCCCCCTGTTTAATTCATATTGTTTGTTACTGCAAACCTTCAAACCAAACTTCTTTTTATACACCAGTCGAATATGCGCACACCCATGGCGGGGGGCGGCGTCCACAGCGATGTTCGCTCTCTAACTCAAACAGTTGTCCGATCTTCATGAAACTTGGGAAAATGTTTATGGGCATAATATTTCGGCCAAGTTAGATAACCATCAAATCAATTCAGCCACTTCAGAGTTATGACCCTTTATTTAGTCAGGCAAATTCGCCTTGTCTGCTCTCTATCTCAAACTGTTGTTTCTGATCTTCATGAAACTTGGAGAAAAGATTTATGGGCATAATATCTCGTCCAAGTTCAATAACCAGCCAAATTGCTTTAGGCACTTAAGAGTTATGGCCCTTTATACAAAACATTTCAAATTCACCTTGTCTGCTCTATAAGTCAAACAGTTTTCGTCCAGTCTTCATGAAACTTGCGGAAAATGTTTATGCATAATATCCCGACCAAGTTTGATAACCAGCCGAATCACCCTACTTCTTTTTACCAAAAATGCCAAATTGGTATCTGCTCTTAGTGAAATAGTTGTTCATTGATCTTCATGAATATTTGTGGAATCGTTGGTGTCTATTATATCTCTGTCAAACTTTTCAACCATTTTCCAAAATTTTCGACGGGCATATTTTGTTACCATGGTACTCTTGTTGTATAGTTGTACCGCCACTACCCTAGGATAGGTGGCACTGTATAAGAGTCGCTTCTATTGGTCCATCCCAAAGAGTTTCTTGGCTGTAACTTGACAAGGATTAATGGAATTGTAAAATAATATCACAAATGTTTATATTTAGATAAATAGTGCAAAAACCACATTACTAACCACAAATAATAGTAATCTAAGCATCAGGGCTTTAACTTGACGAAGGATCACTTTATTTATAAATTTGTTTGCCTTATTAAAAAGAAGTGGAGACCATGGTGATGCTGGGAGATTTTACTGCCACATTACAGGGTAATAATCTTTTTCATTGATTTTATTATTATGTAATACATAAGCGATCATTTTTTATTCATATGTTTATGTACTTATGTTTTACCTTTGGTATTTTTCAGACAACCTCTGGATGAAGTGTGATGACTTGGGCTCTTCTGTATGTCGGTACCAGTCCAGCTCTCCTGCATTCCCATCTAAGGAGGTACACATAGTCATGTGGGAGAGACTAGTCCCTAAAGAATTACCTATTCAAGAAAAACTGGTTACACAACAAGTCAAATCATCTTCATGTGCAGTTTCAATGGAAGAAAATGCACAAAACCAGACTGACTGCTTGTCCTTCTCCAACGAAACTACAACAACCAGAGTTATTGATTGTGCAGTTGTTGTAAAGATGAAAGGACAAGCAGATTCAACTGTTGGGAGGAGAGGAAGGCCACCATCATCATCTCGTTCATCAGATTCTCGCATCAGCATGCAGACTAGACTGTCATCCATTAGCTCAGATTCACCATGCAGTGTTAATCTACCAGAGTTTGTTGCCACTACAACGACAGTGACTGGTTTGCTAAAACCCATTCCTTGCTGGTCTAAGGATGGAAAACAGACTGGCTCTTTGCCTCAGAATCAGAAGCAAATACATGTGCCTACGTTAGAGAACCCATCAATCTCTTGCGATGAAACCCCATCATTGAATGTCTGCTGTCAGCCAAGTGTTGTTCATGCCAAAGCTGAAAATATTGCTCAATATACAAATCACAGAGATTACTATGCCGATACCAATGTCACACAAATTGCTCAAAATGGGTATTCAGAAATGAACACTAGTCTGCCGCTGTCAAATATGACTGGACCTTCAATGATTATCAAGCCATCATCTGTGTTTTGTGTTCCACTTAAGTCTGCTACAGTCAGCCAAGCAAGTATAAGTGATTCTGGTTCTACTTGCAACAGTGGTAACACAACTCTACCTGTTACTGCTGATTCTGGTGCTGCCAAGACAACTAACACACAACAGCAGCAACAAGCAGCTACTCCAGTCAGTGGCCAAACTAACAAGACTTTTGCTAACAAAGATTCAATGACAAGTTATGGTGCTGTAAGTAGTATAAATGGTGCAAAGAAAGATGCCAGACCTGCTAGCAGCAGTAGTACAAATAATGTGAAGAAAACACAAAATGCATTAGATCAGCAAAGAAAACTTTACAGCAAGTTTAAACTGCCAATCTCAAAACGAAAATCAACAACTCTATCCCAGGATGCCTTTCCAATATTGAAGATGGTTAGATCACCGAGTAGCATCTCCAACTCGAGCTCCATATCTAACAGCCCCATCAGCTTGTCTACTCTGTCTGGGAAGGATTCCCCTGCTGTTTCCATGGCAACACCTGCGACAGGTAACCATAGTTACCTGAGCAGCATCAAACAATATCTTCTCAACAAGGCAACGTGTAAGACTGAGGTTCCAGCCCAGAAATTTAGCGGGCTAGATTTGAAGTCAGCACCATCACAGAAAGAAGCAGCTAAGTATGAGCCTCTTCCGCTGTCCGGCACTATTTCTCAGTGCTCCAGCGACCGGGTTTTAAGTCCATTTTCTGAGTGCTTTGGTCGGAAAGAATCATCTTGCAAATCTGACAGTGAAATTGGAGTAGGAATGAAGAGAAAATGTGTGAACCTGGATGCAAACACTAATTCTGAGATGATCCTTAAGAAATCCAAAGATTCATTTTCTAGTGTGGGAAAGGAAAATAATCATCGTAGTAGTTGTGATAAATTAACTGTAGGTAGTGATGATGTGTCCAAATGTTTGGTTTCAAGTGCATCAAGAAAGTTGTCCTACGGAAGGAGTAGAAATCCATCAATTGGCAAGAAAATGAGTCTAGTCCGGGACTATGTGTTAAATATTGAAAATACATCACATACACCAGATTTAAATAGTTCAAAAGATGACAAAACTGATGTTACCCAATTATGTTATGGTGATAAGGATGAAAAATCTGACAAAAGCCTATCAGTTAATGGTAGTTATACTGTACCAAACAATATTGCAGCAACCTTAAGTTCAGCATCATCAATTACTTCCGTCTCCCTGACACCCAACAAAGACATGTATTCACCAGAAAAATGTGAGAACGTTCTACAGGACTTGTACGAAGCGCTGAACATTCCTTACTCTTCCATGCAGGCCATGATATCTGGCGAGATTCCGGACATGGATGACCTTTTAGATGTTGTGACCTCTGATGACCTACATATGACCCCCAGTGACCTTGATGTTACCTATAGTGACCAACATCTGACCCCTGGTGACCTTCAAATGACCTCTCTTAATTTCTCTCCATCATCTTGTGCAACCACTGGATCTAGTCAGAATAATGTCATACAGAGGAAAATAAACTGGTAAGTGGATTTTTGTGTGAAGACTGGTTGGAAATCATAATGGTTTCGTTTTCTGAGACTAGAATGGCAAGATTCATTCTTATCTACCTTTGAAAGTATTACATTTATATTATTTTACACATGATTCTGATTCACTGTTTTATGTATCATGGCTAATGGCTGAAGGGTATCTCTGATTAATTTGTTCTGTTATAAAATTTGCAGAATTTAATATAAATTATACATGTTTATACTGATAATGATTTACAGGGCTCCAGTAAGAATTTTAGTAAATTGAGTGAAAACTTCCAAATATAATAAAAATTGAGTATAGCACTTTTTTGTGTTTTTGTGTGTGTTTGTGTTTCCACCGGAATAAAAAATAATTGAGTAATTTTTTTTTGCCTTCATTTGTGGACAGCTCGAATAGGGCCCACTGCATTTACAAAGTGAAAAGAATGTTGCTCATAACTATCGAAGTCATTACTTGGATTTATGGGTATATCTGTTACGTCCAGAAGTAAAATCTTTTAAGTATTTTGTATTTTTAAATGATTAAAATATGAGGACATGCCCCTTATCTGGAGCCCTGCATTTATACATAAATTTATTTAAATTGTTACTTCTGTTCACATAATAGTTTGCTACAATGAATTTACTTTCACTTATATTTATATTGTTCGTCTTTTATTGCAAAATTACCAAATTTCATCAAATAAATTATTTTTAGTTTTTACAATGTGTGTGTTTGTGATTGTATTTGTTTTGTGCCTCATCACAACTCACAGTAAATATTATGTTACCACTACATGCCGGTAAATATACAGTGGTTGACTTGGTCAGAAAAACTTTGTTCTCATGAATATCTCATGAATCACATTTGATTGGCTTCATGTCCAAAAACAGAACAGAAGTTCATCCAATTACAATTTGTAAGCTACAGGTGTTGCAAGTTAGTGCAGCCATCTTGAAATTGACAAAAAAATTTGTTTACTTCAATTGAAGAGTAACGTTGGTGTAATGTGCATTGTCATTGGACCACTGAAATGTGCATTGTCATTGGACCACTGTAATGTGCATTGTCATTGGACCACTTGTTGCTATGAATATTCATGAAAACCAACTTTTATCAACCACAGCTGGCAGAATGGTATGAGTGAATATGGGTTCCAACAATTTTGTTTTGTTTATTTTCTCATGATTTGTTTCATTTATTTCTGTCATTTATGACCTCAGCCAGATGGTTATAAATCTTTAAGCTTGAGTAGGAGATCTCAGCCAATCTGATTGGTCAGATTTAAACTCTGGCATATGATTGGTCAGATTTAATACCTCCAGCATTTGATTAGTCAAATTTAAAATCTCAAGCATCTGATTGGTCATATTTAAATTCTCAGGCATTTGATTCGGATTTAGCCTTTATAAGAAAGGTAATAGCACAATTGGGATAGTCTTTAGCCCAATACATACTTAAAACTCTTAGGCTGCTAGCGCTAAGTCTGTATTGATTAGGTTTATACAAATAGTGATACAGATCAGGAAGCTCTTGCTGTGAGCTGTTTGAGCAGGATGTACAGTAGTCACTGTTTTTGCCGCTAAGTCTGCCACATATCTTGTTACCGTTGCATAAAAGTTATTAGCACTAGCATATAACAAGGAATGAGTACGAGTTTCAACGGAAGTGCAGGTCACCTGTGGTTGAGTCAGGGTTTTGTTACACAACACATCTCAACACATGGGTTTAATTCCCAGTCAGGTCGCAGGACTTAATGTGAGATCTTCCAGCTGACATGTGGTGTGCCACTGGTTCTACCTTGACATTGTCTTTGAGTCTTATCCAGTAAATTAGCTTGACGTCGCTATTTTAATTATAATTGTGTTACTGCAATGTATTTCTAAAAAAAAAAAACCTAGCAGGAATGGGTTGTCTTGTGCTATCAGTCTGAAATAGAAAGGGTTAATTAACTTGTGCTTGCAGTCTGAAATACACCTTGTTTGTGTTTAGATTATATAGTGATTTTTTTTTTTTTTTTTTTTTTTTTTTTTTTAAATAAACCTATTTTGATAAGTTTTTCATTAAGTAGGATATGTTTGAAATTACATGTAGTAACAGTTTGTTACTGTCTCATATTATTCTCATACTTTTGTTAAAAGCTTTTTAACCTAAATTCCTGGTTCTACATAGGAAAGGTTACAATGTTGAATATATTAAAAATGTTTACTCATTTCAATGCATGAAAATGTTGCATCTTTTTTTAACCTTTAGTGTGTAATTGCATGAAGTTATACTGAAGAATAATAATTACGATATTAAATGTATGTAGTATTTACACTCTCAACCCTCATCAGTAAAACGTACCTGGCATTGCGGAAGGTAGAGCACTGCCCCAGGTTTTGAAGCCTGTAGGTTATGAAGTTCCAATCCGAGACTATGGCATACCACTGTCTTATGAACTTTATTGCTTCCTTGCTTGTACTCAGTTTGTACATGTAGTTCCACGACAGGTCGGCCCAGTGTCAGAATATTGTGTGGACATGTACATGTAGTTCCACGACAGGTCGGCCCAGTGTCAGAATATTGTGTGGTCATGTAGGTCCACGACAGGTCGGCCCAGTGTCTGAATACTGTGTGGTCATGTACATGTAGTTCCACGACAGGTCGGCCCAGTGTCAGAATATTGTGTGGTCATGTACATGTTGTTCCACGACAGGTCGGCCCAGTGTCTGAATATTGTGTGGTCATGTACATGTAGGTCCACGACAGGTCGGCCCTGTGTCAGAATATTGTGTGGTCATGTACATGTAGTTCCACGACAGGTCGGCCCTGTGTCAGAATATTGTGTGGTCATGTACATGTAGTTCCACGACAGGTCGGCCCTGTGTCAGAATATTGTGTGGTCATGTACATGTAGTTCCACGACAGGTCGGCCCAGTGTCAGAATATTGTGTGGTCATGTACATGTAGGTCCACGACAGGTCAGCCCAGTGTCAGAATATTGTGTGGTCATGTACATGTAGTTCCACAACAGGTCGGCCCTGTGTCAGAATATTGTGTGGTCATGTACATGTAGTTCCACGACAGGTCGGCCCAGTGTCTGAATATTGTGTGGTCATGTACATGTAGTTCCACGACAGGTCGGCCCAGTGTCTGAATATTGTGTGGTCATGTACATGTAGTTCCACGACAGGTCGGCCCAGTGTCAGAATATTGTGTGGACATGTACATGTAGGTCCACGACAGGTCGGCCTCGTGTCAGAATATTGTGTGGTCATATACATGTAGTTCCACGACAGGTCGGCTCAGTGTCTGAATATTGTGTGGTCATGTACATGTAGTTCCACGACAGGTCGGCCCAGTGTCTGAATATTGTGTGGTCATGTACATGTAGTTCCACGACAGATCGGCCCAGGGTCTGAATATTGTGTGGTCATGTACATGTAGTTCCACGACAGGTCGGCCCTGTGTCAGAATATTGTGTGGTCATGTACATGTAGTTCCACGACAGGTCGGCCCAGTGTCTGAATATTGTGTGGTCATGTACATGTAGTTCCACGACAGGTCGGCCCTGTGTCTGAATATTGTGTGGTCATGTACATGTAGTTCCACGACAGGTCGGCCCTGTGTCAGAATATTGTGTGGTCATGTACATGTAGTTCCACGACAGGTCGGCCCAGTGTCTGAATATTGTGTGGTCATGTACATGTAGTTCCACGACAGGTCGGCCCTGTGTCGGAATATTGTTTGGTTATGTACATGTAGTTCAGGGACAGGTATGCCCAGTGTCAGAATATTGTGTGGTCATGTACATGTAGTTCCATGACAGGTTGGCCCTGTGTCAGAAAATTGTGTGGACATGTACAAGTAGTTCCACGACAGGTCGACCCAGTGTGAGAATATTGTGTGGTCATGTACATGTAGTTCCATGACAGGTTGGCCCTGTGTCAGAAAATTGTGTGGACATGTACAAGTAGTTCCATGACAGGTTGGCCCTGTGTCAGAATGTTGTATGGATATGTACAAGTAGTTCCATGACAGGTTGGCCCAGTGTGAGAATATTGTGTGGTCATGTACAAGTAGTTCCATGACAGGTTGGCCCTGTGTCAGAAAATTGTGTGGACATGTACAAGTAGTTCCATGACAGGTTGGCCCTGTGTCAGAATGTTGTATGGATATGTACAAGTAGTTCCATGACAGGTTGGCCCAGTGTCAGAATATTGTGTGGTCATGTACATGTCTTTTATCTGGCTTTCACTGCATGCCATCACATCACTCTTATCTGTCTCACGTTGACAATGTTTTTATAACTAGACTAGGAATTGTTGAATGGATGTTTATCTTAATTATGAACAATCAGGGAGAGTTTAAGCTCCCTTTGGTAAGTAACAGCTTATAAAGGTGTATATTGTTGTGTTTTGAGTGGTATAGGTTCATTTTTAAGTGCCTACTATTAAGGATATATATTCAGTCTGATGATTTCCATTTTCGTTTTTCAGCTCACTGATGGTGCTGATGGCACGGCAGTTGGCATAAAATCAAAAACAAAAATGAAACAAAAGTTACCATAATCGCTTTCCCAGTGTAGGTATAGGCTGGTGTGAAATGCACACACTTACCAACCCACACTAAACATAGTTTTTGAAATGTGCAACATTAGCTAGGGTACATATGTACATTGGCAGTAAAGAATGAAGAAAAGTTTTTGCTATCATGCATTTTGTTTATCAATGGCCAGATAAAAGTTTAATAGATTGTGAGGTACAGCATCATTATTCACTTGATACCAGATAAAATCTATTTGGGGCAAGCACTTAGAGTGGCTAACTTGTTACTCCTCAGCCCCTCAGCATGTGGGTTCGAGTCCAAGTCGGGGTAAGGTCTTCCAGCCGGCATATGTTGTTCTGATGGTTCTACACAGACATTTGTCCGGGGTTGTTCTCCACCAATAATTTGCTGTACTTTTCCAATATGACTATAACTGCGTTAACACGCCCGTGGCTGGTTTTGTCTTTGTTTAACATGAACACGTTTCCACAATTCCTCAGTTGAATAATGTACTACAATAGACTAGTTTTGAACTCTCTCTGGAAGTGTTTTTTTTTCTTTATGGATAAATCTTAAAATAGAACTTGATTAACGTTTTCTGTCTTCTTTTTTTTTTGTCAGATCTTGTCACATTTTCATTCTAAATATCTGTTAAAGGATATTTGATTTAAGTGTGCAAATGATAAGTAAGCTAGTGTCTAAATGACTGTTACTTGGATGTTACCTTGCCTCCACTTTTTACAAAGACTTGTGATTTTTAAATGTGGAACATTTCTTGTAAATAACACTCAATCACTTTACAATTCACCTCAACAATTATTATAAACTTTACAGGGAGGGGGGGAGGGTATTCTTTTTTTCGAAGAAAATATGTGGAACTTAAATTATCCTGACCCTCTTGTCAGCATCTGAATAGGATAGCCTTTTTGTTAAGGTCATATTCTCACAAAACATAAAAAATACTGTATTCCCTTCAAACTTGTTCATTATCAAAAGCATAATGCATTTAATATTGCACAGTTATCCTCATATAAGTTAAAAAGTAATATTTATATATAAAATGTTCTGTTTTTGTTACAGTTAGAGAAGTTGAGCATGTTGTCAGCTGTTGTTTTTCTCTTTTTTTCTTTTTTTTGAAGTTGTTTTCTTTATAATTTTTTTTGTTATTGTGTTTTGTCATGATCTAAATGTTGGTAATTCAGAGTTTTATAGTTTCCATTTGTTGATGATCTACATTGCAGTCTACCAGAAACCGGCCAAAACTTTACTGAACGTTTGGTCTGTTAAACTAGAAAATTTACCTGACCAAACAAGCATTTACCAGACCAAAAAAAAAGTGTTTAATTTATCAAGAAATGGTACAAATTTAATATTTTTCTTTTGTTTACATAAAGGTTAAGTTATATGCACAATAAAACAGTAAAGTTTAACTCATTTCTCTGATACCCGCCACAATCACTGGCATGTATTGCAATGAAAATACATGAAAGGAAAATGGGGTGCTCAATTCAATGTATATCTAATCAAAAATGAGAAAGAAATCACCTTTATTCTTGTCCACATGTTGTTTGCATCAAAATCAACTGTAAACATCCTGACTTCAAAATATTTCCCTACAAAATGATTGCAGACTTTTGAAAGTTCATGACGCGGAATAATTCATACCACAGATTCTGTATGGTGTAGTAAGATACAACATGCTATTTAAGCAATGAAACAAATCATGCCTGTTCACTACATAAAATTATTGAGCCATGTCAGAAAGTATTTCCAATACTCTCTCAATACAGAAAACTGAGTGTTAAAATGCAAAAACGTTTAATTCTAAACCTAATATAAAAGCTCTTATCCGAGATGTTACGAAGGGTATCCACACTTTACACTTAATCTTTTTCTGATATTTTTTTTTTTGCTGCCGGACAGTCTATCTTGTATTCTTTGAGAATATGTTGGGCCAAAGCGATTTTTACTGGACATGTCTGTCTGTTTGACAGGGTTTCAGGAAGACTGACATTGCATTGATGATGTTGGTAATGAAGGTGGTCACAATTTGTTTTTACTCAAGGTTGTTATGTCAAGGGATCTATGCACTGACTAACTTACTGTAACCTGGTGTAGATTATTCTCTGTTGATGCACACAGAGTTATAACTGGAGGGTGGGGTGGTTGTTGATGGCGATAAATATGGAGTTATGATGGTAGAGATAATGATGATGGCAATTGTTGAATTAATGGTAACATGCCGGGTTGTGTGGGTGTCAATGACTGGTGGTGGTGTAGGTAATGGATTGGATTGGATTAGCCGACATTTTTGCCGATACTGCGCAGCGACATTTCTATCATTATAGCACAGGGGCACTTATGAGGTGTCCAGGGACTGAACCCGGCCAGTCCATTATACTGACACCGACGAGTCAGGCGTAATGCTGTCCCCTTAGCCCCGAGCGTTAGGAGGGAAGCCACTACTACCAACTTTAAAGTCTTTGGTTTGACCCGGCCGGGGTTCCAACCCACTACCTCCCGATCCGCAAGCCGACGCTCTACCATCTGAGCTATTGCGGCCGGTGTATAGTGTGTCAGGGTGGTAATTATGGTGGTATAGATGATGTGACAGGGTGGTAATGATGGTGGTATAGATGATGTGACAGGGTGGTAATGTTATAGATGATATGACAGGGTGGTAATGATGATGGTATAGATGATGTGACAGGGTTGTAATGATGGTGGTATAGATGATGTGACAGGGTGGTAATGATGGTGGTATAGATGATGTGACAGGGTTGTAATGATGGTGGTATAGATGATGTGACAGGGTTGTAATGATGGTGGTATAGATGATGTGACAGGGTGGTAATGATGGTGGTATAGTTGATGTGACAGGGTTGTAATGATGGTGGTATAGATGATGTGACAGGGTGGTAATGAGGGTGGTATATATGATGTGACAGGGTGGTAATGATGGTGGTATATATGATGTGCCAGGGTGGTAATGATGGTGGTATAGATTATATGACAGGGTGGTAATGATGATGGTATAGATGATGTGACAGGGTGGTAATGAACTAATGATGGTGGTATAGGAGATGTGTCAGGGTTGTAATGATGTTGGTATATATGTGTCAGGGTGGTATAGATGGTGGTATTGGTGATGTGTCAGGGTGGTAATGATGGTGTTCTAGTGATAAATCTATGTCAGGGTGGTAATGATGGTGGTATTGATGTGTTAGGGTGGTAATGATGGTGGTATATGTTGGGGTGGTGATTATGATGTATTGGTGATATGTCCGGGTAATATTTTTGGTGTATTGGTGATGAATCTATGTCAGGGTGGTCATGATGTAAGTATTGATGATATTTCAGGGTGGTAATGATGATGGTATTGGTGATAAGTTGGGGTGGTAATTATGGTGTATTAGTGATGTCAGAATAATATTGTTGGTGTATTGGTGATGAATCTATGTCAGGGTGGTAATGATGATGGTATTTTTTATGTGTCATGGTGGTAATGATGAAGGTATTGATGGTGTGTCAGGGTAGTAATGATGGTGTTATTAATTATGGGTCAGGGTGGTAATGATGGTGGTATTGATGTGTCGGGATGTTAATGATGGTGGTATTGATGTGTCAGGGCGGTAATGATGGTGGTATTGAAGATGGATCAGGGTGGTAATGATGAAGTTATTAATTATGGGTCAGGGTGGTAATGATGGTGGTATTGATGTGTCAGGGTGGTAATGATGGTAGAATAGGTAGAATCAGGGTAGTATTGATGGTATATTGGTGATGAATCTGTCAGGGTGGTAATGCTGATGGTATTGATGTGTTGGGGTGGTAATGATGATGTTATTGATGTGTCCAGGTGGTATCAGTGATGGTATTGATGATGGGTCAGGGTGGTATTCATGATATGTCAGGGTGGTATTCATGATGGTTTTGATGGGTCAGAGTGGTATTGATGATGTGTCAGGGTGGTATTGATGATGGGTCAGGGTGGTATTGATGATGTGTCAGGGTGGTATTGATGATGTGTCAGGGTGGTATTGATGGTGGTATTGATGTGTCAGGGTGGTATTGATGATGTGTCAGGGTGGTATTGATGATGGGTCAGGGTGGTATTGCTGATGGGTCAGGGTGGTATTGATGATGTGTTGGGGTGGTAATGATGATGGTGTGGGTGATGAGTCTGGTGGTAAAGATAGTGGTCTTGGTGTCAGGATGGTATTGATGGTGTATTGATGATGTATGGTGGTATTGGTGATGTGTTGGGGTGGTAATGATGGTGTATTGGTGATATGTCAGGGTGGTAATGATGATGGTATTGGCAATGTATTAGGGTGGTAATGATGGTGGTATTTGCAATGTATTAGGGTGGTAATGATGGTTGTATTGGTGATATGTCAGGGTGTATTGATGGTGGTTTGGTGATGTGTCAGGGTGTATTGATGGTGAAATTGGTGATGTTTTTGGGTGGTGATGGTGATGTATTGGTGATCAGTTGGGGTGGTAATGATGATGATATTGGTGATGTGCTGGCATGATAATGATGGTGGTATTGGCAACTTTTTCAAACTATTTTGAGTAATGAGGATGGCGTGACTTGAGTTGTTAATAGTGATGATGATGATGGTGTGAATGAAGATGTGCCGGTGATGGTTGTAGTGATGATGATGATGGTGTGAATGAAGATGTGCCGGTGATGATGATGATGGTGTGAATAAAGATGTGCCGGTGATGGTTGTAGTGATGATGATGATGGTGTGAATGGAGATGTGCCGGTGATGATTGTAGTGATGATGATGATGGTGTGAATGGAGATGTGCCGGTGATGGTTGTAGTGATGATGATGATGGTGTGAATGGAGATGTGCCGGTGATGATTGTAGTGGTGATGATGATGGTGTGAATGGAGATGTGCCGGTGATGATTGTAGTGATGATGATGATGGTGTGAATGAAGATGTGCCGGTAATGATGGTAGTGGTGATGATGATGGTGTGAATGGAGATGTGCCGGTGATGATTGTAGTGATGATGATGATGGTGTGAATGGAGATGTGCCGGTGATGGTTGTAGTGATGATGATGATGGTGTGAATGGAGATGTGCCGGTGATGGTTGTAGTGATGATGATGATGGTGTGAATGGAGATGTGCCGGTGATGATTGTAGTGGTGATGATGATGGTGTGAATGGAGATGTGCTGGTGATGATTGTAGTGGTGATGATGATGGTGTGAATGGAGATGTGCCGGTAATGATTGTAGTGATGATGATGATGGTGTGAATGAAGATGTGCCGGTAATGATGGTAGTGGTGATGATGATGGTGTGAATGGAGATGTGCTGGTGATGATTGTAGTGATGATGATGATGGTGTGAATGAAGATGTGCCGGTAATGATGGTAGTGGTGATGATGATGGTGTGAATGGAGATGTGCCGGTGATGATTGTAGTGATGATGATGATGGTGTGAATGGAGATGTGCCGGTGATGGTTGTAGTGATGATGATGATGGTGTGAATGGAGATGTGCCGGTGATGGTTGTAGTGATGATGATGATGGTGTGAATGGAGATGTGCCGGTGATGATTGTAGTGGTGATGATGATGGTGTGAATGGAGATGTGCTGGTGATGATTGTAGTGATGATGATGATGATGGTGTGAATGGAGATGTGCCGGTGATGGTTGTAGTGATGATGATGATGGTGTGAATGGAGATGTGCCGGTGATGATTGTAGTGGTGATGATGATGGTGTGAATGGAGATGTGCCGGTGATGGTTGTAGTGATGATGATGATGGTGTGAATGGAGATGTGCCGGTGATGATTGTAGTGGTGATGATGATGGTGTGAATGGAGATGTGCCGGTGATGATTGTAGTGGTGATGATGATGGTGTGAATGGAGATGTGCCGGTGATGATTGTAGTGATGATGATGATGGTGTGAATGGAGATGTGCCGGTGATGGTTGTAGTGATGATGATGATGGTGTGAATGAAGATGTGCCGGTGATGGTTGTAGTGATGATGATGATGGTGTGAATGAAGATGTGCCGGTAATGATTGTAGTGATGATGATGATGGTGTGAATGGAGATGTGCCGGTGATGATTGTAGTGGTGATGATGATGGTGTGAATGGAGATGTGCCGGTAATGATTGTAGTGATGATGATGATGGTGTGAATGAAGATGTGCCGGTGATGGTTGTAGTGATGATGATGATGGTGTTAATGAAGATGTGCCGGTAATGATTGTAGTGATGATGATGATGGTGTGAATGGAGATGTGCCGGTGATGATTGTAGTGGTGATGATGATGGTGTGAATGGAGATGTGCCGGTGATGATTGTAGTGATGATGATGATGGTGTGAATGGAGATGTGCCGGTGATGGTTGTAGTGATGATGATGATGGTGTGAATGGAGATGTGCCGGTGATGATTGTAGTGATGATGATGATGGTGTGAATGAAGATGTGCCGGTAATGATGGTAGTGATGATGATGATGGTGTGAATGGAGATGTGCCGGTGATGGTTGTAGTGATGATGATGATGGTGTGAATGGAGATGTGCCGGTGATGATGGTAGTGGTGGTCATAAGGGACTGGCTAAGTGTCTGGACATAGAAGTGGTAGGTATTCATTTTCCAACCTGATATATAGAATTGGGTAGGTATGAGTGACCTTGTAGTGATAGTGGGACTTTTTAGTTCTTGGTTGATGATTGTAGTTTGAAAAAGAAATATTATTTTAACACTTCCAGGTGAGGTATGGGACGCCCCGGGTTCGATCCCGAGCCGCAACATACCAAAGTCATTAAAAATGGTAGTGGTATAGCTCCCTTGCTAACGCTTAAGCAAAAATAAGGGTAGTTCCACGACTGGTTGGCCCGGGTGTCAGGATAATGTGACTGAGTGTGGTATCATGCCAGGTGTTCACGGCATACTATACACAGTGAAGGTAGCACTATATCTGCTTTAAGTGGACACTGTCTCCAGATAACTGAAATACTGTTGGTGGGACGATAAACCCAATAAACAAACAAACAAACTTCCATGTGATAATGTATTGAAGACTTGCACAATAAATATTATTTTGATACTTTTAAAGAAATATAATGTTGTGAATGATTCATAATTAATGAAAGAAAAAAATGGAGTGAGACAAATATGACTGCTTTTTACATACTCCCTTTGTGGAATTAAAATCTGTACAGTATATTAATGAGTTAGTGTTGATAATCCATTTAAAGACAGCTGGAGGAAGTATTTCATCTATTTAATTACAAAATCTGCTCTAAAGATGTTGCTAAGTAATTAAAAAGTTGTTATTATTGAAGGTGTTTTTTAAAACTGAGTGAATTTGGGCAAACAAAAAGCAATTATTGTGCTGCCCAAGAATGTTTAATGTTTATTTAAAGTTGTAACTATATTTGAGGTCCATCTTCACCAACCATATGCTCAGTTTGTGACATAATCTCAGTTATCAACGCTGTATGACCTATTAAGTGTCCGTGTGCTGTAAAACTCAAAATAGAAAAAATCTTAATTAACTATCTTCATACAAACAAATTGAGACTTCCTTCGATACTTAAGTATGATTTTTTGCCTAAAAGCTGGTATGTGACAATTTGGATCTTTCTCTTTTTTTCTTAAGCAAAAAAACAAATTACCAGAATCTGTTATAATTTTTGTATCTTGTAAAAGTTCCTGCAAGATACAGTTTATGTAGGTCCAACATCTATTAATAAACACTGTACTGGTTGTTACAAACATGCATTTCTAATCTAAGTCATGCTGCACAGTAAGCTATATTTAAAAATGTTACTACATAAATGTCTTTACTTAGACCAAAGTATGAGTTTATATTGAAATAATGCTGACATGACCTAAAACAGGAGTGTTTATTATATGTTTTTGATATAAGCCACTCTCAAACACCACCCTCAACTAAGGTAAAGCATCATGCAAAATGTGAGACCTGTCTCTTTAATCACTTTAAAGATATTGTGCACTGAATTTCACATCAACTCTTACTTTTAAAACTGCTCAGGTAAAGCTTCATGCAAGATTTGAAACTGTATCTTTATATTTTTTAAAGATATTGTATCTTGAATTTCACGCAATTCTTACCTTAAAACAACTTGGGGTAAAGCATCATGCAAAATATGATACTTGTGTCCTTAAACACCAGACCTGTATCTTTAAACATGTTAAAGATATTGTGTCCAGCAATTCACAACAAGTATGATTGGTGATAATGGACCTATATGTATGAAGGGAAATGTGGTTACAGTCTATCCTCCAATACTTTCTTTACTGCCTCGTGTTGGTTGTTGTTATCAAAGTTGCTGATGATGATAACAACAACAATGCTTTTTTTCCAGCTAACCAGAAGCCATTAAAGTGACAGAATTCATTTGATAGGCGATGTTGGTTGCTGGGAATGGCTCTCCCTACACAGAAAACCGAGATAATCACATGTGTCGACATTTTGTAGGCTGTAGCTGGTAAAAGGGATAATGAAAATGATCCAGACAATGGTCTTGATGATGTTGATGATAATAATGATAATTGTTGTTTCTAGCTTCTGTTGGTGCTTTCTAATATTAACCGTAGATGATGATGATCATTGTTGTTTCTCCAGCTGATGAGCACGTTTTTGCGGTTTGATGATGTTGATGAAGATCATCATTGTTATTTCTTCAGCTGATGATTTGTTGCGGTTTATTGATGTTGATGATTATCATCTGTGTTGTTATTTCTCCAGCTGATGGCGGTGCTTTCCAGTCTTGACAAGAAATGTTGATAGGGGATCAGAGATGAGATTGTATGTTTTTTTATCATGTTACAATTGCGGTCAACATGTATAGGTATGCTTTGCGGTATTAATAGATTGGATGCTGTCGAACCTGACAACATACCTCACTGGAATGAAGAACCATATTCATTACCACATGATACCAAGTATAGAAAGAGAAAATAAAATTACTATTTTTCATAAATGTTAATATTTCTTTAACCTTTCTGTTTCAGACTGAAGTTAGTCCTATCCCAGTGATAAAGAACTGTTGGTTTCTTGGCTAGACACATAGAGGATTGGTTGCTAGGGGCAACAAAAAGTTTGGTTGCTTGGTGCTGTGACGGTCTAAGCGCCAGGTGCGATGAAAATTTGGCTGCTAGGGGAGAAGAAGGGGTGCAGATCAAATGTTTTAGTGGTGGATAACGGTGGTGATTTCTGTCGCATTGTAAAGAAACATGTTAAAAAAAATAATTTCAGAGTTCACTGAAGGTAACATGTTGCTTAAGAAAGTCCAATATTGTCCTAATTTAAACGCTATCCTTTTATCTTAATCTTGAACAATGATAAATATTGAAAAAGTGGAATTTAGTTCTGGATTTTCTAAGTTCTTACAAAGGTTCATTAACACACACATAAAAGGACTTTACATTTATTTATTTAAATATAAGTTAAAAAACAACACAAAACTTGTTTGGTGTTCATAATTTTACAATAGTCATCATTATTATAAGTACAGGATCTGACACGAGTTGTCATTTAATACAAACATCTATTAAATGAGTCCAGGTAAAGTAATAGTAAGTGAGCCTATGGTGTCATCATTCAAAAATCTGTATAATAATAGTGTAATATAACAAAGTATTTAATGGGTGTATTGAATGGAAAACAAGGGGATAAAAGTTTATTAAATTTAAGGAATGGTTATTATATAATCTTAAATGTTACATGATATATAAGCAAACGTGTGGTTGATCAATGATACATGTTCTTACAATGGTCGATACTTTATTGTCTGTGTTATTTCAATTGTTCGGTGGACAGCTATTCATTTCATCTCATAGGTAGAACTAGTAGTACACAGGTGTTATAAACCAGTGACAATTCCCAATTTTCAAAATGAAAGAAATGTTTTAGTTATCTCCCTTGAGGGAAGGTATTTTCATATACTTTATATTAGTAATGTACAAAAATACATATTGCTAATTGCTTCTTTATTTAAAAGCGTTCTCCCTTTTTAATAAAATCACAATCAATAAGATTCCATTTTATGTACATGCAGTCTTTGGTGTTTTTCAAAATTAAAAAAAAAAGGGGAAAATCTGAAGTTCTCCACAGATACTAAATACCTACCCAGAATGGAGGTAAGAATGTAGTTTTTTTTAATAGTTAAGTCCCTTTACATGCAAAAATGCGGGAACATGTTTTGGCAGGTCTTCTGAGGTCCTACACATGTGAGGAAATTACATTTCTGTCTCGGTGGAAGTGATTTACTTGGCTCAAACTGTGAGTTTCTAAATGTGTGTAACAGTAAATGTTTCTTCATATTCATTAAAAAACATTCCTTTTTGATTTGTTTTTTTGTTTGGGTAAAAAATTTGGCTCAGTAATATTTTGAGGTATATAAGACCTTTTATTGAAAAAAATTTATGTTTACATTATTTGGTTTGCATGCCCTTATGTATTAAATTATCCTGTGGAACTGTTTGAAATGAAAGCAATCAGCTATGGTAGTGACAGTCACTTGTTGGGCAAACAATAGTGGATAGGCTTTTCTTATTTATAGATCAAATGAGACGCTATATAATTTTATTATAAGATCCTGAATCAGGTTAAATACCTGAAAAAAATCAAAACAAAAATATCGTCGTTATTAAAACTTTAGTAGAAACTTAATTGGTGAGGTGAACATCCTGTTCTACAGAAGAGCCAGATATCTGGTGCTGCTCTAGGATGGGCACCAGTATTTGTACATTTGTGTAGCTGCAGCTAATTTTGTAGCTTGCCAATTTGTCGAAAGGCACGTGTATAAATCTATTGTGTATATATAGGCGTCCTGAGTTGAATATGTAAGTATATTGTTAAGTTTGATACAAATCATGTCCGGTTATCAAAAAATAAAAAAGAGAAAGAAACACATTGTTAATTGTTTATTCTAACCCATTAAGACATTCTGTTTAACAGTAAGTTGTAAATTTGGAAAAAGAAAACCAATCCCTGAAAACTAATGTCCCCAGTTTACCCATCATTCCTCTGTTAACTTAATGTGCAGTAATTACAAGTGTCAGTAAGCACTCTTACCCAGTCTGTCCCATTACATTGACCTCTGCTACAGACTTTCAGAGGAACGGGAGGCCCCAGGTTTGATTCCAGGCTACGACATACCAATGTCGTTAAAAATGGTAGTGGTATAGCTTCCTTGCTAATGCTCAAGTAAATATAAGGGTAGTTCCACTACTGGTTGGCCAGGTGTCACGATAATGGGACTGGTTGTGGTGTTCACAGCATGCTATACACAGTTAAGGTAGCACTGTATCTGCTTTAAGTGGACACCATCTCCAGATACCTGAAATACTGTTAGCGGGATATAAAACCAATAAAAAGAGTGACTTTTATATAACCTCCAGTTTAATGATGGTTAGAGACTTGAAAATAGAAGTTGCTACTGGGCTACATATAAATTTTTAAAATGAATAAAGACAGAAGTAATTTTATACTGTTAAATGATGTTTGTCCGTTTGTAATTCATATTCTTGTATGTGCTAATTTAAATAGACAAGTGTTCTTAACATTCCTGCAGTCACCTGCCCTGAGTAAAAAATACAGAAACACATAAGATATGACAGACTGATCAACATTGGCAAAACAATCATTATTATGCCCTGTTCTGCTATGTGGCATAATTAAAACAAAATGTAAAAAGCTTTAAAGCAGACAACAATAAATGGGATTGTGGAGTGGAGTCTAAATCTTAATACTTTTCATTTGGAAACATTTGTCATAAATTTCAAACTTAATTGTCGGAATGAAGTGTTTCCCACTGCCTTATACACAATAAATATAATGGATATAAATGTTATAACATCAGTATCAAGATTTTTCATTCTAAAACATAAAAGGTGCATACAGTTCCTGGAAAAAAATGAATTATTTAACAGCTCACCTCACTTATTGATTAGTGAGAAAAAAATGATGCACCTTTGGAGGGAAAAAACCGACCACATTCTTTCACTTGGTGCACAGTTCCTTCTGTTGATAGGTTATTTATTCTGCTTGAACCAAGCAACAGTTATTTCCTCCATCTATTGGCTCACATTAGTTACACTCGGATTAAATTGATTAACAGTAAGATTATTTTCTCCTGTATCTTTTCTGAGCAGATATACTTCCATTGCTTTTAACTGCAACTACTGAGTAACTTTCCCTGCTTCACCACACAGGAGTTACTTCCCCTGCCATGAAGAAGCAGGGTTACACACCACATCATAACAGTAGCATTTCTTCACCTGTGTAATGTCACATTGAAGCGAGTTTTTTATCTCTCTAAAATGGCAACAGACAAATGGTTTCTTTGTTTCACAGCACATGAGCAGTCACCCCCTTGATCATGAACTACTCCAGCAGAGTTATTTCCCTTGTCTTGAATCATAAAAGCAGTTATTTCCCCAAACTATCAGCACAAGGGCAGAGTTACTTCCCTTGGCTTGAATCACAAAAGCAGTTATTTCCCTGTCTATGGGCACAAGAGCAGAGTTATTCCCCTTGCCTTGAATTGTAAAATCGGCTATTTCCCCTGTCAAATGACACATTCTTTCTTGACACACAACAATAACAGCACAGTTACTCCCTTTCTTTTGATCGACAAAAGCATTTTTATTTCTCCTATCTAATGGCACATGAGCAGAGTTACTTCCCATATTCAACTGAACAACAGCATGGCTATTGGCTGTTTAATTCATATTAGCAGGAAAGTTCCATCTCTTAAACAAAGCAAGGTTTTCTCTCGTAAAGTTGAATAACCTGTCATGTCTGGCGATAAAATTTCAGCACTGACAAAAATTCTGGTCCAGACCTTCTCGTCATCACAACCTCCATTTTGAAACCATGTGCTGCTAAAAGTGTCTCAATCTCAGCTGAAAAAAATATAAAAAGTTTTTTAGCAGCACTGATCAATTATCTTTAGTGTTTGAAGAAATGGAGTTGGGATTGGGATTAGCCAGCATTTTTGCGATACTAAGCAACGACATTTTTATCATTATAGTACAGGGGCACTTTCGAGGTGCCCAGGGACCGAACCCAGCCGGTCCATTATACAGACACCAATGAGTCAGGCATTATGCTGTCCCCTTAGCACCAAGCGTTAGAAGGGAAGCCACTACTACCAATTTTAATATCTTTGCTTTGACCCGGCCAGGGTTTGAACCCACAACCTCCTGATCCGCAAGCCCACACTCTACCACCTAAGCTACTGCAACCGGTCAGAAATGGGGTACTTTTATGCTATGTGCAGATGCATAATAAATATGCAAGAGCATATACTCTTGCATCTCTTCTTTTGGCAATGAATACATGATTATTGGGTTTATCATCCCGCCAACAGTATTTCAGTTACCTAGAGATGGTATCCACTTAAAGCAGATTGTGCTGCCTTCATTGTGTATAGCATGCCTTAAACACCAAGTCACATTATCCTGATACCTGGCCAACTAGTCATGAAACTATCCTTATATTTGTTTGAGCGTTAGCAAGGGAGATATACCAGGACCATTTTTAAAGACTGGTAAGTCAAGGCCCGGGTTAGAACTCTGGGCTTCCTGTACCTGAAGCAAACCAACTTCCTATTGTGCTAGCAGAACACATGCACTATGAAGTATGGATATTTAGTTATAAGTTGATGCTTTTTGCAATCTATTTTTTAAATGATTGAATTAAATATGTAATTAAATACATGATTTAATTTGTTGTCTCTTCTGATTAACAAAATAAATAAACCCTAAACTTTCAATATTGTTTTTTGGCTGCATAATTAATAAAGTGTAATTAACTCAAGTACTAGTATATAATAAAAGTACATACAGGTCTCTTTTCATTTATATAAGTGAGATTAAGAAGGTTGCCATTATTCTAGCCATGTAATTTCTCTGTTTTTAGTTGTTCAGCTGTATAAAAGATATGATAGTGTCCTCCTAATAGCCTTAATATCCGACAGTTTGGACCATTCTTTCTCTGTTATAGAGTAAAACAAATAAATGTAAGTTGGGAGGATCCTGAGATCTGCTGTTTACTTGTGCCCTACACCCAACAGATAAAAAATGCATAAATGTAACACCATATTAGTCACTATAAAATTGTTATTTCCTATCTGAGCCAAGCTGCACACTAGCTATTTATAAACTAAGAAAACCATGTGACCAATTACTTCTGCGATCACTTTATATGATCATCCGGGTAATCAGCGCTGACATCTGAGTCTATTTTTAGATAAAATCTCCTTCATGTTAATTTATAGATTTTAAAATAATGAAAATTTAAAGTGATATATGTCACGATTTGAGGCAGTGTTGTAAACAGCCTTTACTAATACTTAAGTGTAAGTGTTTGCAGCAATTATGCACATATTGCCCCAGATAGATATAAAGGCACCTTTAATGTTACACTTACCTGCGTTATTCTCCTTTATTATAACCAGATAGAAGATCCCGGAGGCTGAGAGCAGACTGGGTACGTGGGGAAACAGTCGATCCATCACTTCCCTTCCATCCACCCCTCCTGCCCACGAGGCCTCAATGCCATGACTGCTAATCTGCATAATTAATGAGAGACATTAATAAATAGTCTCCCCTGAATGAATTGTTTCATCTGGCTTTGTTGCCAAAAACTGTATGGGTGTCTTCATAATAATGAGAGACATTAATAAATAGTCTCCCCTGAATGAATTGTTTCATCTGGCTTTGTTGCCAAAAACTGTATGGGTGTCTTCATAATAATAAAAGACATTAATAAATAGTCTCCCCTGAATGAATTGTTTCATCTGGCTTTGTTGCCAAAAACTTTATGGGTGTCTTCATAATAATGAGAGACATTAACTCATTGTGCCCTACAGCTAATTGACCAGTTGTACCCTAGAGGCATTTCTCCAGTTATGCCCTACACCTGGTGGGGGTCTTATCTGCCCCTCATGCCGAGACACATCTGGTGTGGATTACCGGTCAGTGGAAGATATTGGGGGTGGGTGTATACACAACACAATAAACATGTCATTTTGGAAGTACTCTAAAGGGATATTTTCACATACTTAAAGCACAGAAAGTGCTTTACACAACCATGTAATTTTTATCACGATATGAGAAGAAATACTTCAGAAACGAGTGAAATCTGAAGAACATGTAAGATTGACAATATCAAAATTAACACAGTTCAAATTATTAAAGTGAAGAATATTGACCTCATCAAGTTTTTTTCATGTTTATAACGTAAATAACACTGCTTTATATAATATTTTATATAAAAAGTAACTTTAAAACAGTCAGCCATCTTTGATTTAAAGTTGCGATTTACCGGTAGTTTGAGAAAGTAACACTCTTAAACTTCATATTTGATAGAAAACTTCGGCGATTTCCAAGAGTTAGATTGTGTCTTTTATCTATTGATATCTGCAATTATCATATAATTATTGCATCTGACGTAAGTAATTCAACATATCCGCCGATACATATGCGTATAAGTAGGAATTTTAAAGCTAACAGTAAGACACATCGCCGTTTTTCTTTGTCTCGACATAATTAATTCATTGTGTTTACATCCGGGTTACATGAAATTCCAATATATTATATAACAAGGTTTCTGATTGGCTGAGATCGAAGTTTAAATTAATCATTTGAAAACTGCTTTTACGATCGTATTTCAGCCGAGAAATGTTTCAAATTAGATGTGAATCACTTCAATCAGAGAAAATGTCGCCGATTTTTCTGTTGCTCGATACAATAAATGAAAAAAACAAAAAAGGATTTAAGCCGATAGATTTAGATTACGATGACATTAGCATTTACGATACTGTGATGTACTTGATTGGCCGAGACTCGAAAGTGATTGAAAACATGAGTTTTAACCAGCAAATATGATGGACGCATTAACGCGGCGTTCGGCAGTAGCCGAGACATTTTCAGGGCCGCCTTAACGCGGCGCTCGGCGCCAGACACAGGTAAAATGCGACGCGATAAGTCGTCTCCCGGCATGAGGAGGCTGTTTTTCGTGCCGCTTTAATGCGTCATTAGGGTACAATGAGTTAATAAATAGTCTCCCCTGAATGAATTGTTTCATCTGGCTTTGTTGCCAAAAACTGTATGGGTGTCTTCATAATAATGAGAGACATTAATAAATAGTCTCCCCTGAATGAATTGTTTCATCTGGCTTTGTTGCCAAAAACTGTATGGGTGTCTTCATTATTAATGAGAGATATTAATAAATAGTCTCCCCTGAATGAATTGTTTCATCTGGCTTTGTTGCCAAAAACTGTATGGGTGTCTTCATAATAATGAGAGATATTAATAAATAGTCTCCCCTGAATGAATTGTTTCATCTGGCTTTGTTGCCAAAAACTGTATGGGTGTCTTCATAATAATGAAAGACATTAATAAATAGTCTCCCCTGAATGAATTGTTTCATCTGGCTTTGTTGCCAAAAACTTTATGGGTGTCTTCATAATAATGAGAGACATTAATAAATAGTCTCCCCTGAATGAATTGTTTCATCTGGCTTTGTTGCCAAAAACTGTATGGGTGTCTTCATAATAATGACAGACATTAATAAATAGTCTCCCCTGAATGAATTGTTTCATCTGGCTTTGTTGCCAAAAACTTTATGGGTGTCTTCATAATAATGAGAGACATTAATAAATAGTCTCCCCTGAATGAATTGTTTCATCTGGCTTTGTTGCCAAAAACTGTATGGGTCTCTTCATAATGAGAGACATTAATAAAAAGTCTCCCCTGAATGAATTGTTTCATCTGGCTTTGTTGCCAAAAACTTTATGGGTGTCTTCATAATAATGAGAGACATTAATAAATAGTCGCCTTTGAATGAGTTGTTTCATCTGGCTTTGTTGCCAAAAACTGTATGGGTCTCTTCATAATAATGAGAGACATTAATAAATAGTCTCCCCTGAATGAATTGTTTCATCTGGCTTTGTTGCCAAAAACTGTATGGGTGTCTTCATAATAATGAGAGATATTAATAAATAGTCTCCCCTGAATGAATTGTTTCATCTGGCTTTGTTGTCAAAAACTGTATGGGTGTCTTCATAATAATGAGAGACATTAATAAATAGTCTCCCCTGAATGAATTGTTTCATCTGGCTTTGTTGCCAAAAACTTTATGGGTCTCTTCATAATAATGAGAGACATCAATAAAAAGTCTCCCCTGAATAATACCTAAATGCAAGTAGGTCCTTTCATTTGTTTTACTCAGTTTTTATGCTTGAGTGTATTTTGACTTTTCTGCCTTTCTTGTGATACTATTATCAACAAACATTTTAATTTTCTTTATTAAATAACAATTTGCTATAATAATGTAAATTGATTATAAGCCTATATTAATATAAAAGTAAGAAATTTTGCTATTTTTTACAGCAATATCTACAAAAGAACAGGCCATAAAGTCCAAGAATTTCACCTAAAAGGACCTGCTGTTTGGAATACCTCGGCTAGTATCTAACACAAGAGACAACTGCCATTTCAACAATTTGAATAATGATTTTATTACAAGCAGTCAATATCTGATTTGATAGATTAAATTATTTTCAACAAAAAGATAAGAAAGAATTGAGTTCACTTTAATAGTTAGCTGCTATTAGGGCTGCTAATCTGAATAATTAATTAAATTATATTACAAGAAGTCATGATCTAATTTGAAAGATTATTGGAGAAAAACAATAGGGCTAATTGGTCCAGTATGATGGCAAGTTACCTCCCTTCCATCAATAATCCTTCCTGCTCATATTGACTTTATATTATGGCTTTAAATGTAGCATAATCAACAATACTGTTATTATTAGAGAAAACAAAAATTAATTTTAAAAATTACATTTTTTTAATAAAAAAAATAATATAAAATTATTATTCGTGTTTGTGCAAATTATTTCTTCATTTTTTTTTAATGAAAGTTAAACATACATTTTAAACCTATTTTTTAAGTCAGTTGGGAACAAGGCTTTTTACCTCATATTAATCCCTCTCAATGTCCTCCTTCCTGGGTGGAACCAGTATTTAGGGAGTAACTTCCTAAGGGGAAAATTGTAGGGTTGCCCAAGGAGGGGCATTTCTTTGGGGTTAATCACAAGACACTCCAATCTGGAAACCAAGGCCTTTAACACTACATAACAGATGCCCATTATAAAGAGTTCAACAGTCAGTCTGTAACTAAACTTCCATCAACATTCTGCCTGCAATACCTCCCAATCAGTTAATTGTATTAATGTATTCGTGGTCAATAATTGAATGGAAAATATAATTATGATCATTATAGTGATGTCCAGTTATTTTGGTGGAGAAAGATGCCAAACAAATGTCAGATTAGAACCACCAGTGTATCACAGGTCACCTGGAAGACCTATCCACATGAAGTCCTTAGACCCGAACAAAACTCAAACCCACTCTGTGGGAGCCTAAGCGATCAGAACAGGGGCATAGCTAGGCAGGATATTATATGTACGCATGGCGCTAGGGGGTTCCAGAGGCATGCTCCCCCGGAAAATTGTGTGCTTCTAGATCATGCGTAGTAGCCTTCATGGGGTTCTTTGGTATCTAGATATAACTAGATTTTAAGTTAATTTTTATGTTACAGACATTTAAATATTGATTTGTTTTAATGGTGATATACTACTTTATTTTAAGTACAGAAGCTACTTAAAGCGCCAATTTTCTGGTTATGACCATTTATGACCAGCTACGCGCCTGCAGAAGAGTTACAAGTCTGAGACTCTTCCACTATGCCTCGGGCACCCCTCCAACTTTTCTATTTCCCTCTCCTCTTCAACTGAGCCCAATCCTTTCAATCCACCCCACCTGCCCATGATACCTAAATACCAAAGCTATATGAATAACTGAATAAATGTTATAAGTGATCTCAAAATAAAAACAATGTGAAACGGGACAGTGTGTCTTGGCCCTTTATCATACTGAGTTAAAATACTTGGAGTAACTTTCAGATGAAACTTGTGGTTCTTTCAAAACAGGCTTCCTCCATCAACAAGCTCAGAGAAATAACCAGACATGATAGTGTTGATGAAACTTACAAATCAAAAACAACCAATATACGAAGGTGTATATTCTATAGACATACCTCCTGTGACGGTGTGACAACATATGGTGGGTTGAAGAGAAGCACATCTACTGAGCCTGCCAGTCTGTCTTGTAATCCGTTCACCTGTCAAGAAAGGAGAGTTTAAAGGTGGTATTCAACAGTTTGCCAATATCAAATATAATATGAATATAATATGTATAACAATATTAAACCAATGCTATGGGGAATTTGGGCATAATTTTTTTTTTAAACCTATACTTTTGTCTTAATAAATACGATTTTGTACACAAACTAAATTGTTAGACAGAACTAATCATGAAAAAAATAACTCTGAATGTGCATTTTTTCCAACTGTATAAAAAGCTTGATAGTGGTCTCTGCTAAAAATAAATGTCGATGTCAGAGCGGATTACCCAGATGACCAAATAACGTAATCTCAAAAGTAAGTTGTCACATGGTTTTCTAAGTTTAAAAATAGCTATCTCTGCAGCGTGGCTTGGATAGGAAATACCTGTTGTGACAAGTGCTGATTTTTGCTTGTCTGTTCACACTAAGACATCAACAAATGGCATTTTGAAGGACCTTTTCAGGAAACAATGTATCCAAGACATTTTGGTACAAACTGTCAGATAACACCTTCAATATAGCCAGTAATTTGACCTGACACAGCACAAAAATGTCATACCTGTATGGAAATTTACTTTAAAAAAACGGAAATTGAGATTATAAAATTGTAAAAGTTGATATTATGACACCACATGTGAGATATTTTGACAAAACAAGCTATGGCCAAAAAGGATAATCAGAAAACTATTGATGAAAATTGTATTAATATTGACTTTACTTTTAAAATCATGAAAATATAATCAAATTTATAAAGAATGAATGATAGTGACAATATGTTCTTATATATAAACGCTGTATGGTGACAACATCCCTACAATTATATCATATCGACTGCTTGATGGAAAATTCTGGACACAACTACTACACACTGATACAAATCATTAAGTCAAATTAACACAGAAAGTTGCCATCAACATTAAAGATTCTGTTATTTATATTAAACTCAGTTGGCTTCACAGTGTAAATATTATGCCGCCATTTAAGAAATTGACAGATTTTAACAGGGTGCTGATCTGCTATCAGGTGCATTTATCATCCTTCATTTGCCTATGTCTTGCACTTCTTGGTCTGTTTACCATCATTGGGTCAGTGTTATTATGGCTGAAACTCACACTTAGTCATCAGCAAATGTTTTCCTGTGTTTGTAAATTGTTGCTATCAACAAGAATCAAAGTTTCTGTCTAGTGTGTGGTGCACCTCTGATTTTACCCATAAAGGTTTTTGTACATATGATCTTTAATTTCCCGAGCACTGGTCACAATCTGATTAAAATCATATCCTGAAAACCGCCCCGCTGTAAGATCTGACTTCAGTGAGATCGCACTGGTCATTGCCACTAAGTTTCCACTAAGTTTCCAGTTAGTCTTGTCACCATGGTCAGGAGTATTTTGTGACTTATTTATTAATCAAGGTCAATTACTTAATCAATTGTATACAGTGTCATTAAGACGTCAGAAGTGTTGTCTAATCATTTTAGCCGGCATTATTGGCTGCAAGTGACGTCCCTGGAAGTGGAAATTCCAAATCAAGGGACATAATGCATGATTTGGTAAGGGAAGTAACTAGTTTCAGGAAAGGCCTATAACTTAAGTAATAGATGGTTATCGATTTTTCCCCAGGGTTCGCGCGCACCTGTTTGTCCGCCATCTTTGTGGTGAGGCGATCAAAAACATCAGTAGCGTAAAAGCGCTTGTGTGTTTTTTTTTTAAATTTACCTTAACAGACAATGAAGACAATGATTAATTCTTGTAATGTTGTGAATTGACACAAAATATCTAATCCGAATCAGACATCTTTTTTCTCCATACCAGCCGTCATTAAAAAAGAGGAAAGGACGAGAGAAATTTCGGACGTCATGCTTTCGCGCTTGAACAGAGCATTCATTGTAGCTAAGCGTTTTCAAGTGTTTTGGATTTGGATAACTGTTATAGAACAGGATTTCTTTTATTCACAGTTCTGATAATAAATAAACAAAATAACTTGAAATCAACTTTACAAACAGTTTCTGTCATGAAAAAATTATGTGTGCATTATAAATTTGATAAAGTAAAATTAGCATATAGATAATTTAGTTGAGTTAGTTGAGAATTGAGAAAAAGATTGTGCCGATGTCAAAACAGACCATAATAACATGCAACAAAAGGGAGATAATTACCAAATCTGTTACAATAGGCTCCAAACTGACATGATTTACCTCCCCTGTTTTTCTTGTCACTGCTGCAGCTCTAGCATTTTTGTCTGTACACCTGGAAAATAAGACATCTTTAAGAGGGAAAAAAAGAAATACAGATAACTAAGCAACATGTGATGTAAATGAGAGTTTCTTTTTTTTAATATTATTTGATTGGAAATGCAATGAATTCTATGTCATGAAGGTGAAAATATGCTTCAGGTCTTCTGAGTTACAATCTTGTGTGTGTGTGTTTTTGAGATACATCCCAGCAACAACCTTATACAGACAGACAGACAGACAGACAGACAGACAGACAGACAGACAGACAGACAGACAGACAGACAGACAGACAGACAGACAGACAGACAGACAGCTTCTCTGGTGTTGGAAGTCTCCATACAAATGTCTGGGTAGAACCACTGGCACCCCAACCAGGACTTGAACCCAAGCACTTAAGGTTGCAGTATCAGAGGAGTTACCTTGACCATGGGTGGCCCTGCCTGACCTACAATTAGCCAGATCTGAGCAAAGTGTGTAAATTCGGAAAGTTGCACTTAAAATTAGTCTGGAAAAAAGATGTTTATCTCCCAGATCAAATAAAACTTCTTATCCAGATAAACTTCTTATCAAGATTCACAACACTGCATGAACATCTTGAAAACTGCATTGAATACTTGGTCTTTGCTGGTGTTACAGTGCACTGTAAGCCCTAGGGAGACCACAGACTCAATCCCTAGCAAAGACGTCATTTGAATGGTACAAGTTAATGTTCTGTTGCTAATGCTCACCTTATATTGGTTGTTTTGGGGCTGATTGGTTAACACATCAAACTGATCCAAATTATTGTACATGTGTATATCTGGTAAGAGGACCTGGCCCAAAGCATGTTAGCTTGAAGACTCCCCTCACATGAATTCTACACCAACCTTTCTCTGTGTGGAGCTGGGTATTTACAAGCCAGCCACTCTTATCACATGGGTGTCCCTGGTAAGTATGACAATTACAATAAAGCAATCACTATACCTATTTCAAGCAGAGAAGTATACTTACAAGAAACAAGCAGGAGATGACAGTTGCTGTGCCAGAAATGTGGAACAGATACCAGACCCAGACCCAATCTCCAGTATGATTGTTGGTCTGAAAAAAAAGGTGTAGTATATAATAAATTTAAGGAATAATTCTCACTCCATGGGTCAAAGTAAGGTAATTTCCCTTGTTTATTTTTTATTCTTTTTTCTACTGATAAACTATTGACAACTTATGACTACATAACTGGTCTCACATTTTAGAAAAAGTTCTGCAAACTTGAACACAGATTTTCATTTTCAATTAGAAAAAATATCCTGTACAAAGATCCAGCCCATTAGAAATAAGGTAGTTTATCAATTTTAGTCATATAGGAATAACTCAATTTAGTCCTCAACATTTTAATGCCCTATACTGTGATAGCTTTCAGCTTTCTACTGCCACAGTTTATATCTGAATTTAATAAAACCTTAAGGCCTGTAATCAAATCCATTTTCTCCAAAATATGGTTCAAGGGGGGAAGGGGGGATCCAGAAAATTTTGGTGGGGAGGGGATGAATCAAGATCCATTCAACTTTATCGCAGTAAATAGTAGATGTACATTTGAATATACACAGTAAGGGACCCTAACTTCAACCTAAGCAGTCAACAGACAAGATTTACTTTAAAAGGTTAGCATTTTTTAAGCTTACATGTATGTGTTTTCACAATTCTACTTGTTGACCTGGTTGGTGGGGGAGGATGCATTCCCCAAGACTTTGCTTAAATAAGTTGAAAGTTTGACTCATAGTTTCACTACTTTGTATTCATGCCATAAAACTTTATGTTGATTCACAAATAATATGAAAAATGATCCTGGCTGTATATTAAAATCACTTTCAATATTATTTCCAATGACTAAAAATATTATCAATTTCTACATATGCCTTAGACTGTTACGGCCAATGGTTTCTTTCAACATTTACTTTCTATTTTCACGCAAATTTAACATAATACTTTGTAACATCTCTTTTGATTGGTTGCAGTGTGAATACATGACTCATTATCAACATCTCAGCCAATCAGTGATGTTGAATCAAATGGTATTAGCATGACAGCTCATGTGGATAATCGATTATTAGTTCAGCACTGGACATAATTATTTATTGACTATTTCCTCTGCAGACATGGAGTGTTTGATTGGAACATGTTTATTCTTTTGTGCAAAATTCAATTTTATACTTTGCTTCAAAATTACTTGTTGAAAGTGTTAAAATGTTTTATTTCGTATTGCTGAATTTTAGCAGCCACTTGTCACCATGTTTTCTGCTCCACAAATCACTCTATATATGGGACTAGTCCTATATATAAGCCATGGCATATCACATTTGTGGTGTATCATGATTTCTATTTGCAAAATTAGATATGAAAAAAAATCAACATGAATATGGTCTGCAAGGTGGTATCCGACAGTTTGGACCAAAAATCTCTTATTAAACGACCAAGTAAATTATTGTTACCTATCAGATCTTGAGAAATCCTGTTTATTGATGTCCTACACTTATTTGAAAAGTAAACTATAATGCCACAATGATCATAACAAAATATATTTCCCATCTGAGCAACATTGTACAGTTAGCTATTTTCAAACTTCTAAAACCATGTGACCACTTATGTTTTAGCTCATCCATGTCATCCGTTCTGATGTGATGATGAAGTTTTATTTTAGCAGGAAGGATTCCAAATCCCAATCATTCTTATTTATAGATTTGAAAAGAATGAACATGTTAAGTGATTTATGAATTTAACTACCCTTAAATTGAGATAGTGTACAAAAACGTTTAAGTTTTGACTAAAGTAGGATTTTTCTTCTGAAATTATGCACAAATACCCCACACAGAGGTCAGATATAGTTACATACATAATGAAAATGACATACTGTTGGATACCACTTTTAAGATCTATTATATGGGATTAGTTTTCTAATATTAGTACAAAATATTTAGATCTTTTATGAATAAGCTCTCCCAAGAGCTGTCTGCCCAGGAAGCAGAGTTGGTAGAGCATCTGTCTCCGAAACAGGAGGTTTTGAAATCAAACCCCATTCATGGTTAATGATTGAACCTTGGTTCACAACAGTGGCGATGGTGATAATATGGTGTGCGGACATGCCACCTAGTGGGAGTGGTAACAGGCTTGAAACTTGTTCTTCTGTCCATTTGATAAATGGCTCCAAAAAGATCAAAGAGTGAAGGAATAATGTGAAGATGCTCTCCTCAGAGCTGTCTGCCCATGTAGCTAAGTTGGTAGAGCACCTGATTCGAGAACAGGATGTCGTGGCTTCAAACCCCACCATGATTTATTGGTCATTGCACCTTGGTTCACAACAGATCTGTATGATTTATATGGGACGAGTTGTCAAGGGCTGGTACGTGGAGCGAGTTGGTTTTGGAGTGAGTTGACTTGTCAACTAATGAGTAATGTCTCACCTGAGTTCGGCGATTACTGGCATCTCTTTCTCTATCGCATCAATTAGCAGAAATGAATCTTCGGCTGGCTCATATACGTAGTTTAGGTCACCCGCTGTTAAATGAGAAATATCTGGTGTCGACATGGTAGAGATTTTAGGATATTTTTCATTACAAAAATTTACACATTAGTTGTACAAGGGAGCTTACTCGTAAATCCTGAGGAAGTATATCTTCCGATTGGCGGATGTCACGTGACTGAGGTTAAAAGTAAGGACGAGTGAAATTCACTTCATGAGAGGACTATAAATTATATAATCGAACCTCTACAAACACTCGCATCTTGTAACCATTCGGAATACCTTCATTTCAAAGTGTGTACTCCGGTGATAAATGCAAAATTATGTGTGGATCTATATCGCCAGGACTTGACATAAGCGATCTAGAGCTATTATCTACTGTAATCTAGTACACAAACATGGCACAAGGCTGAGTCGTGTAATGTTGTGGCATGCAAGGCAAGTTTGATTTTTTTATAAAAACTGTTTTACATAATAGACTTCATTTTTTCTAAGTCTAGTTTCAATTTTTTAAAAACATAACAAAGAAGATGAAAGACAAAAACAAATACAACTGTATTGAGGCAATACAGTTAGAGTACCAATGTAAAATGTATGTCCCTAAGCCTATAATATATGTATTTGCCTCTAAAATTTACCTTTTGCATAAATGCTTTTGTTATGTTTGAGTTCAGGAACACAATTGGCGAATGGTGAAAACACTTCAAAGTGTCGTGGTTTGTATAGATCTGTATTTATCCATGCTAAATCAATGATTTTATTGATTAAATATCAAGTTCCGGACAAATGCTAGCCTAACCTTTATGTTAACACACCATAATTGTCATTGATTTAGTCAAGGTAAACAATATTTTGTATAGCTTTTAATGGTTTGGTTAACGTGAAAATGGGGTGTTAGATTCTGAAAGTAAGGAAGATTCTCATTTTTTTTAACAATTTTGTGAACTTTTTCTGAGTCCAAAGTGGGAGATATTCACAAATTCTGAAAGTAAGGAAGATTCTCATTTTTTAACAATTTTGTGAACTTTTTCTGAGTCTAAAGTGGGAGATATTCACAAATTCTGAAAGTAAGGAAGATTCTCATTTTTTTTACAATTTTGTGAACTTTTTCTGAGGCCAAAGTGGGAGATATTCACTTGCAAAGTGGGAGATTTGTTATTTTCATATAAACAAAAAAGAAAGTTATCTGTTTCCAAATAAGGAGATTTCTGAAAATGTGTAAAACAACCCAAATTTTCAATTAATTTTGAACCTTAAAAGTGGGAGTTTCCCTCCAAAAGTGGGAGAGTTCACATATATGTTTGTAGTTTGCTTTGGCTCAGTTGAGACAGGACACGCTGCAAAGAGGCTCTGTTATTTATATTATTTCATTGATAGCGTCACTATCTGACCAATCACTGTACCGATAATGATCACATGACCTGTAATCCTGCAATCATAGTTTGATTATCGATGGTCAGTGCTAAACTGTTAACACCAGTTTTTCATAAATTACAAAAATTAAAAAAAATCTTCGTTTTGGAGTTGTGAACTGAAAAGTTCTATATTAATAAAAAAATAATGCTTTCTCAGTCTTCACGAAAGAAATTTACAAACACCAGATCGTCGGTCCACCAAGCTAGCAATATCTACTGGTCTGGACCAAATTGTACTGGACCTGTATGATTAGTTTTGTCAATCATGCTTTTATTCTGTTATTTATACAGTGATGCCAGCTTAGACATCTGAACATATCAGCAATCTCTGTAAAAGGTTGGTTAGCTAACCAAGGTGTTACGATTGGTTGGGTTCAGTAAAAGGCAGTAAAGTGATGTTTGGTTTAGTTTATTAAACTATGTTTTCATAATAATTCAGAATTTTGAAAAAGTCTGGTGAAAATTCTGGTGGACCATCGGTACATTTAACTTGTAAAATTTACTGGACCGACAGAGATTTTAGTGGATTCGGGACTCGGGCCACGGTATTTTGTGGAAGACTGCTTTCTTGCATCATGATTGGGTTAAATTAATGAATCTTAGCTAAAAATAAGTTTTTTTTTTATCATTGTTTGTAGATAGAATAGTTTTGCCTCTGACTTAAGTTAGAATAGTCTTCCACTGACCAGTTGATGTACTAACAGTAGATTGTGTTTCTATCAAACTATTATAAAGTTACTTTGTGAAAGTTCAAGTCCAAGCTGTTGTGAATGGGAATTATTATCCAGAGTCACAAGCCAGATTCGGAAAAACAACAGAATGGCTTGCCAGTTGTTTAAACACTTTTATTCTGAATATAATAGCCATTTAAATAACACAGTGGAGTTCCAACAACTTATTACTATGGATATTCCATTACAAAATACATGTATATATGAGGTGTCTTCTAGAATCAAGGAATTCCTTCTATATCATACAGAGTCACAACAGCCAAATATATAGCAAGTCTGTCATAAGAAGCCAAATGCTTAAGCAATAAATTGTGCCATTTATTAATTATAAACATTATTTGACCTTCCTTTGATATGGCCCTACATGCTTCTTTACGATGTAACGACATATATATCACTGGACAGGTTCATACTGGTGACCAAAGCAAGCTAAATGCACAGTACACTGAGCACAGCTGAATGACTTATAAATTTTGTATAATTAACCCCAGACTCAGCCAGTGGTCATCATAAAATGATTGTGAAACATCTGGATAGTTAGTGTCTACCTAAGATTACCAGTAATCAACTTAGGAATTATCATCATTTGGACATCCAAAATATTATAAATAATTAAATATTATTTGAACTATGTAGTATTGAAGTATAAGAAGAATATTTCAAATCTACATTATATGACTGTCATTTTGATATCAAACACTTATTTCACATATGCCAGATTATTGAAATACAACAATATAATGTAACAACAAAGAAACTTACAACAATACTTATGATGCATTATATAACACAAATATAGCATCACAATAAAACTATCAAACTTCTATCTGCACAACAACAAGGTCTTTTAAAGGAAGGATGTTCACACATAAATAAATGATGGTGGAGGATTATGTTTTCATTTAGTGTATTTTATTATTACTTCTGTGCTGAAATTTTAAAATGCAAACTAAACTAACAGCTACTTTTGTAGCAGTTTCACTGGGAGTTTGTTCACAGAGCCTATATAGTTCAGTTGGTAGAGAGACCTGCTAGTAATGGGGAGGTGTGTGGTTCGAATCCCAGTGGAGGCTCACTTTTTTCTCTCCTGTTGCACAATAAAATCATTCAGACTAATTTCTGACTGAAAGTTATGAAACCCAAAACAAAATTTCTATGTGTCAATAAACATATTTATATTTCAGAACCATGTAAAAAATGGATGCAGATCTTTCTGAATTACTTGAACAAGCACTGAAGTACGCCAAACCAATTCCAACAGTTTCTGATACATCCCCAGCTTCCTTGGATGTCGACTCTTATGGAACAAGAACACTGCCGCACTTTGTTTCAAGCAGCAAAAGTAAAGTTGATCCTTCCTCCATGGCCGGTGCGACTAAAGTTATGACGTCAGGTGTCACTACAACAAGTGAATCAGTTCCACCTGTCCTGGGTGGAAACATTTCAGTTTCCACAACAATGGTAGATAAGCCATATAATCAGTTAACTGCTCAATCTCAAATAGAGATGCATGGTTACCTCCCCTTTCTCATGCAGACTGAGGTCACAGCAGCCGTTGGCAATGGAAAGCCATCAGAAAGTCAGGGTGGTAATGGATGTAAAAGAATGGAGACTTTCCAGAGTGACAATTCAGGACAAATGTTTGATAAACCGCATATATCCTGTGTACAACAAAAGCCAGGGTTCAGAGACCAGGCAAAGCAAAGCTTATCATCAGTGCAGCATAATGCAGTTCCGACCAGTCATTGGACTCACAGCCTGTCTAACCAGGAAGTGTCTCAGTCCACAGTGCATATTAATCAAGGGCACAATCAGCTGATGGCTGCAAATCATGACAATACTTTCATTCCCATAGCAACCCAGCAACAACATTCACATTCCCAAATCAGCCAGTCTAAATGCTCCACCATGACACGTGATGTGGGCTGCATGACTGATCCTGTGATTATTTTAGATGCTTCATTTGCAAACATGACAAACTTGCCACGTATTTTTCAGGAAATGTTTATTAAAAATATCCAAGCCAAAGAAGGAGAAAATTCTTCAGTTTGTGCCATCGAGAAAACTAATGTACCACCCATTAATCAGCAGTCTCATTTACCTTGTTCATTTAACATATCAGAAGTTATAGACAATAGTGTCAAGGCTACATCACAGAATTGCATGAGTTCTAATTATCCTGCTCAATTTAATCAAGAAACAAATGTGAACCAGTCAGCAAGCTCTCCAATTGTTAGCATGTTTAATCAGTCCTTTGAAAATTCAACAAACAGTTTAAGTTCCTGTGTGATAAACCAGCCCCGTGAAAATACAACAGACATTTTAAGTTCTTTTGCGGTAAACCAGTCACATGAAAAGACAAAAAACCCTTTCAATATCAATATTGTGAACCTCTCAAGTGAAAAGTTAGAAAACCCTTCCAATATTAATATTGTGAACCAGTCGTTTGAAAACTCAGTGGAATCTGATTATTTTCCTCACTCAGATGAAACAAATCAAAGTTTTGTAAATACGGAAAATGACAGTCTTCACTCTATATGTGTCTCAACTCCAGCATCAAATGCAAGTGGTGATGCACAAGTCCCAGACTCAAGTTTGGAGGGAGTCAAGCTGAAGCAGAAGCGGAAACGCAAACGAGAGAAGCTTGTTGTTTCACCTCCTCCAATAATTCTACCGCCATGCCGTATCTGTGATGATAAGTCGTCGGGTTTCCACTATGGAGCTAATACTTGTGAAGCATGCAAGGTGTGTATTTCAGCATAATCTTAATAAGTTGAGGTGCTGCTGACTGGTTAATGTTTTTGCATAACTACTCGGTCAAACACCACATGTGTTTGAGTCCCATTCAGGGCTAATACCTTGACCTCTATGACCTTAGTGTTCATCAACAAGTTGAGGTGGATGCAAAAGATACAACACAAGATCTAGTCAGTTTACATCATGTTTATTCCGGATGACTGTTCATTCACAGTATATGCATCAAAATGTAAATACATAGGGAGCAGTTGTAAATTAAGAGAAAACAGGGATCAACTATTTTTTATGCTGGTATTAAGAGTACTAAACTTGGGGCCAAGTCCTGATGAGATGGCATTGAAGCATAAAAGGATAGGTCTGATATTTATATGGATCATCAGCAAAAAAAAATTCTCTGTATATTATTAGATATCTTTATCTTATGATTATGTTCCTGCAGGGATTCTTTAGACGTACGTTGAAGAAAAGCAGCGTTTCATTCAAGTGCAAGTGTACTGAGTCTGAGAAACTTGCCTGGCAACAGGGCCCGTCTAAAAATGGCTGCCCAGCCTGTCGTTATCAACGCTGTCTGGCTTCCGGCATGTCAAAAAATGGTCAGTCTAGTGCGTTTTTTATCTCTACTCACACTCTACTCCATTGAATGTATCCTGAATAACTGGTTATTTGTATATACTTGCTTACTTACTTGTTTAATAATTAATTTTCTTTATTTAATCATTCATAAGATTTTATGGCAAATCACTGTTTTTAGAGAATACTATATTAAAATTTTTGAACATTCAGTCTTCATAAAAGAAATTTAAAAACACTTGGCCTGCGTTCCACCAAGATGGCAATATCTACTGTACTGGAGCCAAACTCTACTGGACCAGTATGATTGTAGCATTTTGTCACAAAAGGTCGGTAAGCTAACTGAAGTGTTACAAGTGGGTGCTTTCAGTAAAAGGCTGTAGAGCATTGTTTAGTTTAGTGTATATGTTTTCATAATAATTTAGAATTTTAAAAATGATGAGGCTGAAAATTCTGGAGGACCATTGGTCTATTTAACTTATAAAATTTAATGGCCTGACAGAGATTTTTGTGGACTAGGGTAACGGTCCACGGGGTTTTGTCGAGGACTGCATTGTAGAAACATGTGACCACTAGATAGATAAACAACATAAAAATATATAATGTAATTTATCAATAAAGAAAAAAGATGCAAATCTGTAAGATATGGAAACCTGTAATTTATATCCATTAATTTCAAGAAAACTTTCATAATGAATAGTATCTATGGGTGAATGGTTTAGTCATGCCCTCCAGTCGTAGGGTTCTGGGTTCAGCACCTCAGACCTGACATTAGTTGGACACAACTGTTGACAGCCCATTTCTCCTTTTGGTAGGAGGTATCCAACAGTTTGCCTGTATTCAAAACACGTGACAATATCTTGTACTGTTTGAATGAAAATTGGCCATTTTTTTATGCATAAACTAATACTTTATTCTAAGTAAACACAATTTTAAACACTAAAAATCACCCTCAATGTTTGTACTGTCGATTAATAGGCAGGATGGGGATTTAAGCTAAAACAGATATTAATGCCAGAGCAAATTAGAGGGAGGAGGAATCACAAAAGTGAGTGGTCTTTTATGTTTATAAATAGCTAAATGTACAGCATGGCTCAGATAGGAAACACATGTTTGTAATGATGAGTGTTATGATTAATTGTTCACATAGATGATAGGATATCAATTAACACTCTTTTGCAGGATCTTTTGATGTAACAAAACATTATTTGGATCTCTGATATAAAATAAAATATTGTCCAAAATGTTGGATACTACGTTTTAATTCAGAAAAACTTACTAAAATCGAAAACAGTAACTGACCATGACATATATAAAAATAATGTTACAGGTGTAGTTCTTGTCTAACCTGTTTTTTTTGTTTGTTGTTGTTTTTATATTATTTTCTTCTTATTGTTATATTTCCTGGTATTAGAAACCCTAGATTCAAAGATAAAATTTATTTTGCACCAACAAGATTGTAACAGTCAACTTAAGCCCAATTCTTATGAGCTTTTACAAACAACTTATGTAATCATTTTAAAAAGAAGAATAGGTAAGATTAAAAACAGCTTATGTTGAAAGTGACAATTACAAATATCAGTTTGATCCATCTTTATATGTTAAGTGCCTTTGGCAACATAAATAAAAACCTTTTTTTGCTTACAAAATATCCCAATTTTAATTAGTAAAAACATGTTATATACATAAATTATTGGTTTAGTCAGGCAGAAAACTCAATCTCCATGCTCTCCGGTTATTGTTCAGTCATCTTGAAAAAGGTGTGTTTGTATGGCGACAGATCCACACTTTAAATACCCTCGTGTCATTTTTGAGTTACTACGGTAACTGGGATGCTTAGCCTGAATACATCTGACCCAGGGATAATTGGTGTAACTGAGATGGATCATCTCTATTTAATACATTTGTCATTTTAACCCTTTTGCTCATGCATTGGCCATTTTACGAAATTTGTGAAGCAATCACAGTTATCAGTCTTATCTTTAGTAGAATCTGCACTACCTAGGGTCTGTTTGTTAACTGGTTTGACCATGGATTTACTATTAAATGATGAAACATACAATATTTTGAACTGTTTAAAAGAAAAAAAAAAAGTTTAAAATTCATATGTACCATGAATGAAAGGATACATAAACTGAGGATTTAGATAAAAAATCTTTGTAAATGGTCACAATCTTGAAATGTCGAAAGCAGAGGCAACCCCCACGGAAGCCTAATCCAGCAAAATTTTAAGTTTATTTATTTATTTTTTTAATTGTTTAAATAATCAAAATTATGGTTGTTATGGCAACGTCTCGCTGTTGTTAGTTGAGGAGGACCCAAGATTTGTATTCAAAACAAGTTTTAAACATTTTAACTGTTAATTATCTCGACTTGTTTTTAGTTATTATATTTAAAATTCTTAGATTTTTATATTACTACACTAATATGTTAATATGATAATAGTTTATTTAATTACAACCTTGTTATAGCAGTTTCAAATACAGTGTTATAACCAGTCAGCCATCAATCAAGAGCAGCCAGTATTGAAGTCATTCTCATACAATTTATATATAAAAAAAATTGTGCAGGGCCGAGAAATTCATATTATCCCTATTACATTAACAAAAAAAAAGAGCAGAAGTTTTCGTGGTGTTTTTAACCTGATTATTTGTTGTTTAAAATTTTTAGTGACATTAATTATTGGGTAACTGTTGTTGTTTTTTACCTTTCAAGCGGTCATAATACAGAAATGTTGTCTTTGTCTCTGGTCTGATTATTTATTTCCTCTCTTTCTACCACGATTGGCTAGTTCACATAAGGCCACAAGACAGAGCATTCTTTTTGTTTTCCATTTTTAGCTCGCCTGAACTTATGCTCAGGGTGAACTGTTGTGATCGACTGGTGGCATGCATCCATCAACATTCTTTAAACAGGCAGGGGGAACAAAAAGTTCTTCAAAGAATTTTGATCCATTAAAAATATGGCTGCCACAATATTAATGGTTATATGGGAAAATTTTAAAACTTGTCAAAAACTACAAGAGCTTGAGCCATTGGTATACATGTTATTTCGGTGGCCCTGTATCAAGATTGTTCAAAGAATTTTGATTTGTAGAAAATATGGCTGCATGGGTGTGCCATATTCCATATATGGCTATGTAGAAAAATCTTCTTGTCAGAAACCAGAAGAGATAGAGTCCTGGGCAAGAACTTTCATGCAGGGAGATTTTCCAACTGGTTCTACCCAAAAATACATCTGGGATCTTACTACACTAATAATCAGCTGGAACGTTACCAATATGACCATAATTTAGTTGGTGCAATGTAACAAATAACAAACAAACAACATAATTTTTCAGCGATCAAGATTGGAAGGTACACTTTGGATCACAAGACAGACAATATCAAGGAGGTGAAATCACTTCAGGCCATGGACTCTGTGATCCATGAGGCGATAACCCTCGCTGATGTGAACAGACATGCATCCCTGTCTCCCTTATCATTGTCCTCTCCTCATGGTACGTAAGGAACTGGTAGTGGCTCGGGTGGTATTGATTGTAGAGGGGTGGTAATAATGGTGGTAGTTGTAGTTGTGGGGTGGTATGATAGGTGGTGGAAGGAGTGAGGTGGAAGAGCTGGTCATAAAAAGGGTGGTGTTGAATGTGATGGTGTTGGTAGGGGTGGTGGTGAAAGCGATGCTGGTTGAATGGGTGGTGGGGGAGGAAGTGGTGTTGATAGGGATGGTGGCGGTAGGGTTGGTGTTGATAGCATTGTTGGTTGAATGGGGGTGGTGGAGGAAGTGGTGTAAGTAGGGATGGTAGTGGTATGGGTTGTTGTATGGTGATGGAAGGTGTGTTGATGGATGGAGGAGTGTTAGTAGGTAAGTGGTGAAAGGGTGGTGGTAGGGGTGGTAATTGAAGAAAGGCTGATATTGGTAGGGGTGATGGTTGAAAAGGTGGGGTGGTGGATGGGTTCTGTTGGTAGGGATGTTGGTTGAAAAGATAGTGGTGGAAGGGGTGGTGGTGTTAGGGGTGATGGAGGTGGTGGTGGTTATGGTAGGAGTGGTGTTGTTAGTGATGTTAAAAGGATGGTAGTGGATGGGTGGTGGTTAAAGGGGTCATGTTGGTGGGATGGTGGTAGGAGTGGTATTGGTATTAGTGAAAGGGATGGTAGTCTAAAGGGTGGTGCTGGTGTTGGTGGAAGTGATGGTGGTGATCTTCAAAGTGGTGATTTTTCTTAGCTGGTCTTAATAATGGTAAACATAATTGTGTGAGGTAAAAGTGGTGGTACATGTAGTATGATGTCTGTCCAAGAAGATTGTGTGTTTACACCAGTTAGAGGTACAAGATATATCGTCTTATTAAGTGTGATATAAATTTTTATTAGATAAACTTACCATGATGATGATGATGGTGATAATGATGATGTTGTTGATGATGACGATTATGACAACAGTGATTGAGAGGATGATCATGACAATGATACAGATCATGATGACAATGATACAGATGGTGATGATGATGATGATGATGATGGTGATGATGATGGTGATGATGATGATGATGATACAGATATTGATGATAACTATAATGATGATGATGAAGATGACAATGATACAGATCATGATGATGATTATAATGATGATGATTATGCAGATAATGAAGATAATGAATGATGAGATGTAGGAGGAGGATGTAGATACAGATATAAGATATCTAAATGATATTTTGTTTCCCTTCCAGGCAGTGACATATCCGGAGATGCTACGTCCATATTGTCTGCTGATTCTCCAAAACCTCCACCTGTATTATCCCACAAAGTAAGGATGATTCTGTCTGGATCTATTTATCCTTAACCTGCTAAACACATCATGACCGTATTTGGTTATCATCATAATCATCATCACCAGATTGTTTAAGGGTCAGCACATACATCATATTTTATTAAAATCATGTCATGTTGCCCAGGCATGACTTAAAAAATGTATGGGCTGTGTAATGTAATTGGTCCCAGAGATGTATTTCAAAAGCAAAACAAAAACTCATGCTTAGGCAAATAGTGTAGTTCCCAGTCAGAAAGTTCCAGCCATCTGTAAGTCCTAACAACTAGAATAACAACATTAATTCATTTACTCAGGCATATGTTTATTATCTACATGTTAAGCTGCATACACTATTCTATCATGTTTCACTATAGTAGGAAATGTCTACTTTGTACTGTGAAGCTCATATACTGTAAACCAGATCTGGTGGCACAATCTGTAAAATATTGGCTCCAGGTCTGGGAGGTCAATCCAGGGCTGTGACATACTAATGTCATTAAAAATGATAGTGGTATAGCTCCTATGCTAACATAAGAGCAAAGACATTTGTGGTTCCATGACTGGTTGGCCCGTTGTCAGGATAATGTGACTGGGGGTGGTATCATGCCAGGTGTTCACAGCATGCTATACACAGTGAAGGCAACACTATTTCTGCTTCAAGTGGACATCATCTCCAGATAACTGAAATACTGTTGGTGGGTTGATAAACCCAATTAACAAATATATTGTAACTATTGAAATTTTACAATCTTACCAATTAAATATGAATCATTAATTAATTATCCAAATCAACATATACATGCAATGTAGTATTGTATAAGAATTGTAACAAAGCCCATATATAATACATACAAACTGCAGGCCGCTGTTTTCTATTTATAAAAACAACCCTGTTGGATCATACTGTAAAACGTTTATGTCAAACTCTGATACTGACATTAATGTCAGTAATTGAACCTGTTATTGTTCAACTTTAAACTTTAAAATATTGCCCTTTACAAATTTATTTTGACTCTGTATGAAGAAAAATGCAAGTGCCAATTGGGGAAAAAGATGCAAATTCTTCATTTTTCGGTGAATCTGAACATCATAGTTGTCAATTTGTAGAGTCTTCCTTATCATATTTGTTATCCATTATACAATATTATTGCAAACTTTTGTTACAATAAAAATGAAGTAAAATTTAAAAACTTTTTTAAAGTTGACTTAAGCCAAAATTGATGGCATTCCTGTAATGCTTAGACTGGTCTATCATGTTTCTGGTTATGAAGAAGTAGCCTTATTTTATAAAAAATGCAGGGGCGCCCGTGGCGTAGTGGTCGCTGATTTGTAACTCCTCTGACTGCTTAGCCTCGCACCGCATGGGCTCCAGTCCAGTTCGGGGTGATGGACTTAATGTGGGAAGGTCTTTCAGCTGACCTGCGGTGAGGCGGTGGTTCTACCCAGAAAACCCAGAGTTTTTCCCCACCAAATAGCTGGATGTCACCTAAATGATCAAAATTGGTCGCTGCAATGTATTTAAAAAACAAACAGACAATCAATGTAAACTGTTTGACTTTTACAATAGATTATTTAAGGCTGTGTGTCATCATTTTTGCCAATTCCCAGTATAAGCACTCATTAATGTAAAAAAATGCATGAGGCTCAACTCAATTGTACTACTCACAGCCTGCACTGTAATATGTTTCCAATAAAAACATGCAGCAGTCTGTTTTTCAGTTTTTATCTTACTGCACAACTTTCGTTCTGTTTTCATTTAATCAGACAAGGGCCTGGTTTTAGAAAGAAAATGCCACGAGTCTCATTTATAATACCTTAAGACTAAAATGAACATCTTGTCATTCTTCTTATGCATTTGATTTTTGTTGATATGTATTCTTGCCTATTATTTTCTGTCCTATTTCTATCAGGAAATAGCCTACATTATAAAGAAATGCCATGAGGCCCATCTACAGTATCTCCAAACTGAGAATCAACCAGAGCAAGAGGATTTGTTCCGAACACAACTAGACTATCTTGTAAGTGCAAGTTTATTGTCATTTTTCATTGTTTATCTTGTATGTGCAAGTTTATTGTCCTTTTTTGTTGTTTATCTTGTAAGTGCAAGTTTATTGTCCTTTTTTGTTGTTTATCTTGTAAGTGCAAGTTTATTGTCATCATTTGTTGTTTATCTTGTAGGTTGATTTTTTTGTTCTTTTTTGTTGTTTTCCACGTAGGTGCGGGTGTATTGTCCTTTGTTGTTGTTTACCTTTTAAGTGCAAGTGTATTTTCTTTATTGTTGTTTACCTGGTAAGAGTGGATTTATTGTTTTTTGTTGTTCACCATGTAAAGGTGAGTTTATTGGAATTTTTTGTTGTTGTTTGCCTTGTAGGTGTGAGTATAGTTTCTTAATGATATTTATATGTTTCATTGAATTATGAAATCTTTTACAGTAACTATATAAATAACTATATCAACAAAATATTTTTTTATTGTTTTGATTCGACGAAGTGCTTTAAAAGAATGAGAAAATGATTTTAATGTATAATTATGAAGGTGCTTTGGTATCAAAATCATAATAACCTTAAATAATTCTACCAATACCGTAATTAAAAAAACGTGTAATAACTTCAGCGTACCATTGTCTGTTTCTTTAGGAGATGTATATCCAGAAGAAGAAGACGTTTGGCGCCATGAAGCCCCTATCTAAGGAGGAGTTCATTGACTTCTACAAGGTGACTGGTATGGACCTGGATGGGAGAATAGGACGTATGGAGGATGCATTTCAGTTCTTCCAGAGGAAAGTTTCCTACGTCGTCCACTTTGCCAAGAACATCCCAGGCTTTAATGAGCTACCATTGGATGATCAGGCAAATCTTATTAAAGGTAACTAATGTGTTAACGTCAAAACCTTATTGAAGGTAACTAATGTGTTAACGTGTTATTGAAAGTAACTTATTTGTTAACTGCATAATATTATTGAAAGTTACTTATTTGTTTACTGCATAATATTATTGAAAGTAACTTATTTGTTTACTGCATAATATTATTGAAAGTAACTTATTTGTTTACTGCATAATATTATTGAATGTAACATATTTGTTAACTTCAAAATCTTATTAAAGGTAACATACTTGTTAACTGCATAATCTTATTGAAGGTAACTTATTTGTTAACTGCATAATCTTATTGAAGGTAACTTTTTTGTTGACTGCATAACCTTATTAAAGGTAACCTATTTGTTAACTGCATAACCTTATTAAAGGTAACTTATTTGTTAACTGCATAATCTTATTAAAGGTAACTTATTTGTTAACTGCCAAATCTTATTAAAGTTTAACTGCTTTTTAAAAAAACTTATGTTATTCCTAAGGCAAGACCTGTTACTGCACAGTGACTGTGGCAGTAACTACCTGAGTACTGGTTCTACCCAGGAAGTTGTCATTTGAGAGATATTAATGTTCGATAAAAAAAATTTGTTTCCTAATTGACCTTAAATAATTATAGTTCAACTAAATAATGTCCTTTGCATACTTACCTTCAGTATTTTACTGTATGGGTTAATCTTTTTCTGGCCTCAGTTGGAATGTGAGAGGGTCTTTAGTCTGTGCAGTTTGTATTCCAGTGTTCTATTTGTTTAATGTATTATCACAGATTTGTTCTAACTTTTACATTTAGATTTCAAGAATGTCTTATCCTTGCCTTTTCAAACTTAAGTGTGTGTTGCAATGCTCATAAGACTTTGTCATATTTCCTTATTCAGTTTTGAAATATTATATGAAGAGTAATTAACTAAGTTTTAAGGCACAGATAGGTAAATTTTAATAATCTCATCAAACAGTTAGAACAGTGCATATTTAAAAAAAATGGAAACTTTTTTCTCTGTGTATACAATGTGTGGTTTATTTTTCGGGAACTTGTTTGTGAAATTAACATATACAAAGAACAATAGAAAATCTCATTTTGTTTTGTTTGACCTTATTAATTCATATAGGATACAATAAAAAAAAGTGACATTTTAAAGTCTAGGATGAACACTTGTAGGGTTACACTACACTAAATAGATAAATAAATGTTCCTTACCCTATAGTTGGAAGTCAACTCTTTAGGAGCCAATTTTATTGTGAACCATTTGAGTAAGGCTCCTTTTACCATACACAAGGAGAAGGAATAATACATTTCCTGTCAAAATGGAAAAAAAGAAAAGAAAACACGAGCAAAAAAACAGAAATTGTTACTTGAAATCATAATATTTGCAGGTTGTTACCATAGTAATGTAACCTGACTATGGTGAATTAGTCCATTCATTGTTGAGCATAAGGAAGCTGTCATTTCCAGTATGGTTCAGCTCTGCTTCTGTTTTCTTGTGCATCAGAAAGGCTAAGCTTATCATCATTAAAGGGAATCCTAAAAGAAAAACAGTTACAAATCACAAGAAAATCATTTTAAAATTTAAATAGAAACTTTATGTCAACTTTATGTTCTACATCCTAAGAGCAGATATGTTTAATACTCCTTTACATATTGACTGCTAAATTCAGTTCAAGCATTCATTTACTGTTTTGTAACATGTGTTTTTGTGACATATTTTTCAGATTATTAGTGCAGTGTAAAATGTGCTATGTGTAACATTCATTTAGACAATTTTACCTTTTCAGCCTCTCGTATGGAGTGCATCTTGATGGGGATGCCCCCAGACTTCCATAACCGTTTCAATATGGAGCTTCAGGTTGTCACGACGCCCTGGGGCCACACCCTCCATTTTGAAGAGCTTTCTATGATCATGCCTATAGAATTTATCCGTGAGCGATTCCAGACCAAGAAAATGGTGCACAATCTTCATTTGTCTGAGGAGGAAACAGCTGTGTTCAGATGTCTGCTTGTTACAGCACCTGGTTTGTGATTTTATTGTTTCTTGTTAAGTTGGTTTAAAGTATTTCTAATTATAATAACAAATACTGGTATTATTGTTTTGGTGAATCGATTGCAGTACAATTTATAACCACTATACTACTGGTGAGGTTTACAAACTTTTTTCTAAAACTGTCGATTGTAAAGGACTGTCTTCACATTTTATCAAACAAATGTTATTACAGTTGAACATCAAAAATGAAAGGAAGGAAAGAGACATTGGCAAAGTGTGAATATTGATGATATCTGATCTCATTGCCACATTACAAAAAACAGCCACCATTACATTGGTCCAGGCTTTTTTGGCAAAAGGAAAGGTTAATTGCTTCTACTCCAGCTGCAGTTCAGACACAAGTAGCATAGTACAACTGAAGAGCTTATTATTTTTCTTCAATGTCACTTTCATACCTCAGCAAGCTAGGCAGATTTGGTGTTAATGTTAGAACTATCACAGAATCAAAGGGATACCAGACATTATAGCGCTGTTGGTAGAGTGTTGGCTCTAGGTACGTGAGGCTACAGGTTCAGTCCTGGGCCACGACATAACAAAGTTGTTAAAATTGGTACTGGTATAGCTCCCTTGTTAATGCATAAGTAAATATAAGGGTAGTTCCACGATTAGTTGGCCCAGTGTCAGGATAATATGACCGGATTATGTATCATGCCCGGTGTTCCAGGCATGCTATATATAGTGAAGGCAGCACTGTATCTCCTTAACTGAAATGCTATTGGCAGGACGATAAATAAAATAAACAATAGAAAAAGGGAAACATAAAAACTTGTCTTGTGACAAGCACCGTTTCTATTTCAGATCGTTGTGACTTGAAGGATAAGGACAAAGCCGAGAGAATCCATCTAAAGCTACTCTGTTGTCTACAGCATCTGCTTGATAACCGACCTTCACCTTCCTCCAACACATTGTATCGACTCTTTGATATCATGATTCGCTTAAGAACAATCTCCGACCATGAAGTCAAGTTTAATAAACAGCTGCTGATGGATTGGCCAATGTTAGCAAACTTAGAACTACTGCGGGAGCTTGTTGGATAAATTTATAAATTTTTGTGGTAAACTACATAAATTAAAAAAAATTGAAGCACGCAATTACGTTAGTCTTTATGGAATGGCTAATGCTGGCAAACTTGTAACTTCTGCAAGAACTTGTTAGATAAAATAATAAAGGATAAAACAATACAAGAGTTTTTGCGTGAACTGTATATATTAAAGGAATATTGAAACAACGAAAATAAAGTTTTATAAACAAATGCTCATGAATTGGCCAGTGGTAACCAATTTATCTCCAGAGATTATATTGTAAAAAAATATATGCAAGGTTTTTTTTTCAAAATAAGGAATAAAATATTATCTCAGATTATATGTAAACATGCTTTAAAAGATTGTGATGTCTTAAGGGTTCTGAGAATCGAAAGAATTTTTATAGCATTATATATATTATAACAAAAAAACTGTTTCTGTTTTGTATTTATCAGTTGACAAACTTATTAAATCGTTTCTGTTTTGTGAGACAGTCAGCATTTTTATTGAGTAAATAGTTTCTTTGTTGCTCCCTGTTAGTTCTCTAATTGTTTATGTAGTCATTGTTACTATCAGATAGGTAACAGATATGTTGTAATTATATATGTTGTTGTCAATGAAATGGCTAAAATGTTTTAATTTTTCAGCAATCTTTGTGCAAACTTATTTATTTTGTGACAATCAGTTTATGTTAAAACATACTTTTTGTCTTTATTTCAATTTTATTAACTGTAGAAGTAATCCTTTAGAATTGTAGAAATAGCGGATTAAGCATAATAATTATTGATAATTATCATTTTCATTATTGTTTGTCATTTTCATTAAAATCAAAATATATGCATAGAAAAGTAAATTGAATTGAAATTATTTTACATATAAGTAGAATGTAAAACTGCATGTAATATTGAAATTAACATTGATTTCTATGAATTATGAAATGGGGAACATTGATGAAATGAAAATTATCTCCCTTGTCATATGAGTTAAGGTAGTCCAAATAGTAGGTCCTTTTAGTTGGATTCCTTGGACTTTATCACAGGTTCTGTTTGAAATGGAATTATTTTATGTTAAGTGATATAATTCTAATTTTTATACAAAAGTAAAAAAATTCATGGTCATTATTGACGCTATCTATCTTGGTAGTTAACAGTAACAGATAGATGAAGTTATAACTGACAGTGAAATTTCTCATTTTTGCATAAATATGTGAGCTAAAGCCATTTAAGATCACACAGAGGTGTAAACTATATAAATAATATACAAACCAGAGTATGGGCATCCATACTGATGATTGTTAATCTGAGTACCACAACAGTCAACAACCACTCCAAAGAGTACAAGCTAAAAAACCAAATAATCCAAATAAAAGGACCAAACTTCATTTAAAGAGTATTCAGGGGAGACAATTCACCAGCTCTCTTTGAAGCACAGAGGTTCCGTCCATGACTCAACAACAGGAGAGATTACATTTTATAACTACTTCACATTATTAAAACATCTATATGTTGTCTGTTTACCAAACTATAACCATATTTATGATTGTACTGTTTATATTCCAAGTACTATTACATGTAACACATTTATGCGTTCTTACAATGGGGTACATTGGTGAAATGGAAATTGTCTCCCTTGATAGATAATATCCGAGGTATTCCAAACAGTAGATAGGTCCTTTTAGCTGAAATTCTTGGACTTTATCGCCTGTTCTTTTGTAGACATTGCAATCACAAGAAAGGCAGAAAGGTCAACATACACTCCATAGAGCACAAGCATAAAAAACGAGTAAAACAAATGAAAGGACCTATTTGCATTGAGGGATAATTCAGGGGAGACTATTCACTAATGTCTTTCCTCATTATAACCAGTTGTTGGAAACTGATAAGCACAATTCATATAAGGTAATAAGGGAAGGCAAATATTGTTGACCCACATCCCTTTCCTACATGTATACGCCATTTAACACCATTACAAACCATTCACAATCAATAGCAGAATCTGCATGAATACAGGTTTATGTGTAGACTGGTTTAGTCTTACATCTAATATTACAATTATTTATTAAAATACTTATATCTTTTTTAAAGAAAAACAACAAAGTCAGGTGAATTTTCAAAACTATAGATGAACTATAAATGAAAGGGTTCATTCCATAGCTATCTGTAATTTATCCAAAACATTTTGTACTTAAAAAACCAAGTGTACACTTGACTTGAACCCACAAAGTGTAATAAACATTGTTGTCTTTGTAAGGTCAGGAATCTCAACATTTATGTCTGTGAGCCTGTTGCAGTGGTAGAAGTGAGAGTATTAAACTCTGAATATGAAAATTGTAAATGTTAATAAGCAAGTCAGCAGGGTAACATGTTGTTCTTTTTGTTAGATTGAGAGAAAGAAGTACAGGTGGTCCAAAGCTCAAACCAGGGAACCTTGGCTAGCAGGGTGAAATTATTTCTAAGCTTTTTGGCCACGTACACATTCCCAACCCCTTCACCCACCCCCCTTGCCTCCACTTCCACCAGACAACACCTGGCGACATATCTTCATATATATTGCATACATTGGAATATTAACAAATTTTGCCAGTTTTTAATTAATCCATCTGCCATAAGAGCTTCATGATTATTTTCATTTTGTTCCTGTCTCATCGTAGAACCATTGACATTCCATAGACCTGTAATGTTCCTTCATATGCAATGTGTTTCCTCATCAATTCACACATAGAGAAATAATAGAGAAATAATGTAGAATTCCCATTATATTGTTTATTCGGTAATTAGCTTGTTATTTTTTTCTGAAATTTAAAATCATATCATCATTATTGGCATAATGTATATAGTGTGTCTACTCATCATTAACTTACCTTACCTGAGGTTCAATTTTTGCCTCAGTGACTTTTCTGTCCATTCTGTTTTCTTTTGAGATTTTTCAGCAATAAAATTTAAATCAAAATTGAGATTTTTTTAGATATAAACTTTAAATCAATCAAATTATCAATTAAAATGTTTAGTACAAATTTTTAAGTAGGTTTCGTCCGCTTGTGTTCATATTGTTTTTATGTTTTCACTTGATTCATCTCTTCTCAATGATTGAGAGCAGTTATAATGGCAATTTGTCGTTCAAAATGGCAAAAAAAAATAAAATGAATTATTTTTTATTTTTGTTATTAATGTAGTATTGGCTTTTATACCAAAAATATTTACAATAAAAATGAATTATGGTTTAGAAATGTAAAATCATTTTGTAAGTCGATTTTACTGTATTTGACAATCCAACTATTTTCTCGCTGAAAACAGCATTCACCCTATAAAAATACCCTACTCTAATGGCGTTCACAGCAAGTAAAGGGTCAATCTTTTATACTGTTTATTTGCTGTTATGTGTAGCAATTCCTGTCCAACATTAACTTCTTTAACATCATTGGTTTTGATCAGCCTAGGGTTCAAGGGTTCAGGAGCGACTCTTAGGAGTTGGTCTGAGACCAGGGCCCAGTGTTATAAAACTTTGAACTCAGGCATCTGATTGGTCAGGATTTGAATATAGCGCAAAATCTGACCAATCGGATGCTTGAGAATAAACTCGGTCTCAAAGTCTTTATAACTTTGAACCCAAACTGGTATGACAGAAGGTTGAGTGTCGATTCCATCTACAGGCAATCTATGCATCTCAACCAGGGGTTGAGTTTATAATCTTAAAACTGATTTATGCAAATTTTTTCATCATCTTAAATTGTCTAATCACGTGGTGACATGAACATTGCTTGTCTTGTTATTTCTGTTATTACTTTGTTCATTTGATAAAATTATTTTATTTTTGGAGTTATTTTATTTAACGGTTGGTTATAACAATACATTATTGATATTAAAATGTTTCATTAAAACTAAAGTTATAGGTTAACATTTGTTATTTATTTTTACCTTGTCTAAAAATAGATGCAAATAATATAGTGGAATAATGGTGGTGATGGTGAATGTGGTGATGAGTGTAATGATGAATGTGATGATAATGATGATGATTTTGATAAGGGTAATGAATGTTGTAGTGATATTAATGATGTCGATGATGGTGATCATGATTGTGGTGATGTATGTGGTGATGATGATGGTGATGATGATAATGATAAGGGTGATTGTGATGATTTGGTAATGATAATGATAATTATCAAGATGATTGTGATGGTGCTGATGATGATTGTGGTGATGCGATGATAACGATGATCGATCAGGGTAATGAATGTGGTAGTGATATTATTAAATATGTTGATGAATGTGATTATGAATGTGATGATGAATGTGATGTTAATGATTGTGATGATGATGGTCATGATTACATGAAAGAGGAGGATAATTTTAACGATGGTTACCATGACGATTTTGATGATGAAGATGAAAAGATTTTGACAATAATATTTTAATTATTTAACAATATTGGGACAAGATAATACAAATTTATTATGACAGATAGTGAATGATAGATAAAATTATTATAGAATAAGATTATTAATGAAAATCATATATTATTTATGAGATACAATACAACATCGGCATATAACAGAAAAAGAAATGCATTTTTCACAATTTTAATAACAAATTATATATACAAATACTACAATGTATTTACTATTTCTAAAGGGCATGATTTTCATCTCCCAAATTTAAACACACACACAGCTGCAAAAACACATTAATGAAATCTACATTTGTTATTAAATGTGTAATAACTTCAGGGCCATGTTTATTTAATACTTAGTTGTGTTGTTGTTTTTTTAACTTCATTTCCTGGGTAGAACAACTGCACACAGCCATGTTGAGGTAAATATATTTTATCACATGATTCCCCTAGTTTTACATTTAATACACCCATTACATATTTCTTGTATTATACAAATGTAATGCAATTTGTTTGATTCATGACGTCAATGACGTCATCATAACGCAGATCTTCTCATACCACCATTTCATCAAGTACTGTTGTTAAAATTTCATAAGATTGTATATTAAAATCATGTGATAAAAGGAATCTGACACTCGTTGTTATTTAATACAAACATTTATAAAACTAGTCCAGGAAAAATTATAGTAAGTTCGCCATAGGCTTGCTTTCTATTACTTTTCTGAACTTGTTTAATAAATGTTTGTATTAAATGACAACTCGTTTCAGATCTGTTATTCCTAATGATAATATATTATTTGCAGATGTGTATTACATACATATTAATTAAACATATTAAAGTTCTAAATTAAACCATTGGCTCATTGAAAAGTCCAACACTGTGACTTCATCCAGATGTAACACATCTTGGAAGCCTTTGTTGAGATAATGGCTTAACAGTTTAACTGAGAAAGTGCGACTGGAACACCTCAGATAATTCACGAATCATCTTTTGGATGTATGACATGTAAACACAGCAGAAAAAAAATGTTGGTGCCTGTGATGTTATCAAAACAACAAAGATAAATGTTTTGTTATCTCTACTTAAAATGCTGTAACAGTAGTATATCTAACGAATTATTGAACAAATTGACAAAAATACACATATCGCTTTTTTTTTCTCTTTTTTTTTGGCGTATTCTTCTTCCGGTGAACAAAACAATAATGATTCTGTATCACTGCACCAGAAATATATGAGGGAAGATTGTCCCGAGGATGGAATTACCCAAGGAATTCCGATTGTCAGGGTTCCCACAATTTCTTAAGGGAAAAATTCAAGGTCTTTTCCAGGTTTTTTCCAGGTATTTTGTCCATTTTCAAGGTCTATGAATGTGAACGTTCAAGAGTTTTGCGGTAAATATTTATGGGAGTTTACAAATGTATGCCAACAAATACTCTGATTTTTTAAATCAAATTCAGTTAAAATGCCTTATGATTATTAAAATGCACTAACAGTTTTCCCGGTAATTTCCCGTTTTTTCCATATCATGTGTTTATTTTCGAATTCCTGGCTTTTTCCCGATTTCCCGGTTCTGTGGGAACCCTGGATTGTAACAAAGCAATGAGAAGGTTTGAAAGGAATCATTCATTTGCCAGGACACTGTCAATTTTATAATAAATCTGTGGGAGCCAGAGGGAAATAGCTTTTATTTTGTCACCACTTATTGCAGCCTTGTATTATAGCCCTGTATATCATTCACATTATTTTTATATTTCTATTCAGGCCATTTAATTCTAACCTAATCATACTTAAGTTTAGGTTAAATCTTTTCGTTTTCTGCACCATATAACCAACAAAGTGTTGATGTGCTGTAAAACCCCAAACAGAGACATGTATGCATTGACAAAGTGGAGAGTCATATTTGTCTGTGGGCAAGTCAGTAGGGATTTGGACTTTGGACATCTGGGGGGGGGGGGCAGGGGGGTGTTGAGCTCCAGACATGACATTGTTGTAAGATGTCCGTCTTGAGGTAAGATTATTTACCACACACTGATATTAGCTGTGTACTGTCTACCCAGGAAATGGACAGTCAAGCAGGAAACAGAACATATTAATTGATAAAGAAATCAATTATAACTAAAATTGACACTCTTACAAATAAATGTTCCAGCCATTTTTAATTTGATTTAAATATATTACACACTGAATTAACATGGTTCACAACAAATATGGCACATTGACATACTGTATAAAAATAACTTGTACAAGAAATAGAAATCATTAAGAAACAAAATAAATGATGGTTTTGTGAACTAAATTGCACTCTCCATTGACACATAAGGAAATAATACAAGAAAAAAATATGTTGTCTTTTTTTCCTTAATTAAACATTTTTGTACAAAAGAAATGTTCACAGTAATGCATAATATATGCAATATGCATTTAAATATATGATGAGAAATATTAGAGAAATATACCGGTAGCTGTCATTGTCATTCAATAATATATATAGTTACTTATATGAACATTTTATTATTATTATTATTGGTAGTAGTAGTATTACTATTATTATTGTTATTATTATGAGTTTTACAGAGATGGCAATTGACTAAAACAGTTCTATGCCATTGTTTTGTTTTTTATTTCCTGTAAAAAAAATCACCTTAAAAAGAAAACATTTTACTATACAAATACAGTCGAACTTCCGTAATTCAAAGTCGTCGGGACCACTGATTTACTTCGAACAATCCATGGGTGGAATAATCCAAACTGGCTACACTTACAAAATTTTCCAACTAGGAGTGTGCCATTTTTAATTTTGCTATTATCTGCTGTAATGTGCAAGAAGCCATGTATCTATCTTAATACTTTTAAAAGTGGAACATACAAAAAATTAACTGTTGGAAAAGATATGAATAATAGAATAAGCGTCATGCTTTATTTTCTTTCTTTTTAAAATAATACATCAAAATAATAAGTATTTATAAGGTACTGTCGAATAGAGATGGAGGGGATATCCGTTAGCATTTACAGCTACCCAACCTGAGGGTTTGCAATACCGGTGTGAGACATAGTAAATGCAAGTCAATCTTAAAACAGATTTTTACTCTGCTTAATTGATTAAACATCTGATTGTCTAACAAATCAACATGTCATATCCAATTAAAACCTTCAACTAACCAGTTCATGACGACAAACATCTTTGTTACTGGAGTAACCTACCATTGCAGTTTGACAGGTAACAATACACAATTGTTGACCGATGTGTGAAGATAGCATAAAAAACTGTACACTGAGGACCTAAATTGACCTCAAATAATGCCGAAACTTTTATCATTGCAAATGAATAATTGTTAATTTTTTACTTTTTATAAAAAGAAAAATTTGGAACCGACCAATAATTCGAATATTGCCTCAGCTTCAGACAGCCCGTGTTTAAATAACCGAGATCCGACTGTATATGTATAACATTTTAAGAGATTGTCAAAATGATGTAAAACAATGCTGTGTTTCTTACATAATGTTTAATATTGATAAGATGTTAAACAACCAGAATGCTTTTTTAAATTTTAAGAACATAAGATTTAATTTTACATTTTTTAGAGAAACATACTTTTTTTTTTATTCAACTTAATTTTTACATTATTTAAAATTCCGTTACACAGCCCACTAATTGCTTATTTGAAGTTCTATTAAAGTTTCATTAAAAGAAAAGTATAATTTAATTATTAAGTTGACAAACAATTAATTAACCCTCATTAACTATATATGCAGCATTAAGCATGATACCTATAAGTCGTAGTGGTAGCAGCGTAAATACTCCTACCTATAAAGTGTGTTCTTAATTAACTGATAATGAACAAAACAAATTATATAAAAAACACAATAGTTCTAGTCTTTATCAAAGACACAACAACAAGAATCAACTTCACTCTGTGTTGTTTAGAACCCCACACACAAAAAACATTGAAGACTGACCATGAATAAGTTATTTCAACAAAAAAACATTGCTAAGTGTATAATCAAAGCATGTGCTAGGAAAGAAGCAAGATATAATTATAAAAGTATATGAAAAACCTGCAAAATTTCAACAACAAAGTAAACAAAAACAATAAATAAATCATCAATGTTGCTAAATAATTCAATTAATTAAAATTATACAACAATCCTGTAATTTTTATATTCATGTAAAAGAGACTAGCATGGTGTACAGGTCTTTAGCACAATGCTATAATCATGCATATTATGTTTACAAGAACAGACAGTTTATAAAAAAAAGTTCTTACAAACTAAATCAGATAAATTAATAATAAAAATATTAAAAGTAATAATCAGCTCTGAATTCAGATACTTTATTGTTTTAGTAAATATTTATTATATATGATGTTAATGTTATAATCAAAGACAATAGTAGCCTAATATTGTACTAATGCTTGTAATGAAATACACTATTATCATATTTCATTCTAATAAAGTTTTAAAAAAATTAAAACAAACAGTAATCCTTATATGATAAATTTATGCTATTAATACTAACATTATATAGTAATGAAGTACAATCATACAATATGTACTCATAAGTAACAATTTATCTTTTAAAATCATCCATTGAGAATAAATATGATTATGACTTATATTATAAAAATACCTGGGTTTTACATATTGTGTATACAAAAAATGCAATACTTCTTGTTTCATAAATTGAAAGAAATCATTTTCTTTATTTTATTTTTTTTTTATTTGATCTTTCAACTTATTCCTGCTTGTCAATTGTAATGGGACTTTAACTATTAAAAACTACATTCTTACCTCCCTTGTGGGTAGGTATTTGGTATATACCGGTAGTTACAGCAGAAAACCTAATATTTTTCCACTTTTTAAACTTCCGACAAACAGTTAAGACTGAAGCATGCGCATAAAATGGAATCTTAATAATTGAGATAAGAATTAAAAAGCAAGAGCACTTTTTATTAAATAAGAACATTAAAAAATAAAATTAATTAGATTCCTTATATAAAGTATATGAAAATATACTTTGGGAAAAAAGAAATGCAACTACAGATGTATACTCAATTAATTCACGAAGTAAGTAGCGCTGCAAGTGCAGCATGTGCATTTTGAAATTCTGTTTCTGGTGGCTCTGTGCATGCTTTTCTCGGACACTGTTAAGCGTATCATATCCTGTAGCAATTGTGACTCAAACTTTAGCAGAGGTTTTGTACAGTTAAAACAAAATTAACTTTATTTGTATCGACTAAAAAGTTGTGATTCTTTTTTCCCCTAGTATACCTCTCTACAAGGGAGATAACTAAAACATTTCCTTCATTTAAAAAAAATGTGAATAAAACTAGTTACATCATTAAGCATAGTTCACTGGAAACAGAGAACCTACAGGTGTTTCCAGCACGTAAAGGGTGAATACTAATGAATACTAATATAACTATTTTGTCATTGGCAAGCCCCGAATATAACAGTATATAAAGACAAAAAAAACATGAAACATAAATAGAAAAGTACAATTCTTTTTGCATTGCATAAACTTTGCATTGTAAAAGATAACCCAGTTTTGATAACACTGATAAAAAAGTTGACATTAAGTTTCCCCCTTAAACATGTGTGATGGAAGAAAGGATAAAAAAGCAGCTCATTTTAAACAGTTTCTTACTCAAACTAAAATCAACAATTTCAATCCTGCTGAAATATTCAAGAAGCACATAAAGACTGCTCTAGGAATGTTATAAAAATATTGCACAAAAACCATGGAAACATACTGAGCCGAACAGACTTATTAATATACTGGCATAAAAAGCACATCTGAAACATGTGAGAGGTAAACAATTTTTTACAAAACCATGAATGATTAAGTGTATGACACTGTTTACTATTTGCAATGAACACATCTTGGAAATTCTACCAAAGACCTATGCACAAAGTTCAGAATGTCAACCTTACAACACAACAGAAAACTGCTCTGCCAGACGAAGCATATAACGTAAGCATTTGTATGCGTAACTTGGTTTTCAGATAAAAAACCCTCCAGTGTTTTTGCAAGGGCAGACAAAAACCATTACAAATTCATTCCTACCCAGCCATAAACATTCCTGTTTGTTTCTGATCCAGATGAAAACTCTGGTTACTTTTCCTACCTGGACATATACCCACACACATTTTGTTTTCAGATATCAATGGGAGGCGTTTTGTTGGGGTAGGAAAAATGATGGGAGGTTTTTTTATCCAGCCCTCCAAAACAGTGGGAGAGTTTTAGCCTTGGAGTTTTTTTTGTCTGTGACTAGCATAAACGCATCTGTAATCACGTTGCAAAAATATAAGTAATAGTTTGTTTAGATTTGGGAATGTGCAAGGTGTACGGCTAGCTTAAGGCTCTCTGTAATTAATTGACTTTTTTTGTATACCGGTATTCAAGGCTCTAGCTCTTGTAGTTTCTAACAAGAAGATTTTCAAAGCTTTCCTATATAGCCATATAAAGAAATGGCCACACGCCTGGCGGCCATGTTTGTTGACGAATCAGAAATATTTGGACAATCTTGATACAGGACCACCCAAAGAACATATATACCAGATACAAACTTTCTAGCTCTTGTAGTTTCTGACAAGAAGATTTTCAAAGTTTTGCAATGTAATAGGCCATCTGCTAAGTGAACCTTACTATATCATGTATAGGTCTTGTTCATCTTATATCAAAGAACAAATAAAAAGTAAAATTTACATAAATAACTTTACCAAATAAACAACCTTAAAAAACAAAACATTTTACTTTATGCTTAAGTCCTGACTAGGACTACAATGAAAATCATATTACTTAAATAATTATCAAATATAATTTACAAATTATAAAGCGGATTTATTAAAAAATGGTCTATAAAATATATCAGAGTTTTAAAATCAAACTGCCAGATAAATTACAAAATATAGTTTTAAGCTGTGGAGAAAATTACATGTAGCACCCAAAGTGATTACATTTTTATAAGCAGAGAGAATACAAACAAAAAAACAACATATATCCCTATTCAATCTTAAGTAAAATTGCTAAGAAAATTATCAAAAAATAGTACGTTAAAAATAAGTAATATTTTACATGTAAATATTACATTTATAGCCACCATGTTAACATAAACAATTGGTTTTATAATCTATATACACATTGTACATAAGTCGTCATTTGTAGCATTATAAGAAATTGTGGCATTGACAAAACTTCTGAATTATTTTCTTGTTTACATTTCTTTGTTTTTCCAAAATTATAGCGAAAATGCAAGTTTTGTCATATGTTTTAGGTGGCATCATTTTATACCAGTTTAAAAGGTTAGAAAACTGCAAGAACTGACAATGTTGTATATACAGTAGCCAAAAACATATAAAATGAATATGCACTTTTTTGGTTTTGTTTTATCAATTTTTATTTAGATGCATAATCTTACTTGCATATTGTGACATATCTGCTAAATACAGGATTTCCAACACAAAAGATATGACAGCATTCCCAATAATTTGTCCATGTCAAGAAGGCATGTTTCTCATACGACAGTATACAGGTACATAGTCAGGTAAAAAACAAAAATTGACCATTTATGCAGGTTTTTCAAAAAGATAATTTTGCACAGATAAGAAAGTAAAATGTTAAAAACCAAGCAAAAATGGCACTTTTACACAATATACTAGCAACTGGAAATACTGCTAGTGGCAATATTAAAGTTACTATGGCAACATGCATCTATCATTTGGCAGGGGAAGACCACAGACAAATACCTGGGCAGAAAAACCAGCACACTGCAGGTCTGCTGGACAACATGAAAGTTTTCACCCCGATCGAATCTCAAACCCATATGAGGTCATTTAGTCCAAGGAGTTACGAGTCGGCAAACACTATGCCTTAGGTCACGTCGACCCACAAGGACATAAAAATTAGACCATTATTCAAAATGTATGTGGATTAGGTAAATAAATGTGTAAGCTTTAGTCAAATGCTATCAAATTTAATGTTAATTGATTTTAATTGTTACAATTGTTAATTTTGTACAGTATATGTGGTATTTAGCATGCTTGTGATTAAATAATATTCATGTAAACCTCACACATAAGAACATCTAACCTTTATCAGAGAAATAATTAATTTAGATTTTTCGCTACTTAAAAAGTTTGTTTTTTTCTTCCATTAATCAGAAAGCAGCTCTTTTCAGCAAAACCATCTGAACGACTCTCATCTTATGAAATAATTATCATAGTTTAAATTTTACATTAGGAACTGTAATAAAATTAGTGTTATAATCCAGTTAGCTTAACAAACTATCTTACTTTCCTAAGCAGGAGAGCGTTACATTCTTCAATTATGCAAAATAATGATCTATGAATATTGTAAAAACGTGTATCTTTATAAATGTATATACTTGCACCACCTTGTCAAGGACTGACAACCAAACTGGAAGTATAGTTATATATAAAGTGAGATCTTTCACATCTGACTGTAAGGTTTAAAACCAACTGTTCAATATGTTGACTAAATATTAATAATTGCTATATTATTTAACCATTGAATAAATATTTGTGTATAGACATGGTATAGTTGCTTAATATAACAGTCCGTATTCCTACGTTAGATATAATGCTATACTGCCATATTCCTATATTACAAATAAATTGTTATACTGCCATATTCCTTTAATCCTATATAATAGATATATTTTTACACTGAGATCTATTACACTTGTTTAGTTTAATATAAAATGAGTTGACCAATATAAAACAATAGCAATACATTATAGTAACTCCATATTGTACAACCTTCCTTTTATAAAAAGATGGCTTTTGGCAAAGTTTCCCTGCTGAATCATCTCAGAAAATTACTAGCTATGCAATTGTCAGTGAATTGGACATCAAGAGGAAAATTTAAATAGTGCTATAATCATGTTTAAGAACATTTAAGGACTGAATGTCATAAAAGGCTAACGTGCAGCTATCATTGGCGGAACCAAAGATTTATTATAACAAATATTGTCATTTTGACTTTTCGTTATTATTGCTGGGGAAAGACCCCAGAGTTATGTTACTGTTAATTAGTTACAAACAACCTAGCCAGTTAATATGTATCACCAAGCCAGTTGAAAGGTACATGTATCACCCTACTTCACACCCTACACGAGGCTTGGTAATTACCTGTCCTGTAATTTCATCAAAATCCAACTTATGTTAGCCTATAAGTCACACAGATCTCCTCGTACATCTATTGACAGTTTGACCAACATGATTCCTACTAAAACGGACCACTCGATGTATATATAGCCTTCATATACTTTGTATCGGCAATTGTAATCTGCAACTGTAATACCGATATGTAGTAGAACTGCTAATACACTAATGTTGACCAATACAATTCTGCTGTTCCACCAACAATAATCTTAACAAAATACTGTTACAGTATATGAATATGCAATAGGCCATTAATACACGCCTTTTTCACATTTTTCTTTACCCTGTACTGTTTCTTGGAATTTAAAAAACAAAACCAAGACATTTATGCAAGCAGGCACACAAACCAGAAACAGATTAAGGCCAAACACGATATAAAATACCATCATAACATCATAATCCCAATCATCATTATAATAATCATGATTTTTGCCCTAAATATGCAACCAGTTACATAAGCTTTTTTTTCAGCAGCAGCAACTTTTGCAACAAAACTTAACTTCCAAATACCAATTAGAAATCAATTAGAAATCACTTTGTTTATTACTTCAAAAGTAAACTGTTTATAAACAGTCCAATAAGTCAACAAAACAACCAAATAACTTACAAGAAATGATCAAAGATAGTCAATAAACAAAACTTGGTAATAATTTTGAGTGGTTTATAAAACAACTGCACAAGCTTATCGAGGATAATTGTAAAAAAAATACATTTATTTTTAATTGTTACATATTAGATAAGTTACAATTGCCACTTTTTAATGTATTTGTTTGTAGTCTTCACTAGCATTTATAATTTACGGGTGCGTTCCATTATAAATCTTAAGATCGATTGGAAAACATTCTTAAATCTCTGTCTTACCACCACTCCTAAGTGCGTTTCAACTAATCTTTGCCGATACAAGTTAAACAATATGCAAAATTGTAAACCGGTCAAAACGCTAGTGTAAAATCAAGTCTCTTTTTTCATCTTTGTCAGTTTACTTATTATGTTTACACACCCATTTCCACTTTCTAAGTGTATTTATTTATTTTATGCTCCACTTTCTACTTTGTAAGATTTTTTATTTTTGTCATCTCCACTTTCCTAGCTTTCATCTTTGTCAGTTTACTCATTATTTTTACACAAAACTTTCCACTTTCTAAGTTTATATACATATATATATATATATATATATATATACTTTGATAAATTTTTCATTCCACTTTTCAAGTATTTGTAATATTATTTTTGTTTACTTTGAAAAAAAAAAATATTTTGTTGACACTACCTTTCCCTTTAGTTTTCTTTCTGCCTTTCTATCTTCATTTTCCAGTTCCCTATTTCTACCATATTTTATACTTGTCAATTTCCAATTAGTAAAATTACTTATTTTTGTAAACATCATTTGTTAAGTTTCCGTTGAGAGCATCCTCATGACAAAGTAAGGTTCCATTAGACTCTTGTACTGGATAACTTTCCTTGCCTTTACTTGCTGACTTGTCTGAAGAGTGGTAAGGGGAGGTAATGTATGGAAGAGTGAAGTTCAGGAAAACTACTAGGATGTGTAGGAACCAGAACATGTGGCTGAAATGAAAATAGGAAGAAATTTAATGCAATAATTTAAATGGGACATTACTCTTACGTGCAAACTTTGTATTGAATTATCTCTCATATAGATAAAGTATTCATGTCCCAGTAAACAAAACTCTGGAAAAAATCGACTTTGATTGGAATCCCCTTAAAGTCAAGCATAATTGTCATTGTCATCATCCTCATCATCATCATTAGCATTTTTTATCATCATCATCATCATCATTACTGTTATTATATTTTTATCATCATCTTCATCTTCCTCCTCCTCATCATCATCAGAGTCATTAGCATTTTTATTATCGTCATCATCAACAGCAGCAGCATCAGGGATTGTGTGTGGGTAACATACGCATGCTCACAGACATAAGCAGCAACCCACCAGAGTTCGATCCACGAACCCCATGATCTGGAGACTATTCCACTCCTCATATTGGCCATACACGTGATCACAAGTACAGATCAAGACAATGACCTTCACTGCTAAAATAGTAGTAAAACCATGCTTTTTCTAAAAACTTTGTAGTCTTTATACCTTTTCTTGTAACATATGTTTCGCATGAAGACTTCATCTTCACTGTACAATAACAGTGCTCCATGCAAACAATATAAATAAGATGTTATTCGATAGATCAGAAAAAATTAAGCATGTAAAATAAAGCAAGAGGTGACTTACTTGTAGAAAGTGATTGTTGGCCTAACATGTAGGACAGTGAATGGTACAACGATATATGAGATGGCCAAATGGGTAGAGACACAAGTCAGTATGTCGTACATAACCTGCAGCCTCTGCGTCTTCTGGAACACTGGACGGACTTTACGCCGCATCTGTAAGTATGAAAATATCCATACTGAATGTATGAAAATATCCATTCTAAAAGGATGAAAATATCCATAGTATGTTAATAATGATAACATTAAGGACAATTTTATATTTACTTCCACAACCTTGAAGTATGATACATACTGTTGCTTAAACAAATCATATTGGTGGCAGGATGTTTGACACTTCTGATAACTAAATGGTGATCAACATACAGTGATAATTGAGTGTTGATCCAAATACAGCGATAATTGAATTTTATTTGTTTTTGTTTTTTAAATACATCACATGACCAATTATGATCATTATGGCCACCTCCAGCAATTTTGGTGGAGGAAGACCCCAAACAAATGTCTGAGTAGAACCACTAGCGCACCGCAGATTAGCTAGAAGACCTTCCCCATTAAGCCCTTCGCCCCGAATGGGACTTGAACCCACACGGTGAGAGGCTAAGCTGTCAGAGGATAATTGAAAGTTGATCAAGATAGACTGATAACTGAACATTAATCAAAATACATTGATAAATTAATGTTGAACAATATACACAGATAACTGAGCATTAACCAAGGTATATTGATAATTGAACATAAACCAAGATACATTGATAATTGAACATTAACCAAGGTACATTGATAATTGAACATAAACCAAGGTACATTGATAATTGAACATTAACCAAGGTACATTGATAATTGAACATAAACCAAGGTACATTGATAATTGAACATAAACCAAGGTACATTGATAATTGAACATTAACCAAGGTACATTGATAATTGAACATTTACCAAGGTATATTGATAATTGATTGATGACCAAGGTACATTGATAACTGAACATTAACCAAGGTAAACTTATAATTGAATGTTGACCAACATATTGAACATTATCCACAGTACATTGATAATTGAACATAAAATTAGGTATATTGATAACTTAACATTAACTTAGATACATTGATAATTGAACATTAACCAAGGTATATTGATAATTGAACATTAACCAAGATACATTGATAATTGAACGTTGATCAAGACACACTGTTAACTGAACGTTGATCAAATTCTCTTGATAATTAAACTTTGATAATAACACAACGATAATTGAACATTGATCAAGATATATATTTAAATCTGTTATTCTTTTTATCTTTTTTTACTTCCTTCAAACAACATGGTCTTTTCCTCATACTTACTTCTGGAAAGTGTTTTTGTTGTTTTTTTGTTACATCCCACTGAGCCAATTATGGTCAAGTTGGCAACATCTAGCTATTTACTGGTGGAAAAGACTTATGTCTAGGTAGAACAACCAGTGTAACACAGGTCAATAGAAGAGCTCCCAACATGGAAGTTTTTGGCCAACATTAAAGTTTTCGGCCAACATTAAAGTTTCTGGCCAACATGAAAGTTTTCGGCCAACATTAAAGTTTTCGGCCAACATTAAAGTTTCTGGCCAACATGAAAGTTTTCGGCCAACATTAAAGTTTTCGGCCAACATTAAAGTTTCTGGCCAACATGAAAGTTTTCGGCCAACATTAAAGTTTTCGGCCAACATTAAAGTTTCTGGCCAACTTGAAAGTTTTCGGCCAACATTAAAGTTTTCGGCCAACATTAAAGTTTTCGGCCAACATTAAAGTTTCTGGCCAACATGAAAGTTTTCGGCCAACATTAAAGTTTTCGGCCAACATTAAAGTTTCTGGCCAACATGAAAGTTTTCGGCCAACATTAAAGTTTCTGGCCAACATGAAAGTTTTCGGCCAACATTAAAGTTTTCGGCCAACATTAAAGTTTTCGGCCAACATTAAAGTTTTTGGCCAAAATGGTACTTAAACCCACTTGAACCCACGTCATCGAGGGGTGGATAACTTTAATGCCTTTATCTGCTCAGAATAGGCACACATACCTACATGTATTTCAGTTTGTTAAATTGTTAATTAATTAACCTAGAAACAAGCACGCAGTTTTACAATATAACATGAACGCTACCTTCCGTGCAGCCTCTGAGAATACAGCTCCAGCGATGAAAGTGAAGTAGTAACCAGGGTAACAACCATGCCAGAGGGCGCTGAGGAGAAAGGTTGCTAGGCGCTTCTGGACAGGGAACCGGTCGTAACAGACATGACGCAGCCAGGCTGCAGTCTGGATGTTCCAGTTGTCAAGGTACAGCTTGAAACTTTTTGCACCCTGTAGCCAATTATACATACATATATGTATAACTTTATAATAAATTGTAAAGTGAAAGACAACATCCATTTAAATAATAAATGGCAATGTATTGATCTTACAATTTACATAAATGTGTTAAGGCTAGGACTTAAATAAACAACATATCTTCTAAAAATATTTTAATCATTTTCAGTAGGCCTAGCACATAAAACAATATGCAATGTACTTTTGGTCAGAGATTAGAGGTATACCCCGTTACCCTTTACAATGGTGCAATGATCTTGTATTTTTCTATTTCTAACAATTTAATTTGTTCAAATATTAATTCAGACTGGTCTTGGGTCAGTACCACAGAATAGGTAAAAAGTGATGTTAGACATCTACGTAAGAAAAACTATGATGGATTTAAGTTGTTATGATACACCATACACTCTTTGCATCCTCTGAAAGAGAAGTTCCTCAATAATCTTGTAACATCAAAATGCACTGGAAACTTAAACCTGTCTTAACAGATGTACTTAAGTTTAAATACTGAGGTGTCAAATATAAACCTATTTACCTCTATTCCCAGAATGTTGACATTGGTTATCAGGTCCCATCTTGAGTTACCATCTCTATCAAAACCATTGAACCCCAAGCCAGAAGCATTGCATATTGCATCACCTGTGTAAGAGATAGGAAATAAAAACAAGAGCTGTTTGAAGACAGTGTGCTCACCTTTTCTCAGTGCTGGACAGCAGTCTTTGACAAAATCCATTGGACCATGGCCCAATTTTACCAAAATCTTTGTCAGTCCATTAAATGTTATAATTTAAATGACCGTCGGTCCACCAGAAGTTTAAGCCACATCATTTTCAATATTTATCATTGTTATGAAAGTATATATACTAAACTAAACTAAACGCTTTTCAGCCTTTTACTGAATCCAATCACCCGAAACTTCTCAGATAGCTTACCAACCTTTGTTGTCAAAATGCAAAAAAAAATGCTGGTCCAGTAAAATTTGGTCTGGTCCAGTAGTTATTGCCAGATTGGTGGACCAAAAAAGGTCCAGTATTTTAAAATTTCTAAGTTACGTCAAAAAAGGGGGCAAAACTCTATGCGATCCTGATTTAAGCTTTCTGCTGCAGCTGTCCCTGTTTCTGGGATAGGTAGATGGTGGCTAGGATGTCTTACATCTACTCTCCAAGCATTTTTGTTCAGCAGACAGTTCAGTGTTGGACTGCACACTTTTATGTTACTTTTGACACATTCTGACCATGCCTTTCTTAGTCTAGCTTGACCTCCACAGCAGGGAATAACTAGGCTTGTGACTGTGTTGATGTACGAACAGACAGGTTCAACAACGATAACAGATTTGAGAATCATTACAAAAAAGTGTTACTTACCCAATGTAAATGCAACATAATACTTGGCCCTACAGCACAGCATTGATATCCACATGTACCAGAGTCTGTAGAGAAAACTATGTGACCGGATAAAGTCCAAGTCTGAAAGTATAATAAATAGATGCCTATATATATATTGGTTGAAGTCAACATCTTAAATTTGTATTACTTTCATAACTAAAATATACTGGACTACATTTATGGTTTTTGGTTTTATAGTCCCTCCAACAGTATTTCAGTTATTTGGAGAACCTTTAGTCCACTTTAAGCATATATAGTGATGGTTTTACTATGTATAGCATGCAATGAATACCTGGCATGATACCATACCCAGTCACACTATCCTGACGACGGGCCAACCAGTCGAGGAACTACCCTTATATTTGCTTGAGCGTTAGCAAGGGAGCTAAACCACTACCATTTTTAATGACTTTGGGATGTTGCGGCTCGGGCTTGAACCCTGGACCTCCCGTACTTGGAGCCAACACTCTACCAATTGTGCTACCAGGCCCGATGATAAACTGGATAAAGTCTCAGATTATAGTTCTTACATCTTAACTCAATAGAACATCAAGTAACTAATCAGTCAGTCATACAACCTAATGTATTAAAACATAATTAATTCATGCTATTCCTTTTTTAGTTTTGCATATTACAGTGTTTTGTTAGCATAGCCAGTAAATTAAAGACTACCTTGTGCTATATTTCTTTTAACAATATTTAATAAAATTTTAATGCTGATACAACTACATTGATGAAACAAGTAATAAACCATTTATTTGTGAAAATGCCCAACATTAAAATCTAAACCAGCGAATGAAGTAGGTTATGAACATTCTCCTTGTACAGATACAAAATAAAAAGATGCTAAAAATAGTGACACTAACCTGCATTGAGTATTTCTGGGTACCATGGCTTCATTGTGAAGTGTGATAATAACACTGACCTGCACTGAGTATTTCTGGGTACGATGGCTTCATTGTGAAGTGTGATAATAACACTGACCTGCATTGAGTATTTCTGGGTACCGTGGCTTGGTTGTGAAGTGTGATAATAACACTGACCTGCACTGACCTGCATTGAGTATTTCTGGGTACCGTGGCTTCATTGTGAAGTGTGATAATAATGCTGACATTGACCTGCATTGAGTATTTCTGGGTACCGTGGCTTCATTGTGAAGTGTGATAATAACACTGACACTGACCTGCATTGAGTATTTCTGGGTACCATGGCTTCATTGTGAAGTGTGATAATAACACTGACACTGGCCTGCATTGAGTATTTCTGGGTACCATGGCTTCATTGTGAAGTGTGATAATAACACTGACCTGCATTGAGTATTTTTGGGTACCGTGGCTTCATTGTGAAATGTGATAATAACACTGACACTGACCTGCATTGAGTATTTCTGGGTACCATGGCTTCATTGTGAAATGTGATAATAACACTGACACTGACCTGCATTGAATATTTCTGGGTACCGTGGCTTCATTGTGAAATGTGATAATAACACTGACCTGCACTGAGTATTTCTGGGTACCATGGCTTCATTGTGAAATGTGATAATAACACTGACCTGCACTGAGTATTTCTGGGTACCGTGGCTTCATTGTGAAATGTGATAATAACACTGACCTGCACTGAGTATTTCTGGGTACCGTGGCTTCATTGTGAAATGTGATAATAACACTGACCTGCACTGAGTATTTCTGGGTACCATGGCTTCATTGTGAAATGTGATAATAACACTGACACTGACCTGCATTGAATTTTTCTGGGTACCGTGGCTTCATTGTGAAATGTGATAATAACACTGACCTGCACTGAGTATTTCTGGGTACCATGGCTTCATTGTGAAATGTGATAATAACACTGACCTGCACTGAGTATTTCTGGGTACCGTGGCTTCATTGTGAAATGTGATAATAACACTGACCTGCATTGAGTATTTCTGGGTACCGTGGCTTCATTGTGAAGTGTGATACTAACACTGACCTGCATTGAGTATTTCTGGGTACCGTGGCTTCATTGTGAAATGTGATAATAACACTGACACTGGCCTGCATTGAGTATTTCTGGGTACTGTGGCTTCATTGTGAAATGTGATAATAACACTGACCTGCATTGAGTATTTCTGGGTACCATGGCTTCATTGTGAAATGTGATAATAACACTGACACTGGCCTGCATTGAGTATTTCTGGGTACTGTGGCTTCATTGTGAAATGTGATAATATCACTGACCTGCATTGAGTATTTCTGGGTACCATGACTTCACTGTGAAATGTGATAATAACGCTGACCTGCATTGAGTATTTCTGGGTACCATGGCTTCATTGTGAAATGTGATAATAACACTGACCTGCATTGAGTATTTCTGGGTACCATGACTTCACTGTGAAGTGTGATAATAACACTGACCTGCATTGAGTATTTCTGGGTACCATGGCTTCATTGTGAAGTGTGATAATAACACTGACCTGCATTGAGTATTTCTGGGTACCATGGCTTCATTGTGAAGTGTGATAATAACACTGGCCTGCATTGAGTATTTCTGGGTACCGTGGCTTCATTGTGAAGTGTGATAATAACACTGACCTGCATTGAGTATTTCTGGGTACCATGGCTTCATTGTGAAATGTGATAATAACACTGACCTGCACTGAGTATTTCTGGGTACCGTGGCTTCATTGTGAAATGTGATAATAACACTGACACTGACCTGCATTGAGTATTTCTGGGTACCATGGCTTCATTGTGAAGTGTGATAATAACACTGACCTGCATTGAGTATTTCTGGGTACCGTGGCTTCACTGTGAAATGTGATAATAACACTGACCTGCATTGAGTATTTCTGGGTACCATGGCTTCATTGTGAAGTGTGATAATAACACTGACCTGCATTGAGTATTTCTGGGTACCATGGCTTCATTGTGAAGTGTGATAATAACACTTAACACTGACCTGCATTGAGTATTTCTGGGTACCATGGCTTCATTGTGAAGTGTGATAATAACACTGACCTGCATTGAGTACTTCTGGGTACCATGGCTTCATTGTGAAGTGTGATAATAACACTGACCTGCATTGAGTATTTCTGGGTACCATGGCTTCATTGTGAAGTGTGATAATAACACTGGCCTGCATTGAGTATTTCTGGGTACCGTGGCTTCATTGTGAAGTGTGATAATAACACTGACCTGCATTGAGTATTTCTGGGTACCATGGCTTCATTGTGAAATGTGATAATAACACTGACCTGCACTGAGTATTTCTGGGTACCGTGGCTTCATTGTGAAATGTGATAATAACACTGACACTGACCTGCATTGAGTATTTCTGGGTACCATGGCTTCATTGTGAAGTGTGATAATAACACTGACCTGCATTGAGTATTTCTGGGTACCGTGGCTTCACTGTGAAATGTGATAATAACACTGACCTGCATTGAGTATTTCTGGGTACCATGGCTTCATTGTGAAGTGTGATAATAACACTGACCTGCATTGAGTATTTCTGGGTACCATGGCTTCATTGTGAAGTGTGATAATAACACTTAACACTGACCTGCATTGAGTATTTCTGGGTACCATGGCTTCATTGTGAAGTGTGATAATAACACTGACCTGCATTGAGTATTTCTGGGTACCATGGCTTCATTGTGAAGTGTGATAATAACACTGACCTGCATTGAGTATTTCTGGGTACCGTGGCTTCATTGTGAAATGTGATAATAACACTGACACTGACCTGCATTGAGTATTTCTGGGTACCATGGCTTCATTGTGAAGTGTGATAATAACACTGACCTGCATTGAGTATTTCTGGGTACCATGGCTTCATTGTGAAATGTGATAATAACACTGACCTGCATTGAGTATTTCTGGGAACCGTGGCTTCACTGTGAAATGTGATAATAACACTGACCTGCATTGAGTATTTCTGGGTACCGTGGCTTCATTGTGAAATGTGATAATAACACGAACACTGGCCTGCATTGAGTATTTCTGGGTACCATGGCTTCATTGTGAAGTGTGATAATAACACTGACCTGCATTGAGTATTTCTGGGTACCGTGGCTTCATTGTGAAATGTGATAATAACACGAACACTGGCCTGCATTGAGTATTTCTGGGTACCATGGCTTCATTGTGAAATGTGATAATAACACGAACACTGGCCTGCATTGAGTATTTCTGGGTACCATGGCTTCATTGTGAAGTGTGATAATAACACTGACCTGAATTGAGTATTTCTGGGTACCGTGGCTTCATTGTGAAATGTGATAATAACACTAACACTGACCTGCATTGAGTATTTCTGGGTACCGTGGCTTCATTGTGAAATGTGATAATAACACGAACACTGGCCTGCACTGAGTATTTCTGGGTACCATGGCTTCATTGTGAAATGTGATAATAACACTAACACTGACCTGCATTGAGTATTTCTGGGTACCATGGCTTCATTGTGAAGTGTGATAATAACACTGACCTGCATTGAGTATTTCTGGGTACCATGGCTTCATTGTGAAGTGTGATAATAACACTGACACTGACCTGCATTGAGTATTTCTGGGTACCGTGGCTTCATTGTGAAGTGTGATAATAACACTGACCTGCATTGAGTATTTCTGGGTACCATGGCTTCATTATGAAATGTGATAATAACACTAACACTGACCTGCATTGAGTATTTCTGGGTACCGTGGCTTCATTGTGAAGTGTGATAATAACACTGACCTGCATTGAGTATTTCTGGGTACCATGGCTTCATTGTGAAATGTGATAATAACACTGACCTGCATTGAGTATTTCTGGGTACCGTGGCTTGGTTGTGAAGTGTGATAATAACACTGACCTGCATTGAGTATTTCTGGGTACCGTGGCTTCATTGTGAAATGTGATAATAACACTGACCTGCACTGAGTATTTCTGGGTACCATGGCTTCATTGTGAAATGTGATAATAACACTGACCTGCACTGAGTATTTCTGGGTACCGTGGCTTCATTGTGAAATGTGATAATAACACTGACCTGCATTGAGTATTTCTGGGTACCGTGGCTTCATTGTGAAGTGTGATACTAACACTGACCTGCATTGAGTATTTCTGGGTACCGTGGCTTCATTGTGAAATGTGATAATAACACTGACACTGGCCTGCATTGAGTATTTCTGGGTACTGTGGCTTCATTGTGAAATGTGATAATAACACTGACCTGCATTGAGTATTTCTGGGTACCATGGCTTCATTGTGAAATGTGATAATAACACTGACACTGGCCTGCATTGAGTATTTCTGGGTACTGTGGCTTCATTGTGAAATGTGATAATAACACTGACCTGCATTGAGTATTTCTGGGTACCATGACTTCACTGTGAAATGTGATAATAACGCTGACCTGCATTGAGTATTTCTGGGTACCATGGCTTCATTGTGAAATGTGATAATAACACTGACCTGCATTGAGTATTTCTGGGTACCATGACTTCACTGTGAAGTGTGATAATAACACTGACCTGCATTGAGTATTTCTGGGTACCATGGCTTCATTGTGAAGTGTGATAATAACACTGACCTGCATTGAGTATTTCTGGGTACCATGGCTTCATTGTGAAGTGTGATAATAACACTGGCCTGCATTGAGTATTTCTGGGTACCGTGGCTTCATTGTGAAGTGTGATAATAACACTGACCTGCATTGAGTATTTCTGGGTACCATGGCTTCATTGTGAAATGTGATAATAACACTGACCTGCACTGAGTATTTCTGGGTACCGTGGCTTCATTGTGAAATGTGATAATAACACTGACACTGACCTGCATTGAGTATTTCTGGGTACCATGGCTTCATTGTGAAGTGTGATAATAACACTGACCTGCATTGAGTATTTCTGGGTACCGTGGCTTCACTGTGAAATGTGATAATAACACTGACCTGCATTGAGTATTTCTGGGTACCATGGCTTCATTGTGAAGTGTGATAATAACACTGACCTGCATTGAGTATTTCTGGGTACCATGGCTTCATTGTGAAGTGTGATAATAACACTTAACACTGACCTGCATTGAGTATTTCTGGGTACCATGGCTTCATTGTGAAGTGTGATAATAACACTGACCTGCATTGAGTATTTCTGGGTACCATGGCTTCATTGTGAAGTGTGATAATAACACTGACCTGCATTGAGTATTTCTGGGTACCGTGGCTTCATTGTGAAATGTGATAATAACACTGACACTGACCTGCATTGAGTATTTCTGGGTACCATGGCTTCATTGTGAAGTGTGATAATAACACTGACCTGCATTGAGTATTTCTGGGTACCATGGCTTCATTGTGAAATGTGATAATAACACTGACCTGCATTGAGTATTTCTGGGTACCGTGGCTTCACTGTGAAATGTGATAATAACACTGACCTGCATTGAGTATTTCTGGGTACCGTGGCTTCATTGTGAAATGTGATAATAACACGAACACTGGCCTGCATTGAGTATTTCTGGGTACCATGGCTTCATTGTGAAATGTGATAATAACACTAACACTGACCTGCATTGAGTATTTCTGGGTACCATGGCTTCATTGTGAAGTGTGATAATAACACTGACCTGCATTGAGTATTTCTGGGTACCGTGGCTTCATTGTGAAATGTGATAATAACACTAACACTGACCTGCATTGAGTATTTCTGGGTACCGTGGCTTCATTGTGAAATGTGATAATAACACGAACACTGGCCTGCACTGAGTATTTCTGGGTACCATGGCTTCATTGTGAAATGTGATAATAACACTAACACTGACCTGCATTGAGTATTTCTGGGTACCATGGCTTCATTGTGAAGTGTGATAATAACACTGACCTGCATTGAGTATTTCTGGGTACCATGGCTTCATTGTGAAGTGTGATAATAACACTGACACTGACCTGCATTGAGTATTTCTGGGTACCGTGGCTTCATTGTGAAGTGTGATAATAACACTGACCTGCATTGAGTATTTCTGGGTACCATGGCTTCATTATGAAATGTGATAATAACACTAACACTGACCTGCATTGAGTATTTCTGGGTACCGTGGCTTCATTGTGAAGTGTGATAATAACACTGACCTGCATTGAGTATTTCTGGGTACCATGGCTTCATTGTGAAATGTGATAATAACACTGACCTGCATTGAGTATTTCTGGGTACCGTGGCTTGGTTGTGAAGTGTGATAATAACACTGACCTGCACTGACCTGCATTGAGTATTTCTGGGTACCGTGGCTTCATTGTGAAGTGTGATAATAACACTGACCTGCATTGAGTATTTCTGGGTACCATGGCTTCATTGTGAAGTGTGATAATAACACTGACCTGCATTGAGTATTTCTGGGTACCGTGGCTTGGTTGTGAAGTGTGATAATAACACTAACACTGACCTGCATTGAGTATTTCTGGGTACCATGGCTTCATTGTGAAATGTGATAATAACACTAACACTGACCTGCATTGAGTATTTCTGGGTACCGTGGCTTCATTGTGAAGTGTGATAATAACACTGACCTGCATTGAGTATTTCTGGGTACCATGGCTTCATTGGGAAGTGTGATAATAACACTGACACTGACCTGCATTGAGTATTTCTGGGTACCGTGGCTTCATTGTGAAATGTGATAATAACACTGACCTGCATTGAGTATTTCTGGGTACCGTGGCTTCATTGTAAAGTGTGATAATAACACTGACACTGACCTGCATTGAGTATTTCTGGGTACCGTGGCTTCATTGTGAAGTGGAACCCCATCCAGAACAATGTTATAACAAGTTTTCTCATCACAGCTTGCTGTAGAGAGCAGGAACAAATTGTATAAGTAAAATTCTAAGTTAAGGAAAAAAAATTAAAATTACTTAAAAGATTTCAAGTTTTTTACTTCCAATTAATAATTAATTAAGGTAATTAATATTAATGATATTTTAAGGTATAGGAGGAATTTAATATGTAATACAAATATTTGTTTCAACCATTTAATAATACTGTAAAATGTATTTTTTATGAAGTTTCTCTTATGAGATCTTCTTTTGATTATCATTTGATGTAAAAATGGATGAACTGAAGAACACTGGAATTTTTATTCACTTTTCACATTTTGAATTTTCACTCATACTTACATGAAATGCAGTAGAAATCAAAATATAAAAAAACCCCACAATACTTACAAAAGGGGAGGGAATCTCTGGTGATGTTTTGTTGTTGTTATGTTGCTGAAAATAAAACAGAAAAATACATAAAGCTGTCTTAGTAGGCATTGTCTAACAGTGTGACAATCGTGCAAATGTCATTCTACCACACTATTTGCCTCTACCAAAAGCAAGATACTAGATATTGCCAAACTGACTATATCCGCCAGATGTCTATATATATTTAAGTTGTCGGTATGAAGTATAAGCTATGACATTAAAGGAAAATGGCAGTCAAAAGGACTGAACATGCTTCTACAGAAGATTGTTTTGTAGACAGACCCACCAATCAGAAAACAGTCTGATCACAAGACCGTCTGATTGACCAACCACTCAGCATGGTGAAGATGATGAATGGTTTTGTATACCCTTGCCTTTTATCCTTCCAAGTTACCCATTCAACATTTGTTTACGGGTTATAAAAAACTTTTCTGAAGCAACAAGCTATTAACAAAATGTCACTTAACAATGTGTAAACAAAACTTAGAGTTTTACTACACACAAATCATTTACGCTGGTTACATATTGTTAGATAATTTATTTATGTTGTCTGCAGGTCTATTCCATGCTATCCATGTGTTTATTAAGGGAAATTGTATCCCTTGTAAGTTAATATCCAAGGTACTCCAAACAGTAGGTAGGTCCTTCTAGTTGGAATTCTTGGATTTTATCAACTGTTCTTTTGTACATATTGCAATTACAAACATTGGAAATTCTTATTTTTGCATTAATATAAGCTTAAAAATTCATATAAATACTTATAGAGATTTGTTAGATATTTAAAAAAGAAAATGGACACGTTTGTTGATGATGCTTAACCTGTGTATCACAAGAAAGGCAGAAAAGTCAACATACACTCCAGAGAGCACAAGCATAAAACCGAGTAAAACAAATGACAGTACCTGCTTGCATTTAGGGATTATTCAGGGGAGACTATTCATTAGTGTCTCTCATTGTCTTGCATTAACTCCTATGTCCCCATACATTTCTATTACCATTATCTACCTATCAATAAATTGGCAATCACTAAATTTGGTACTGTCAATAAGTCTGCTAACTGTGACTTCTGTTTGACTATACTGTAATTTAATTTAAACCTCAATGAGTGCTTTTACTGGGAATGGGCAAAAATGATCATACACAACATTAAATAATCTTATGTAAAAGTCAAACAGTTCATACTGATTGTTTGTTTGTTTCTGAATTTCATTTCAGCGACCAATTTATAGCAACGTCCAGCTTTTCAGTGGAGGAAGACCCCAGACAAATGTCTGGATAGAAGCTCTGGCACATAGCAAGTCAGCTGGAAGACCTTCCCACATTAGGTCCTTCGCCCTGAACATGACCCGAACCCCTGTGAGAAGCTTAGCCGTCAGAAGAGTTACAAATTGGTGATTCTACCACTACGCCATGGCACCCCTAGTTTACCGTGAATGCAAACCAATATACAATCTGTTCTGAAATAAAATCCTGTTTTGAAATAACTTAAATGACAACTTGTTGAGATGGAAAAACCTATATTTTCATCTACAGAAACCATTACGAAATACAAAACTTACCACTCCATTACTGACATCTCTCTTCCCATGGTAGGAGCCATTAATAAATGAGATATAATCTCCATAGAAACACATGGGTCCCACGACAACACCTTGGAAGTAGAAGATGTAACTGAGGTACTCCAACAGTCCAGGGACATTGCTGTAAGTGATAACAATAATAATTAGTAACACAACATCTGTGACTTTTGACACTTTAATTTTATTTTTCCACTTGACTGTTTTTCGTGAAATTTCCCACACGTGTGTGCAAACACAATTTAAAATATTGTAAAACTTTTCTGTCCTTGTTTTGATTAACATCCAAATCTTTATGCAACACCAACACAATGTAATAGTAAAACAATGGTACTTATTATTTTATATCATCGTAAACATGTATAAGCAGCCGTCACATCCGGTTAAGTGGGATATTATCGGGATAGTGTTTACAGTTATCTTGATAGCAAAAATGGTTTTCATTAACATTTCTATTTTGGTTATTCATCTGAACTTGACACAGTTTAATTCTGTGAACAACCATGTTTAGAAAGTTAAAAAGTGCATCATACATAAAGTTTTACTGAACTGAACACTGCAGTTACGTTGGTACAATGTTTACTTTACTTTTTTTTTATTTAGGCATATGATCCAAACGGCAGGTAGGACTATGATGTTTCTAGCTGATAAATTTGGAAATTAGTGTAAAACCTTAGATTGTCCCAACCTTAACACCACCAAACCTTGTGAAGGCCGTATTAAAGTTGGTATCTAACAATTTTCCCATACCAAATACATACAACATCTTAGCACTGTTTTGTGGAAATTGGACACCATCCATTGATAAAGTCATAGTTAAGTCTAAATAAAGAAGATTTTGAACAATCCTTCAGTGATAGACAATACCAATTGTAAAATAGATCGCTCAAAATGTTCTTTCTTTCTGAATCTATAAATAAGCACAATGAAGATTTTTGCTTAAAATAGATATTGACGTCCATGCAGAAAACATGGAAAATAATAAAGTGTGATTTCAAACGTAAGTGGTCATGTGGTCTTCTAAGTTTAAAAAAAACTAATTATGCAGCATGGCTCAGATAGAAAATACATATTTGTTATGACAAGTACAATGTTATGCTTCACTTTTCACACAGATTTAGGGCATCAATAAACAGCAACATGCAAGATCCTTTCAGGTAAAAATAATTAGTGTGGTTGTTTAAGAAAGTAAACTGTGGTCCAAACTGATGGATATCAACGTAAACATCAAAATGTGTTATCACATATGGCACTTTTTTCATTTTTTTTACTGTTATTTTACAATGTATAACAAAAGATATCAATTGAGAATGCATACAAAAATCATAAAAAAATTACCTGATCATGTATCGTTTTTGTAAATCAGACAGTTTGTCTTTGTTACCATAGCGACCATCATGGATACTGAAAGCGAGGCTGCTGATCTTCTGGGTCACTATCATCAATGGGCTGGCAAAGAAATAAAGAAATAAGAAATAATCAGGGTAGATATGTAAAGTCAGATACAGATCTGGAAATTTGAACATCATGTTTATTAAACATACACTGACAATGCAAGCTTCTTGACTGCTGATAATTACCATATATGGTTCTGACTTTCTCAGTAGAATCACTACTTAAATTATATATATGTATATATATATATATACAGACAAAGAGACAGAGAACACAGAAATGGAAAGAGAGAGACTGAGCGACAGAGAGTGATGAAGAGACAGAGGAATGGTGAGACAAAGAGACAGAGAGAAACAGAGAGAGGCAGAGAGAGGGACAGAGAGACAGGGAGAGAAAAGACTGAGAGTGACAGAGGGAGAAGAAACAGAGAAAGAGAGAAGAGATGAGACAGAGAGAGATGGAGAGAGACAGACAGAGACAGAAAGCGACAGAGCCAGAGACAGACAGAGAGAGACTGAGAGATACAGATACAGAGAGAGACAGACACACACAAACAGAGACACACAAACACAGACAGACACATAGACAGACACACAGAGAGAGACAGACACAGACAGACTGAGACAGAGAGAGACAGACACAGAGAGAGACAGAGAAACAGAGACAGACCAAGACAGGTAGACAGACAGAGACACACACACAGAGACAGACACAAACAGAGAGAGACATAAGGAGAGAGGGAGAGAGAGGAAGAGACAGAGAGAGAGAGAGAGAGAGAGAGAGAGAGAGAGGGAGAGAGAGGGGAGAGAGACAGACACACACACACAGAGGCAGAGACAGACAGAGAAAGAAAGAGGGAGAGACAGACACACAGAGAGAGGGAGGGACAGACCGAGAGAGAGAGAGGGAGACCGAGAGGAGAATTGTCTTGATGAGTACAGTCTAATTAGTATCTATAATTTATGGTGGAGCATTATGGGATATATTACTAAACTAAATACGATTTATTTTCTAGTTCTGACCAGGGTTTATATATATACATGCCCGAACACATCATTCGGAACTGCGTTTTTATACATGCATACCCTAACACATCAATCGGAAATGTGTTTATATACATGCATACCCTCACACATCAATCGGAAATGTGTTTATATAAATACATACCCCGACACATCAATCAGAGGTAGGTTTATATAGGCACATACCCTGACATATCAACTAGAGCTGGATTTATATACCCTGACATGTCAACTAGAGCTGGGTTTATATAAATACATACCCTGACATGTCAACTAGAGCTGGGTTTATATAAATACATACCCTGACACATCAACTAGAGCTGGATTTACATAAATACATACCCTGACATGTCAACTAGAGCTGGGTTTATATAAATACATACCCTGACACATCAATTTCAGCTGGGTTTATATAAATACATACCCTGACACATCAATTACAGCTGGGTTTATATAAATACATACCCTGGCACATCATTTACAGCTGGGTTTATATAAATACATACCCTGGCACATCATTTACAGCTGGGTTTATATAAATACATACCCTGACACATCATTTACAGCTGGGTTTATATAAATACATACCCTGACACATCAATTACAGCTGGGTTTATATAAATGCATACCCTGACATATCAATTACAGCTGGGTTTATACAAATACATACCCTGAAATATTAATTACAGCTGGGTTTATATAAATACATACCCCGACATGTCAATCAGAGGTAGGTCTATATTAGGCACATACCCTGACACATCAACTAGTGCTGGGTTTATATTAATACATACCCTGACATATCAATTACAGCAGGGTTTATATAAATACATACCCTGACACATCAATTACAGCTGGGTTTATATAAATACATACCCTGACACATCAATTACAGCTGGGTTTATATAAATACATACCCTGGCACATCATTTACAGCTGGGTTTATATAAATACATACCCTGACATATCAATTACAGCAGGGTTTATATAAATACATACCCTGACACATCATTTACAGCTGGGTTTATATAAATACATACCCTGGCATATCAATTACAGCAGGGTTTATATAAATACATACCCTGACACATCATTTACAGCTGGGTTTATATAAATACATACCCTGGCACATCATTTACAGCTGGGTTTATATAAATACATACCCTGGCACATCATTTACAGCTGGGTTTATATAAATACATACCCTGACATATCAATTACAGCAGGGTTTATATAAATACATACCCTGACACATCATTTACAGCTGGGTTTATATAAATACATACCCTGGCATATCAATTACAGCAGGGTTTATATAAATACATACCCTGGCACATCAATTACAGCTGGGTTTATATAAATACATACCCTGGCACATCATTTACAGCTGGGTTTATATAAATACATACCCTGACACATCATTTACAGCTGGGTTTATATAAATACATACCCTGGCACATCATTTACAGCTGGGTTTATATAAATACATACCCTGACACATCAATTACAGCTGGGTTTATATAAATACATACCCTGACATATCAATTACAGCAGGGTTTATATAAATACATACCCTGGCATATCAATTACAGCTGGGTTTATATAAATACATACCCTGACACATCAATTATAGCTGGATTTATATAAATACATACCCTGACACATCAATTATAGCTGGATTTATGTAAATACATACCCTGGCACATCATTTACAGCTGGGTTTATATAAATACATACCCTGACATATCAATTACAGCTGGGTTTATATAAATACATACCCTGACATATCAATTACAGCTGGGTTTATATAAATACATACCCTGACACATCAATTACAGCTGGGTTTATATAAATACATACCCTGACACATCAATTATAGCTGGATTTATGTAAAAACATACCCTGGCATATCAATTACAGCAGGGTTTATATAAATACATACCCTGACACATCATTTACAGCTGGGTTTATATAAATACATACCCTGGCATATCAATTACAGCTGGGTTTATATAAATACATACCCTGGCACATCATTTACAGCTGGGTTTATATAAATACATACCCTGACATATCAATTACAGCTGGGTTTATATAAATACATACCCTGACATATCAATTACAGCTGGGTTTATATAAATACATACCCTGACACATCAATTACAGCTGGGTTTATATAAATACATACCCTGACACATCAATTATAGCTGGATTTATGTAAATACATACCCTGGCATATCAATTACAGCAGGGTTTATATAAATACATACCCTGGCACATTAATTAAAGCTGGATTTATATAAATACATACCCTGGCACATTATTTACAGCTGGGTTTATATAAATACATACCCTGACATATCAATTACAGCAGGGTTTATATAAATACATACCCTGACACATCAATTACAGCTGGGTTTATATAAATACATACCCTGACATATCAATTACAGCTGGGTTTATATAAATACATACCCTGACACATCAATTACAGCTGGGTTTATATAAATACATACCCTGACACATCAATTATAGCTGGATTTATGTAAATACATACCCTGGCACATTATTTACAGCTGGGTTTATATAAATACATACCCTGACATATCAATTACAGCAGGGTTTATATAAATACATACCCTGACATATCAATTACAGCTGGGTTTATATAAATACATACCCTGACACATCAATTATAGCTGGATTTATGTAAATACATACCCTGACATATCAATTACAGCAGGGTTTATATAAATACATACCCTGACATATCAATTATAGCTGGATTTATGTAAATACATACCCTGACACATTAATTACAGCTAGGTTTATATAAATACATACCCTGACACATCAATTATAGCTGGATTTATGTAAATACATACCCTGGCACATTATTTACAGCTGGGTTTATATAAATACATACCCTGACATATCAATTACAGCAGGGTTTATATAAATACATACCCTGACATATCAATTACAGCTGGGTTTATATAAATACATACCCTGACACATCAATTATAGCTGGGTTTATATAAATACATACCTTGACACATCAATTACAGCTGGGTCAATATAAATACATACCCTGACACATCAATTACAGCTGGGTCAATATAAATACATACCCTGACACATCAATTACAGCTGGGTTAAAATAAATACATACCCTGACACATCAATTACAGCAGGGTTTATATAAATACATACCCTGACATATCAATTACAGCAGGGTTTATATAAATACATACCCTGACATATCAATTATAGCTGGATTTATGTAAATACATACCCTGACACATTAATTACAGCTAGGTCAATATAAGTACATACCCTGACACATCGATGCTGTAGAGAACATCCTCAGGTATAACTAGGGCACGGTATAGGTGTAAGACAACAAGGTACCCCATAGAAAACACAAACACACCTCTGTGGACAGAACAAAAATAAAAAGATTATTAGATGTTACACCTGTTTTGAGTAAACAAGTGCTTGCTTTGTTGAAAAACAGGAATTCTTTAAATATACATAACATGTGCAAGCAATTTTCATGGACCTGAGTGGTTGGATTACAATATTCGTTGAATCTCCCGATCAAAGGTATTCTTGGTAGAAACACACGCGTGCATAAACGCACGCACGCACACACGCACGCACAAACACACACACAATATTTATTCAAATCTTGCCAATCTGAGATGTGATTAGTTGAATCAGGCTCTTCAAATTGGAAGTTCACATAATAACCTCTGGTTCATATGGCCATATGGCGTAGTCTCAAACCCAGAAGTTTATATGATAACCTCTGGTTCATATGGCCATATGGCGTAGTCTCAAACCCAGAAGTTTATATAATAACCTCTGGTTCATATGGCCATATGGCGTAGTCTCAAACCCAGAAGTTCACATAATAACCTCTGGTTCATATGGACATATGGCGTAGTCTAAAACCCAGAAGTTTATATGATAACCTCTGGTTCATATGGCCATATGGCGTAGTCTTAAACCTAGAAGTTTATATAATAACCTCTGGTTCATATGGCCATATGGCGTAGTCTCAAACCCAGAAGTTTATATGATAACCTCTGGTTCATATGGCCATATGGCGTAGTCTCAAACCCAGAAGTTCACATAATAACCTCTGGTTCATATGGCCATATGGCGTAGTCTCAAACCCAGAAGTTTATATGATAACCTCTGGTTCACATGGCCATATGGCATAGTCTCAAACCCAGAAGTTTATATAATAACCTCTGGTTAATATGGCCATATGGCATAGTCTCAAACCCAGAAGTTTATATGATAACCTCTGGTTCATATGGCCATATGGCATAGTCTCAAACCCAGAAGTTTATATAATAACCTCTGGTTCATATGGCCATATGGCATAGTCTCAAACCCAGAAGTTTATATGATAACCTCTGGTTCATATGGCCATATGACATAGTATCAAACCCAGAAGTTCACATAATAACCTCTGGTTCATAATGGCAATATGGCATGGTCTCAAACCCAGAGGTTTATATGATATCCTCTGGTTCATATGGCCATATGGCATGGTCTCAAACCCAGAAGTTTATATGATATCCTCTGGTTCATATGGCCATATAGCATAGTATCAAACCCAGAAGTTCACATAATAACCTCTGGTTCATAATGGCAATATGGCATGGTCTCAAACCCAGAAGTTTACATGATAACCTCTGGTTCATATGGCCATATGGCATATTCTCAAACCCAGAAGTAAATATGATATCCTCTGGTTCATATGACCATATGGCATAGTCTCAAACCCAGAAGTTTACATAATAACCTCTGGTTCATATGGCCATATGGCATAGTCTCAAACCCAGAAGTTTATATGATATCCTCTGGGTCATATGGCCATATGGCATAGTCTTAAACCCAGAAGTTTATATGATAACCTCTGGTTCATATGGCCATATGGCATGGTCTCAAACCCAGAAGTTTATATGATATCCTCTGGGTCATATGGCCATATGGCATAGTCTCAAACCCAGAAGTTTACATAATAACCTCTGGTTCATAAGGCCATATGGCATAGTCTCAAACCTAGAAGTTTGTATGATAACCTCTGGTTCATATGGTCATATGGCATAGTCTCAAACCCAGAAGTTCACATAATAACCTCTGGGTCATATGGCCATATGGCATAGTCTCAAACCCAGAAGTTTATATGATAACCTCTGGTTCATATGGCCAAATGGCATGGTCTCAAACCCAGAAGTTTACATAATAACCTCTGGGTCATATGGCCATATGGCATAGTCTCAAACCCAGAAGTTTATATAATAACCTCTGGTTCATATGACCATATGGCATAGTCTCAAACCCAGAAGTTTATATAATAACCTCTGGTTCATATGACCATATGGCATAGTCTCTAACCCAGAAATTTACATAATAACCTCTGGGTCATATGGCCATATGGCATAGTTTTAAACCCAGAAGTTTATATAACCTCTGGTTCATATGGCCATATGGCATAGTCTCAAACCCAGAAGTTCACATAATAACCTCTGGGTCATATGGCCATATGGCATAGTCTCAAACCCAGAAGTTTATATGATAACCTCTGGTTCATATGGCCATATGGCATAGTCTCAAACCCAGAAGTTTATATGATAACCTCTGGTTCATATGGCCATATGGCATATTCTCAAACCAAGAAGTTAATATGATATCCTCTGGTTCATATGGCCATATGGCATAGTCTCAAACCCAGAAGTTTATATAATAACCTCTGGTTCATATGGCCATATGGTATAGTATCAAACCCAGAAGTTTATATGATAACCTCTGGTTCATATGACCATATGGCATAGTCTCAAACCCAGAAGTTTACAATCAATAATAACATCTGGTTCATATGGCTGTATACTTACATATGCATGATGTTTTTAGGGAGAACCATCATCAGAATGTATGACAGACTAGACTGGAGGACCACATGGAAGAATTGCCTGAACAAAGAGAAATATATCTTATTAACAAAACAAGTTACAAATTATTACAATATATATATATATATATATATTCAACTAACAACAATAAATTATTTATCTAAAACAAAGTCAAAGCCAATCAAATCCAAATAAATCCATTATAATGTCCAAAGATTGCAATATTATTCCTATAAATCCCCCAATACACCAGTTGTAATCCATGTCTTATATGACATCCATCCATATGTAAGAATATTCCTGCACTAGTGTTGTTTGAAAACACTTGTTGTATTTACTGCAGGCCTTTTAAGTCTTGAAGGTCTAAACAGGGTTCAGGTAAAATAAGAAGTCCTGAGACAATGTTTAAAACAATCTTTATGATTCTAAATAGGAAGCTGCTTCAGGTGTTAACTATGTTAAAGATAGAAGAATTTGTATTTTGGGTTTTACGGTCCACTGACACTTGTCAGGTCATTCTACACCAAACACAATAAGGATTAAAGCAAATAAAGTATAACTAGGTTAAAATTAAAACATGCCAGAAGAAATACAACAAACTAAAAGGTTAAAATAACATTAGTGGTAACTCAAGACTAATTATGACAAAAAACAGTTAAAAAAACATACAACTTATTAAGATTGTTAATCTTGTTTAGGAAGCAAACACGTTTAGAGCCTGACACTGTCCTGAAAAATTTTTTTTTATAATCTATGTAAAAAAATAGTTGTATCATAAACCCATATAACAGATTATGAAAATGGGTATACAGCATAATTACAACCCAAATCTGGTATTAGATCTGCTCTAGCAATACATACATAGATCATGGTCAAAGTATAAGACAAAATCTTATTTATACAAACTCCTAAAATCTACAAGCAAACAATCAACACCGAATAACTGCCTAAACTACTTACATGCCAAAGCTGTACGCCCCGACACACAACCCAAGTACTAGCGCCACCATGTGTCTGACAGCTGGAGAGGTTGTCATGGGAGACAAGAACTTGTAATACCCAACAGCACATAGCAAACAGAACGCTTCCCCACAGAAAAATATCAGCTGCAAAAAGTAAAAACAAATATGTACATACTGGTTTAGGTATGACCTGACTTACTTTAAATGCAAGATTACTAATGCCAACTTGACTTGCGCCAGACCAACATACATGCGGGCAAAATTAAGTCACCCTGCAATCAGATGAAAAAGACTGGTATAATTATTCTGATACATCATTATTTGACTGGAAACAAGTAAACACTATACAGCTTATATGGGACGAGTTGCCTAATTTATTTTCCTAAATAAAAGAAAAAAGATGAAAAAAAGCAATGACGAGAATCGAAAAAGTCATGTAAGAAAGAAATATTAAAGTTAAAATGATATAAATGTGAGCATCTTATTTTACAATACCTTGTTATAGCAGCTATAAAAAATCTCAATTAAGAAATTTTAAGTAAATTTACAGTAAATAAGATTCAAGTCGTCAATATACAATTTAAAAAGATAATTTATGAATAGGAATATTTTAGTTCAGGAAATACAAATAAAGTGAATTATAATTAATAATATTATAATTAATTTTACTATTAGTACCACATATGGTTAATATGAACATAAACTGTAGATCAAACATCAACCAGAATAAATCAATTAAAATATTAATTAATATTAGTAGATAAAAGCAGTTAAGGTAAAATATTTCACTCTTAAGGATAAAAAAACAAGTGCACTTTATCAATTAAAGTGTATGCTGATTTTCATGCTGACACTTGTATGCAAAGTTTACCCAGTTTGAAAGTGAGTTGTTAAAGACATAATAACTCATACTGACATACTGCTTTACCTTCTCCATAACAGATTTAAATGGTCTGTGGTTTAAAATAGCACTAGAAAACCTTTCTCTCAAGAGTAAGACACCTCCAATAAACATGACACTGTCAAGATTGGGACACTTCCAATAAACATGACACTGTCAAGAGTATGACACCTCCAATAAACATGACACTGCCAAGAGTATGACACCTCCAATAAACATGACACTGTCAAGAGTGTGACACTTCCAATAAACATGACACTGTCAAGAGTATGACACTTCCAATAAACATGACACTGTCAAAAGTTGGACACAGCCAATAAACATGACACTGTCAAGAGTGGGACACCTCCAATAAACATGGCACTGTCAAGAGTGGGACATCTCTAATAAACATGACACTGTCAAGAGTGGGACACCTCCAATAAACATGACACTGTCAATAGTGGGACGCCTCAAATAAACATGACACTGTCAAGAGTGGGACATCTCTAATAAACATGACACAGTCAAGAGTAAGACACCTCCAATAAACATGACACAGTCAAGAGAGGGACACCTCCAATAAACATGACACTGTCAAGAGTGGGACACCTCCAATAAACATGACACTGTCAAGGGAGGGACACCTCCAATAAACATGACACTGTCAAGAGTGGGACACCTCCAATAAACATGACACTGTCAATAGTGGGACACCTCCAATAAACATGACACTGTCAATAGTGGGACACCTTCAATAAACATGACACAGTCAAGAGAGGGACACCTCCAATAAACATGACACTGTCAAGAGTGGGACACCTCCAATAAACATGACACAGTCAAGGGAGGGACACCTCCAATAAACATGACACTGTCAAGAGTGGGACACCTCCAATAAACATGACACTGTCAAGAGTGGGACACATCCAATAAAAAATGACACTGTCAAGAGTGGGACGCCTCCAATAAACATGACACTGTCAATAGTGGGACACCTCCAATAAACATGACACTGTCAAGAGTGGGACACCTCCAATAAACATGACACTGTCAAGAGTGGGACACTTCCAATTAGCATGACACTGTCAAGAGTGGGACACCTCCAATAAACATGACAATGTCAAGAGTGGGACACCTCTAATAAACATGACACTGTCAATAGTGGGACACCTCCAATAAACATGACACTGTCAAGAGTATGACACTTCCAATAAACATGACACTGTCAAGAGTGGGACACCTCCAATAAACATGACACTGTCAAGAGTGGGACACTTCTAATTAGCATGACACTGTCAAGAGTGGGACACCTCCAATAAACATGACAATGTCAAGAGTGGGACACCTCTAATAAACATGACACTGTCAATAGTGGGACACCTCCAATAAACATGACACTGTCAATAGTGGGACACCTCCAATAAACATGACACTGTCAATAGTGGGACACCTCTAATAAACATGACACTGTCAAGAGTGGGACACCTCCAATAAACATGACACTGTCAAGAGTGGGACACCTCCAATAAACATGACACTGTCAAGAGTGGGACACCTCCAATAAACATGACACTGTCAATAGTGGGACACCTCTAATAAACATGACACTGTCAATAGTGGGACACCTCCAATAAACACGACACTGTCAAGAGTGGGACACCTCCAATAAAAATGACACTGTCAATAGTGGAACACCTCCAATAAACATGACACTGTCAATAGTGGGACACCTCTAATAAACATGACACTGTCAAGAGTGGGACACCTCTAACAAACATGACGCTGTCAATAGTGGGACACCTCCAATAAACATGACACTGTCAAGAGTAAGACACCTCCAATAAACATGACACTGTCAAGAGTAAGACACCTCCAATAAACATGACACTGTCAAGAGTGGGACACCTCCAATAAACTTGCTACTGTCAAAAGTCAGACACAGCCAATAAACATGACACTGTCAAGAGTGGGACACCTCCAATAAACATGACACTGTCAAGAGTGGGACACCTCCAATAAACATGAAACTGTCAAAAGTCGGACACAGCCAATAAACATGACACTTTCGGGTAGTCTGTCTGATCTCCAGCTGCCGGTGGTAGGGGATTGTCTGCTCATGATCTCCAACTAACAGTGGTGGTGGGGGCTGTCTGCTCAGAATCTCCAGCTCCCATTGGGAGACTGCCTGCTATGGATCTCCAGCTCCCAGTGGGGGACTGTCTGCTCAGGATCTCCAGCTCCCAGTGGGGACTGTCTGCTCTGGATCTCCAGCTTCCAGTGGGGGACTGTCTGCTCAGGATCTCCAGCTCCCAGTGGAGGCTGTCTGCTCAGGATCTCCAGCTCCCAGTGGAGGCTGTCTGCTCTGGATCTCCAGCTCCCAGTGGGAGACTGTCTGCTCTGGTTCTTCAGCTCCCAGTGGGGGATTGTCTGCTAAGGATCTCAAGCTCCCAGTGGGGGACTGTCTGCTCAGGATCTCCAGCTCCCATTGGGGGACTGTCTGCTCTGGATCTCCAGCTCCCAGTGGGAGACTGTCTGCCCTGAATCTCCAGCTCCCAGTATCGGGCTGTCTGCTCAGGATCTTCAGCTCCCAGTGGAGGATTGTCTGCTCAGGATCTTCAGCTCCCAGCAGAGGACTGTCTGCTCAGGATCTCCAGCTCCCAGTGGGGGATTGTATGCTCTGGATCTCCAGCTCCCAGTGGGTGCGTTCTGCTCAGGATTTCCAGCTCCCAGTGGGGGATTGTATGCTCTGGATCTCCAGCTTCAAGTGGGGGTTTGTCTGCTCAGGATTTCCAGCTCCTAGTGGAGGATTATCTGCTCAGGATCTCCAGCTCCCAGTGGAGGCTGTCTGCTCTGGTTCTTCAGCTTCCAGTGGGGGATTGTCTGCTCGGTATCTCCAGTTCCCAGTGGGGGCTGTCTGCTCAGGATCTGTAGTTCCCAGTGGATGCAGTCTGCTCAGGATCTGCAGCTCCTAGTGAATGCAGTCTGCTCAGGATATGCAGCTCCCAATGGAAGCTGTCTGCTCAGGATCTCCAGCTCCCAATGGGTGCTGTCTGCTCAGGATTTCCAGCTCCCAGTGGGGGACTGTCTGCTCAGTATCTCCAGCTCCCAGTGGAAGTTGTCTGCGCAGGATCTCCAGCTCCCAGTGGGTGCTGTCTGCTCAGTATCTCCAGTTCCCAGTAGGGGACTGTATGCTCGGTATCTCCAGTTCCCAGTGGAGGCTGTCTGCTCAGTATCTCCAGTTCCCAGTAGGGGACTGTCTGCTCAGTATCTCCAGTTTCCAGTGGGTGCTGACTGCGCAGGATCTCCAGCTCCAAGTGGGTGCCGTCTGCTCAGTATCTCCAGTTCCCAGTAGGGGACTGTCTGCTCGTTATCTCCAGTTCTCAGTGGAGGCTGTCTGCTCAGAATCTGTACTATTTAATGCTGAATCTCCAGTAATAAATCTTGGCACTTTTGAATGTAGAAGCAAGAAGATTATCTAAAAGAATCCGCATATGCCGATGTGATGTGGCATCATAGCATGCTGCACTGGTTATACGTCCATTAACCGTTGTGTGCACATACCGCACATGGCAATTTGTCAGACTTTGAGGGCTGCGTGACGTGCCCATCTTTCTCAAGTGAAAAACCTTGGTCTTCAACATACCATCTGCATCCAAGTCACACTCCTGGTTGAGCAGGTCAGAGCAGAGGAGGATATGGTGCTATCTTTACTGTGATAGCTTGTCATCAATATGTTATATGTATTTACTTTTTTAATATATTAGTTGCAAGAACACACTAGACATACATCTTACCACCCGCACATGATCATTTAGGTGAAATCTAACAAAGTTAAATTAGACATTGGCCAGTTACAGCATTTAATTAGGTTGTTGTTTTTTTTACATAAAAGCATGTAAATGCATGTGGCAAGACAATTTAAGGGGTCCAGCTGTAAACATGTACCGCGATAAACAACACAGACACATTCCGTAGGCTAGGTTTACCCGTTTTTTGTGTACTTGAATATATTTGTTACAATCTTTAGCGATAATATTTGCTGAGATCAGACATCTGGTGGGTAGACCCACCCACTCAACTACGTCAGTAAAAAGGACCTATTTTCCTGGACTGGGAGTCAAGTAATATGGTGACTGTTCTCCTAGACTGGGCATCAAGCCATATGGTGACTGTTCTCCTAGGCTGGGCATCAAGCCATATGATGACTTTTCTCCTAGACTGGGCATCAAGCCATATGGTGACTGTTCTCATAGACTAGGCATCAAGCCATATGGTGACTGTTCTCCTAGACTGGGTATCAAGCCATATGGTGACTGTTCTCCTAGACTGGGCATCAAACCATGTGGTGACTGTTCTCCTAGACTGAGCATCAAACCATGTGGTGACTTTTCTCCTAGACTGGGCATCAAGCCATATGGTGACTGTTCTCATAGACTGGGCATCAAGCCATATGGTGACTGTTCTCCTAGACTGGGTATCAAGCCATATGGTGACTGTTCTCCTAGACTGGGCATCAAGCCATGTGGTGACTGTTCTCCTAGACTGGGTATCAAGCCATATGGTGACTGTTCTCCTAGACTGGGTATCAAGCCATATGGTGACTGTTCTCCTAGACTGGGTATCAAGCCATATGGTGACTGTTCTCCTAGACTGGGTATCAAGCCATATGGTGACTTTTCTCCTAGACTGGGCATCAAGCAATATGGTGACTGTTCTCCTAGACTGGGTATCAAGCCATATGGTGACTGTTCTCATAGACTGGGCATCAAGCCATATGGTGACTGTTCTCCTAGACTGGGTATCAAGCCATATGGTGACTGTTCTCCTAGACTGGGCATCAAGTCATATGATGACTGTTCTCATAGACTGGGCATCAAGCCATATAGTGACTGTTCTAGACTGGATATCAAGCCATATGGTGACTGTTCTTATAGACTGGGCATCAAGCCATATGGTGACTGTTCTCCTAGACTGGGCATCAAGCCATATAGTGACTGTTCTAGACTGGGCATCAAGCCATATAGTGACTGTTCTAGACTGGGCATTAAGCCATATGATGACTGTTCTCCTAGACTGGACATCAAACCATATGGTGACTGTTCTCCTAGATTGGGCATCAAGCCATATGGTGACTGTTCTTATAGACTGGGCATCAAACCATATGGTGACTGTTCTCCTAGATTGGGCATCAAGTCATATGATGACTGTTCTCATAGACTGGGCATCAAGCCATATGAGACTGGGCATCAAGCCATATGGTGACTGTTCTCCTAGACTGGGTATCAAGCCATATTGTGACTGTTCTCCTAGACTGGGCATCACGCCATATGGTGACTGTTCTTATAGACTGGGCATCAAGCCATTTGGTGACTGTTCCCCTAGACTGGGCATCAAACCAAATGATGACTTTTCTCCTAGACTGGGCATCAAGCCATATGGTTACTGTTTTCCTTGACTGGGCATCAAGCCATATGGTGACTGTTCTCCGAGACTGGGTATCAAGCCATATGGTTACTGTTTTCCTTGACTGGGCATCAAGCCATATGGTGACAGTTCTCCTAGACTGGGTATCAAGCCATATGGTTACTGTTTTCCTAGACTGGGCATCAAGCCATATGGTGACTGTTTTCCTAGACTGGGCATCAAGTCATATGGTGACTGTTCTTATAGACTGGGCATCAAGGCATTTGGTGACTGTTTTTATAGACTGGGCATCAAGTCATATGATGACAAGCTATATGTTGATCACTATTATTGCTTGGTGACTGGCCATGGCCGCCCTACCATAGTAAAATATGATGCAAACATCAGATATTACATTATCTTGACACTGGGCCAACTAACCAGTTCTGGGGGGTGATAATATAGCTCATTATCTGCTACAGGCGGACATTGTCATCGTATGACCAAATTACTGTTGTGGAGATGGTACAATTTAATAATATACAAAAACAATGGCTAATTATGAGTTATGTTATAATTAAGGTAGACTGGCTAAACAATAGTGATATTAGTATTATAAATCATTTAATTTTAAGTATTAATTACAAAATATATCATAAACATTATAAACATTAAAAGTATTGGTTGTTTAAGTAAGAAAAACATGTTTTTATCACAATGTGGTTTTAGGGATTTTTTATTAAATCTTTAAAGCTAGACATTGAGCTAAAATATTTTTATTCATCTGTCAGCAAAAAAATATTTTAAAAAAATCATAAAGTACACAGCAATTTATTAAATAAACAACATCATTTCTACTACATCTGCACTGAAAGCTGAGCTATAAATGCAGTAAGGTTATATGTTTATAAAAAAAAAACTATTGAATAATAGAACCAGTATGTGTACAGTGTAACAGTTATTACTAATTAAAAGTGTTAAAAAATGTATACTGAAATTCTGAATGGGAGGTAAGGTGACAAACGCAAGATAAAGAGAATAAACAGAGAGTTGCCCAAACCATCAAACACCAGGCCAGTAACTGGAATACAAGCAGATTATTTTTGGAAACTACTTTATATGTACATGGCTAATTCCAGAGGAAACGAGGAGAAAATATGATTTTTGTTAAGTGATATATCCCGTAATTCTCAACCAAACTCTATATTGATGGTATTCATTGAAATTGTCTCAATGAGACGATTCTAATTTATACCATTTTGATAGGGTTTGGGAAAGAAATAAGTATGAAAAGGCCACTCCATGTACTTTTTAATTGTTAAATTGACTTTTATGTAAAGATTAACAAACCAGACTCACTGAAGGAATTGTCTGTGTAATACACTGATGAAGAAAATAATATACAAAATGATATCAAATTAATTAATTAATTTTAATCTAGGCATATGTAATATAATTAAAATGATAAACGAAATTACCCATGTTTGCATACACATGTATCATGTTCACATCACATGTAAGTTAAATTGGCAATTTCATGTTTTACTATTGTATGCTATGGCAAAATGTTTATAAAATGTGCTCTTACTTAGTGAGTGAAAATTTGCAAGTTTTTGCAGAAGTATATCCCTCTTCTGCAATTTTAACATAAAAAGCAACTTAACATGTACATGTAGTGGCCAGTAATGTCCCAGTCACATTATCTGTGAGGTGTGTGTAGAAAAAATAAAATCATATAAATACAGGTGCTTCAAGACATTTGTAACATCCATAAGAGCTCTAAACAATGTTTGTGTGTCATCACGTTAGTTAGGTAAAGGGCTTGTATGATTGCTAAAGAAGACAATCATACAAACATATAAGAAGCTTATAAAAAAAATTCATAAGTATGATAAGGGAAGGCAACTCTTATTAATCTAGTGTGATCTTGTAATCACTCAGCATTATTGCACGATTCTTGTACATATTAATTCACACACCCTTGTGATAGACAAACAAGCACCATGCATGTTAAGTGTTGTACAGATCTTGCATGATGTCAAGCCAATCTGAGCAACTGTAAAATATCATTTTTGAAGCGTACCATTGATCCTTTCCACTTGTAGTAAAGAATCTCAACTCCTCACTATCTAGGGAAGATCATGCGAGGGCTATTCTCGGAATTTGTTAGTTTTTTTGCAAAATAGGGAATTATTGCAAAACGGGTTGTAACAGGGCTTGGCGTGTTTTACCTCCAGGTTAAAACATGCAGAGCCTTTGTACATGTACCCTAAATGCCCAAGATTATTGCAAGGGTTGCCGCTACTTACACAGAACTTTTGACAGTTTGAAAGTATGTAGACAACTCATTGTAATAATGTGACTGAGGCATGAATAAGCATTAGACCTACAGTCCCTGGTCTGGGGCTATGATCTGGTGTTAGTGTGAGTGGTATGATAGTTACCTTCTTCCTGAGTATCAGCCGCCTGTTTATAATACAGTGATAATTCAAAGCATTACGATGATTTGCAGGCAAAAGTGAGTATGATGATGATGATGATAATGATGATGATGAGGATGATGATGATTATAAGGATGGTGGTGGTGGTGGTGGTTGGGGTGATGATAATGATGGTTATGAGGATGATGATGATTGTAAGGATGGTGGTGGTGGTGGTGGTGGTTGGGGTGATGATAATGATGATTATGAGGATGGTGATGATGAAAATGATAATGATCATCATTATGGTATTGATGATGGTGGTGGTAGTGGTTGTGATAATGATGGTTAAGATAATGATGATGATGATGATAATGATGATGACGATAATGAAGATAAAGATGGTGATGATGGTGATGATGTGGGAAAAGATGATGATGAAGACGATGAAGAAGATGAGAAGGAGGCATAAGACAATGCTGACAATGCTGGTGATGATGATGCTGACAATGATGATGATGATGATGATGATGGTAATGATGTAGCTACTGATCATTATTATCAGGAAACAACTTTTTTTCATCTGACATCAACCCAAGAAAATATTATACAACAATACAATCATGTTTCTGTACTTTGTCAGTTTATGTAATGACCTTGAGTATATAATGTCTGTGTTAGTTATGAAGGTGTTCTACCTATGATATAAATCGATACAACATGTTACATTTACAACAATCATGGACATGTTTTATTGACTTCCAGACAGTTCTATTATAGCCACTTTGACACAGATGGGCAAACTTGTGTTGTTTAGTCTGTTGTTGTGTTTTACTTTTACTTAAAGAATGTTTACACATGTATGAGAACTGACTATAAAACTCAAAAAGGAACAAAATGGTTTAGTATGAATGATTATGTTTGTTTTTTGAAATACATCGCAGCAACCATTTATGATCATTATAGCTACTTCCAGCTATTTTGGTGGAGGAAGAAAAATGTCTGGGTAGAACCACCAGTGCACCGCAAGTCAGCTGGAAGACTTTCCCACATTAAGTCCTTCGCCCCGAACGGGACTCGGACCCATGTGGTGAGAGGCTAAGCAGTCGGAAGTATGAATGATTTAACATTTGCATACAAAAGCAAGATTGTTTTATAATGGCCACCTCACAGTTGGGTTACTTTGCATGTTGTTGCATAAAACCAAGTGATAATATGTTTTAAACTTGTCTTAAAATACATTGAACATTTGATTAAAGGTAGTATCAAACAGTTTGGAGCAAACTGTTTAACTCTCATACAACCACGTAAATTATAACCTGAAAACATTCTGCCAGATGCGTTTTATTGGTGCCATACTTCCATTTTAAAACGCAAAGAATAACACCCAGCTTGTCATTATAAAAATGTATTTCCTATCTGTGCCAAGCTACATAGACAGCTATTTTTCAACTTTTAGAATCATGTGGCTGGTTACTTTTGAGATCATGTTGCATGATCATCCTGGTACTCAGTTCTGATGTCTGTATCTATTTTTAGCTGAAATCCCCATTGTGCTTATTTATAGACTTGGAAATAATGGACATTAAAGTGAAGTATTTTACAATTACCGTAAACTTTGTATTTAACATTTCCAAAAAGGGGGTAGTAATTAAAATTCAGTTACCTGTACTTTTACAAGTTTTAGAAGTTAGGTTTAATTTAGATAAAAGTGAAGTTAAGACTGTTATTCAAAGGATTATTGGATCATTAAAGACTTAAAGTGGACAGATGGTGAGTAAAGACAGTTTTATTTTACAAACATATTTTTAAACTGTTCCTTCATTTCTTCATTTTTTCTGAAAATCATGGGGGGGGGGAGGTATTAGAGAGGGGGCGTTTATTACGAAGTTTACAGAAGTACTATCTAACAATTGAGATAATTTAATAAACAAGCTTTACTAAAGTATATGTTTATGCAGCAATTATGCACAAATTCCCCAGAACAGGGATAATGTGGGTTGCTATGTGTATTAGATAAAGTTGAAACTGTCGAATACCACCTTTATATTATCATTGCTAGTTTTGTCATGTTTCAGCCTGGCTTGGTCAGGGTTGACACTCTCTGTGATTTATTGGACAGCTAGTTATAAACCGCATCATACAACTTGCAATGATAGAACTTCCTGAATCAAGTTCAGATAAACTTTTCCTAGTCCTGCTACTCTGTATAAAACCTCTACTTCTTTAACTGAAACTGCCAACACCTTTATTAGAGTATTACAGTCAGGGGCACTTATGAGGTATGACAGGACCTGGTAGCACAATCGGCCGCAATGACCGCTTGTTTACATTTTACACCTCTAGAAGGAATAGTAACATAGCATTGTTAGGTATATGTTGCATACCTTGGTAAACTGAACTTCCTACAGGCTCCTTGCTAGACTGCTTAAAAAAACTGTTAACCATTGTGGTGTAAGGTGCTTGCATACTATCGCACAATAACTTGACACCACAGATGCCCATTTGCTTTCTGTCAATTTCTTTTTAAATTAATGTTGTGCGAAGATGACGTCTCAGTAAAACCTTCTTTTTAATAGAACTACCCATGAAAACTGATAAAGAAAATGACTTCTTGAATCAATGAAAATAGCATATAATATCTCTGATCTGATATCTTTGTACAGACAGCAAGAGTAGGTTTATCACCATCAAATCCAATCCAAACCTCAACTTAAGATTTGGATGCTGATTCAAAATATTATATATTCTCTTGACGTTGAACACATTCTTCATACTTTTCAATCATTTGTGATGCTAACCTTTCCCTGATATAGTCCTGCACAAAGGAGACCCAAAGAGCACATACCTGCCATGACCCTAGTAGTTAAAATTAAATCTTTAAAAAAAAACACAGCTTGACAAATGCATGCATATAAATGTATTGTACATCTTTATCAATTACTGATTATACAACAGCTACAATCTTTTCTGTTACCATGGAAACAAGCCATCCTCAATTTGGGTAATTTTCAACTGGCTCCTAACCTCCTCTAAAATGTCGCAGAAAACTGCAAAATGTACTGTAATTAAACCCATCATTTTAATCCACTGGAAACAATTTAGGAATTTCTGAAGAGAGATATTTAAGCTGTGCTTGAATTTTGCAAAACACTCTTTACTCAGGCATAATACTGCACAATACTGCCCTCAAAGTGCCCTGCCTAAGTCTTTAATAACTCTTGTGCTGAACATACTGTACTTTGTGTACATGGATCAAGACTGTCTTTTATTAAACTACCACTTGACTATGAAATAAAAAGATAAACAAACCAAATGAACTTCGTACATGTATATTTGTATACCATACAAAATGGGTTGGGGGTATAAAGGCTTTTAATAAGATTAAATGGGGAAAAGTACCAACTTTAATGTCTAATGTATTCGATACATCTTATTAAAGCAGGTCATAGTTGATCAATTGTATATATCTTAACTTTCTGTTAAGAAAAGCACAACTTTCTTGAACTGCAATGAATAATAAATTATTATATTACCTTTGAACATTAAGTTAAATGTAAACAATCTGACCTTCAACTATTTTTTTGCAATCTTTAGCTCAACAATGTATTATATATCAAAACTACACATGCAGTTATAAAGTTATGGTTGAGAGACTAACTTATAGCATTTTATATCGAAATTGTCTTAGGTATGACGGCGCAGTAATATAAATGTTACGGACCACACACCATCAAGTGTGGGATGGGATGGGATTAGCCGCATTTTTGCCGATACTGCGCAGTGACATTTCTATCCTTATAGCACAGGAGCACTTATGAGGTGCCCAGGGAATGAAACCCGGCCGGTTCATTATACTGACACCGACGAGTCAGGCGTAATGCTTTCCCCTTAGCCCCGAGCGTTAGGAGGGAAGCCACTACTACCAACTTTAAAGTCTTTGGTTTGACCTGGCCGGGGTTCAAACCCACGACCTCCCGATCCGCAAGCCGACGCTCTACCACCTGAGCTATTGCGGCCGGTCCATCAAGTGTTTGTCTGTAAAATCATAATGTTCGTTTGAAGTACAGTAAATAATACTGTCATTATGGATGCAACAAGAACATGAAAGATGAACAGAAAAGTTGCCATCTGAGCACCATAAACATTGGAGGGGTATTTTATAGATATGGAGAGTATTTTGTCCGTCCATATCTAAAGTAAATAAATCTAGATTATTTGATAGCTATGTGTTATCATATGCATTGTATTTAACATAAAAACTAGATATAGCCGGGTGATAGGGAGAGAATGTGTAAGCGGTCCGGTTAGCTCAGTCAGTAGAGCATTCGCCCTGTTAGCGAAGTGTCCCGGGTTTGAGTCCCGGACTGGCTGCACATTTTTCTCCCTATGTTACATAGATATGATATTTTTAACCAAGTCATCAAATCTGCACAGGTAGGATAAATTGATCAAACACATGATATGTCCATTAACAGGCTGACAAGCTGTTGATTTGCTTGTATTCTTGGCTGACTGTTTCTTATCAAATATGTACAGTAGGTTGGTCAAAAAAGTAGATAAATGGTAACAGTTCAGTTGATAAATATAACTCAAACTTGTTGAGAAAGATCCGGAATATGTCTGTAAGTATATGGACTGTGCACCTAAACAAGGCTCAGGACATGGCAATTAGACAGGATCTTATGGAAGTGTGTCTGAACCTCAGCCTCTGGACAGAGATGGGTGGACAACCTTAGTTTGGCAACATGTAACCCTGAGCAAGGCAAATAACGTGTTGATATAACCCTCTATACATAAGAACTGTAGATGTATACAGATCACACACAAAATACTCAAATTGATGGTGCAATCACTTTATATAGCGATGATGAAAATACTGATGATGACCATTTTGTTAAGGTGAAGGAGAAGGAGGAGGAGGAGAGTGAGGATGACAATGATGATGATGATGATGATTATGATGCCAGTGATGTCTACTTATGTGATTGTGATGATTAAGATGATGATAAAGATGATGAAAAGAATGATAAATCATGAAAATGATGATGATGACAATGATGAAAATGTTGAGGAACACAGTAATAGGAGGTCTTTGTATAAATGACTATTACGACAGCTGACAAGTGCGGTTTCCAAGGTTTCCATTTTCCATGGTTTCCATGGTATCCATGGTTAAGCCTGACTCAGGATCAGAGGCGTGATGTCTTTTTATATTGCTTCAAGAGGATGATACCGGAGAACTGGTTTTATATTTAGACAGTGGACAATAGGATTTAAATCAGTTGTGCAACTTGACTGTTATTCCCAACCAACAATGACATAAAATGTTGAAACTAACCTTGACTATACCTTGGAGGTCGCACATTGGCCAAGGATTTGTTTTAAATAATACCCAGCAGATACTTACAGCTGCGGCGGACAGTACATAGTTTAAGTGTTACTGGGATCAGACTTCCTATACTATCGAACAAGACTTGAAGCTCTCCAGTTATACCAAGGAGTGGCTTTTGTACAACAAAAGCTTGCACACATCAGCAACCATTAAAAATGTGAAAAAATATATGGCATGAATTTAAAAAAAATGTAAAAAGATTTGTTTTAGTTTTGCAAATGCGCATGTGGTGTAGTGATAGAGTCACTGATTTGTAACTCCTCTGACTGCTTAGCATCTCACCCAAGTTTTCAAATCCTATTTGTGGCAAAGGACAAAATTGTGGTCTTTCAGCTGACTTGCGGTGTGTCAGTGGTTCTACCCAGACATGTGTCTGGATTCTTCCTCCACCAAAAGCTGGACATTGCTATAATGATCATAAATAGTCGCTGCATTATTTTTCAAAAACAAAACAAACAATATTTTTGCTTAGAAAGGATAATCCCAAATTTGTGAAAAAGCAATAAAGTGTATCTAATATATAAACATGATTACAGCCTCTTTTCAGTATGACTGGTATTCCATGTACAGCAACTTTGGTGCATACGTTTGCTGCATATGTTGTAGGGTAATTATGTAATGTATCTTAGTTCACACTTAAATATATTTTTGTTTTGTAATTTTGACATTATGTACCAAATGGCATCCCATAGATTTTAGTCAAATGACATCTTAATTTGTCAGTTAATTAGTTAGAAATAACTATTAACACCTATAAATTTAACCCACACTACGTCACTGCACAGGTATTTTGCAGCAAAGTAAAAGCTTTAAGACATCACAATATATATTCCTTTCTTTTGGATATAATATACAAAACATGTATCTATATTCATAACATCAATGTTACATTACATCACCATAAATTATATTAAAGACCTTTTACAAAATTATATTTTTGTCTACAAACTATCCCCACCCACCTAACCCAAGCAGAATGTCACGAAATCAGACAGCGACAGAAATTTAGTGTGTCTGTGTTGTTTTCATAATGCATGTCATTTTGGAGCAGGAGTAAACATGGCCACACCCCATTTCAACAGACATGTGACAGAAAACTGTTCAACGTGGTACAAAGGTGACCTTTTGCTCTATGAGCAGTCACTAAACAAGAACATGTGTGTTGCAATCAGAAAATTTGGAAATTGATTCTGAAAGAATATGGCATCCCGGAGATTAATATATTGATAGCATGCTCTGTTACTATTTTACTATTTACTATACTACTATTTACTGACAAATGTTACTATTTAGTGTTGACCCTTGACATTAGATTAACACTGTCTAAAATTGTTTACGTCTTCTGATGATGAATAAAAATGTAAACAAATCTGCAATTGAATTTGCTGTCTAGAAAAAGTACATATGACACAATTTGCACACACAGTCCAACATATTCATGTTGTATTTTTTTAGCAATTATGGATGATGATCTAACATTTTTGTTTAACTTTTGTATATTTAAGGTGGCATTTAAAGTTTAGATCAGACTTTTTTTCTCTCAAATGAAAAGCTAGACAAATCACTCTAACGTCAGTATATATTTTTAACAAACAGCCATATCATGCTTATTTATTGATTTTGAAAGAATGAAAATTAAGAAGGAAATATTTCACAATTTGTACTGTCTAACAATGGTGATATTATTTAAAATTGTCTTTATTTAGACTAAAACTTGAGTTTGAGGCAGAAATTATGCCCCAACTCCCCAACACAGGGGTAAGGTTTTGTGTACTTACTATAGACAGACTGTCAGACACCACATGTAAGGCACTTTGGCGGATAAATCCTCGACATTTTTTATAAAATATTATTTGAATCCCATTACCTATTAACTCCTAACAATACTACATTTTGTTTTGTTTGTTTGGGTTGCTTTCTAAAATTCAATGATTTCTTTCAGTTTGTTTTTTTTAATTTCACTTTTGACATATGACATCATGGCATTGTATGACGTCATTAAATTGTCCTTATTATACGCCATCGCTTGGGCTGGGTTTTTTTCAAACTGCTCTCTCATTTGGAACTTTTAGGTTGCCGAGGCATTTATCTACAGTACATACTGTACATATGTTGATAGTTTATTATATAGCTAGTTATTTTGTCTTTATGTAGGTTTATCGTGTCAGTTTTAACTCACAGTGCAGGTGCTTACTGTAAGTTGTCTCACTTTGATGGGATATTTTTTTTTACACTGTTTGTTTGATAGAAAAACCTTCAGGAAGTGCGAGGTTGGAGTGCTCCACAAACCAGGCTTAAGCACCCCAGTCGGTCCTTTTACCAACTGATCATTCCATGGCGGAAACTGCTGGTTTTTCTTTTAGTGTGTAATGTCTCATCTCTGTGTTTTTTATCACTTTTACATTTACCCTGTTTGCCTTTGTCTAGAGGTAGTTTAGATTTAAATATCTATGGTAATTCTTATATGACCTTTCCTTATTTACCAATCCCAAATTTCAAAACATACTGACAGGTAATCTGTATGAAAGGGTGAGTCACTGCTGGAATGTCAGAGTCCCTTGTTTATATATTCATTATGATGTGACTGCTGGAATGTCAGAGTCCCTTGTTTATATATTCATTATGATGTGACTGCTGGAATGTCAGAGTCCCTTGTTTATATATTCATTATGATGTGACTGCTGGAATGTCAGAGTCCCTTGTTTATATATTCATTATGATGTGACTGCTGGAATGTCAGAGTCCCTTGTTTATATATTCATTATGATGTGACTGCTGGAATGTCAGAGTCCCTTGTTTATATATTCATTATGAAGTGACTGCTGGAATGTCAGAGTCCCTTGTTTATATATTCATTATGATGTGACTGCTAGAATGTCAGAGTCCCTTGTTTATAATTATATTCATTATGATGTGACTGCTAGAATGTCAGAGTCCCTTGTTTATATATTCATTATGATGTGACTGCTGGAATGTCAGAGTCCCTTGTTTATATATTCATTATGATGTGACTGCTAGAATGTCAGAGTCCCTTGTTTATATATTCATTATGATGTGACTGTTAGAATGTCAGAGTCCCTTGTTTCATTATGATGTGACTGCTAGAATGTCAGAGTCCCTTGTTTATATATTCATTATGATGTGACTGCTAGAGAAAACAGCAAGGGGATTAGATGTTTGAGTGCAGTGAACTGTAAAAAATATCAGCAACCCCTCCAATTAAAACTGTTGCATCCAGTTGCTGTTTTGCCATAGGCAATTTTCATGTGCAAGATATTGATGATTAGCAATTACAGGTAGGCTAATGTGCCAGTACAAATACTGTATTTAAAAGATGAAATATATTTTTTACCTGCCTAGAAAATAAAAGAATATATTTATCTATTTACAACACATTAAACCTGGTTTACATAAAAGGATGATGAAATCCTTTGTTATCTTGAATGATGACAAGTGACTGGTTACAAAGATTATCTTGGATTATCTTAAATTATGACCGAACCTCACCCTGTTTATTGACCGAGATTGAGGTATGTCATCTATACTGATATTGTTATCAGATTCAGAATGCTATAACTTCACTATCAAACAATGTTACACCTTATGCGTAGTATTTGTTCCCAACCTAAAAGCACAGCCCAAGTCCCGTTTGCGATGTACGACCAGCAATGATTCTATTTTACCCGTATCAAAGATAATGATTTATCAAAATTTTAATATCAATGATATATTAATATTTCAATATTTAAAAAAAGAAAAATGACTATTATAATCATGTGTGGCCAAAACAACTGCTTGAATCGGTGATCTGGACGTCTGGCATTTTCATTTTTTCACTTGTCTGTGGACGATCAGAATATTCCAGCATATGTCAAGTTTAAACGGACAAGTGAACTTTGTGTACGGACGAATAGAACTTAAAGTTTTGTAGTCAGCGGACATGTAAGATTTTTTCATATTTAACTGCCCCTGATAATAATAATAATGCAGGTAATAATAATGACACTACACAGTTTCATGGGGATTTTTTATCGCTGTAAGTATCAGCATGCTTAGCTGAGGGAGTTACAGGCTGGTGACTCTAAATGCATTGCCTCGGGCACCCAAAATAATTATTAATATTGATCACTATTTACCAGTTTAGTTGCATACAGATATTAACCCTTCAGCTTCGTCATAAATTTATGAGAGCTATAACACCAATGATGATGATGTTGATGGTGGATACAGTGATGATGACCATGATACTGATGCTGATTCTGATTATGATGATTCTGATGATGCTGATTATGATGGTGTTGATTATGATGATGCTGATTCTGATTATTCTGATTCTGATGATGCTGATTATGATGGTGTTGATTATGATGATGGTGTTGATGATGATGATCATCATGGTAATGCTGATTCTGATTCTGATGATGCTGATTATGATGATAGTGTTGATTATGATGATGATCATGGTGATGCTGATTATGATTATTCTGATTCTGATGATGCTGATTATGATGATGATGTTGATGCTGATGATGCTCATTATCATACTGATAAAAAGCAGCGATGATAAAAATGATCATAAAATAGACAATAACAATGAAGATCTGATGATGATGATAAAACACCTTGGCATAATTATGATACAAAGCAGGTTGCATGCTTAAATAATGCAGTTTAATGCATAATTTCACTTCAAAGCCGATCTCCTTAAATGTTGCATAAAAACCAATCAGGTAAAAAACACTAAAATGTGACTTAAGCATCACAAACTTATCCTAGATTTCAGATTTCTTCCTCAGTTAAGTATCAACCTTTTAAGTACAAACACAGAATATGTAACTTAATATCCTTGAAGGATCTACATAATTAAATGTATAAACACAATTTTATAATTCACTTATCATTTTGTACACTCTATATATTATGACAAACCAGTCAGTATGCAACAGCTTTTATGGAATATGTTTTCTCAATACATGTATTATTTTATAATAAAAATAAACAAATGTTTATATAGATCGATCATACAAGTCTTCTGAAAATACCAACATCAATTAAATTATTCATTTTTTTTTTAATTTGTGAAGACAGTGCAATAATGCATTATCACTTTTATGTCACAGTCATTTTTAGGGTTTTCTACCATAGAATGGTTATATGAAGTCCAAGTAACTGAGTAACTAAGACAAATGCACCAGAACCATGGAACTAGGGATGATAACTTGTACCATGGCAACCATTACAGCTTATATGTTAGTACACGTTCAGGTAAAACATCAGCATTTGGGTTTAATATGAACAAAATATTTAATAACGTTTTGTAATTGTACATAATTTTTTTGACATTTGAGGCCGTCTGTCTATAGTGTTTTCCAAATAAGGCAATTTCAGTTACGTTTTCCTTTAACAATGAAAGCGATAACATTTAAAAAGTATAAACTGTATTAGATTTAAAAAAACACAACACCACCAAATTTCTGAGATCAAAGATTTTTGGTTATGTGACAATAATTTGGTAACCTTTTGTAATTGATCATTTTAATTAACACATTTCATATGGTAAATCTATAACACAACCTCTATTGTAGCTTCAATGCTAAAATCTAACTTTAAGGTAAAGATTTATTAACTTTTTAAATCACCATTTCATAAAGCAATAACCTACTACCATAAGTCCAAAAGACTGAATAACCCGCTGTTAGAATAATGTAACCCAACTACAACCAATTGTATAAACAATGGTTATAGTTGACATTTGGTTATCTTCTAACAACTGGTTAACTGTAACTAGCTTGTTTAGTTACACAATGTGGTTATCCATTTGTATAAAGCCAGTTAACTGTTTGATTGCTTGACCGAACTGTTTAATTTTAACTAAAAGTTAAATTAACAAAAATATCCCACAATGCCACATTCTTATCAGTTCTGCTAAATGGGCGGCCATTTCTATTATTGGCTATAACTTTTACAGACCATTGGGAAAATGGTTAAAATTAACATAAACAGTTAAAATTGGAACTGGTTAAATAAACGAAAACGTTTATACAATAGCTAACTAGCAAATTAACCAAAACGTATTTGTTGACCAAAATTTAACCCATGGTTAAGATTTGACCACTATTTATACAATTGGCCCCTGTAGTATATCATGCAAACAATCTTTTGTATAATATTAAAATGGATGAATTCATCTTTATTGTATTTAATCAAATTTATCCATATTTGAGAGTTTGGGTTTGGCTAATTCACATTTGTTTTTGCGGTCAAACAGCCTTAAAAATGTGAAATGTTTGTGACAGACATAGGAAATCTGCAGCGACTGCAGTTGCTGTAGGGTATATGACTATACTTTGTTGACTGTATGGGTCGTGAAATTGAAACGCATTTTATTCCCATGTTTGCTGAGAATTGACATGGCATATTGAGACGGTAAATAGGTTTACAATAAATGCTGATGTTTTAACTGAATGGGCACTTTAAGTTCAAGCAGGCATTTTTATTTAACACATAAAAGAAACACTTGCAATTCTGGATCCTTCCATGGAATTATCATTATACACCTGCAACATGAGTGATCATAATATAATATAGATGTACATACAACATGGCCATGGTGAAACATCCTAGAATGAGAGACATTAATAAATAGTCTCCCCTGAATAATCCATAAATGCAAGTAGGTCCTTTCATTTGTTTAACTCGATTTTTATGCTTGTGCTCTTTATAGTGTATGCTGACTTTTCTGCCATTCTTGTGATACCCAGGTTAACCATCATCAACAAACACTTCCATTTTCTTTTTTTTAAATAACATATCTCTATAAGTATTTAAATGGGTTTTAAGCTTATATTTATGCGAAAGTAAGAAATGTCACTGTAATTGCACCATCTACCAAAAGAACAGGCAATAAAGTCCGAGAATACAACTAAAAGGACCTACCTACTGTTTGGAATAACTCGGATATTTAATTGGAATACCTCGGATATTTAATTGGAATACCTCGGATTTTTAACTAACAAGGGAGACAATTTCCATTTCACTAATGTACCCAATTTCATACAAACCTTCTATAATGGCACTCATTAGAATTGTTACATTTACAAGATTCTAATGAATACCTGGGGACTTTTCAATAATGAACACCTGGGGACTTTTCAATAATAAATACCTGGGGACTTTTCAATAATGAATATCTGGGGATGTATCAATAATGAATACCTGGGGATGTATCAATAATGAATACCTGGGGATGTATCAATAATGAATACCTGGGGATGTATCAATAATGAATACCTAGGGATGTATCAATAATGAATACCTGCGGATGCATCAATAATGAATATCTGGGGATGTATCAATAATGAATACCTGGAGATGTATCAATAATGAATACCTGGGGATGTATCAATAATGAATACCTGGGGATGTATCAATAATGAATACCTAGGGATGTATCAATAATGAATACCTGCGGATGCATCAATAATGAATACCTGGGGATGTATCAATAATGAATACCTGGGGATGTATAATGAATACCTGGGGATGTATCAATAATGAATACCTGGGGATGTATCAATAATGAATACCTGGGAATGTATCAATAATGAATGCCTGAGGATGTATCAATAATGAATACCTGGGGATGTATCAATAATGAATACCTGGGGATGTATCAATAATGAATACCTGGGGATGTATCAATAATGAATGTCTGAGGATGTATCAATAATGAATACCTGGGAATGTATCAATAATGAATACCTGGGGATGTATCAATAATGAATACCTGGGGATGTATAATGAATACCTGGGGATGTATCAATAATGAATACCTGGGGATGTATCAATAATGAATACCTGGGGATGTATCAATAATGAATACCTGGGGATGTATCAATAATGAATACCTGGGGATGTATCAATAATGAATACCTGGGGATGTATCAATAATGAATACCTGGGGATGTATCAATAATGTATACCTGGGGATGTATCAATAATGTATACCTGGGGATGTATCAATAATGTATACCTGGGGACATATTAATAATGAATACCTGGGGAAGTATCAATAAAGAAACTTCTGAAGAAAGTGTCTTTGAAAAGTTCCTTCGATGTAAGGAAATATCTTAAGTTTAATTCGTAAACCATTTAATATAAATTATTTCTAAAATTTCATTTGTAAACTCATTTAATCTGAAACATTTCCTTAGGTATAAGAATATTTCTTCAATTTCATTAAAAAAAAAAATTAATCTGAAATATAAGAAAATTTCTTTCTTAAGTTTCATTTGTAAAACCATTTAGTCTAGGAAATATATTTATCAGAATGTATGAAAACCCTTATTCTAAGTAAAAACAAATATCTAATATTCTTTATAGATTACACTCCATAGCCTAAGCCATAATACTTTTGAGCATGAATCTGAAACTCTTAGACCACGATCAAAAATCCTTAATTCTTAATCTGTTTAGCATAAATTAACCAGGCACAGGCAAATTGTGCAGTTCCAGATCAGCCAGCTTTTAAATGGTTGATATCTGTTCAAGGTCTACACTTTCTGCTGCCAAGTCTTGCATCTTGTAACCTCTGCATGGACTTGTGTGGAATTGACCCATTTCCTGCTGAAAACATACCCCACCCTCATAGTGTTTCCAGCACGTAGTGTTTACATAAAACATACCCCACCCTCATAGTGTTTCCAGCACGTAGTGTTTACATAAAACATACCCCACCCTCATGGTGTTTCCAGCACATGGTGTTTACATAAAACATACCCCACCCTCTTACTGTTTCCAGCACGTAGTGTTTACATAAAACATACCCCACCCTCATAGTGTTTCCAGCACATGGTGTTTACATAAAACATACCCCACCCTCATGGTGTTTCCAGCGCATGGTGTTTACATAAAACATACCCCACCCTCATGGTGTTTCCAGCGCATGGTGTTTACATAAAACATACCCCACCCTCATAGTGTTTCCAGCACATGGTGTTTACATAAAACATACCCCACCCTCATGGTGTTTCCAGCATGTAAATGGTTAACATAAAACATACCCCACCCTCATAGTGTTTCCAGCACATGGTGTTTACATAAAACATACCCAACCCTCATGGTGTTTCCAGCATGTAAATGGTTAACATAAAACATACCTCACCCTCATAGTGTTTCCAGCACATGGTGTTTACATAAAACATACCCAACCCTCATGGTGTTTCCAGCATGTAAATGGTTAACATAAAACATACCTCACCCTCTTAGTGTTTCAAGCAAGTAAATGGTAACATAACCCCCCCCCCCAACCCACCCCTTCATGGTGTTTCCAGCAAGTAAATGGTTAACATAAAACATCCCCCACCCTCTTAGTGTTTCCAGCATGTAAAGGGTTAACATAAAACATACCCCCACCCTCATAGTGTTTTCAGCAAGAAAAAGGTTACGTAAGAATAAGGGAAATATTTATTTACTCATGTAGCATAAAAGATATTGAAGGTGGTATCACACAGTTAGGACCAATATTTTTCTTTCTCAAACATCCAAATAAATTACTGCTACAGGAAAAACTCCCGCGAAATGCTGTTTATTGATGTCCTATATCTAAGTGAAAAGTGAAGCATAACACTGCAATTATCCTTATAAACATGTATTTCCTGATCTGAGCAGAGCTGTGCTGCACAGCAAGCAATATTTGAAACTAAGAAAACCATTTGACAGCTTACTTTTGAGGTTATGTTATATCATCATCTGGGTAATTCATTGTGACATTGATATGTATTTTTAGCAGAAATCCCCATCATGCTTATTTAAATATTTGGAAAGAACAGACATTACAAAGAGCTATTTTTTCATGATTTGTACAATTCTACAGTTAAGGTAGTATTTAAAACCATGTTCACTTACACTCAAGTATGATTTTAAGCATAAATAATGCCCCTAGTCCCCAATACAGGGATAAGACATTTCGCACATATTTGATATACAGGAAAACTGTCAGACGTTTTAAAAGTTAACTCTGATTTAATCTCTATTGCTGACAACCTTGAACCAAGGAATAGCATAGAGGACATATTACAGAAACTAGCATAAACAAATACAGCCTTATCTGAAGTCCAGCATATACAATACCTATCATACTAGAGTGCTCTATGTTTTTGTATCAGAGGGGGTCTTTATATAAATAAACCTAGAGTTATTACTTAAATAAACCTAGAGTTATTACTTCAATTTATCCATACTGTCACTACTATTCTGCAGTGATTGAACACATTTCAGGATGGCTGTATGGATGGACAGATGGATGGAAGGATGGCTGAATGGATTGATGGATGGATAGATAAACACAGTGCTCTCTATATAACCCCCATGAAATTGGAACAAACTTGTTTGAAGATCAAATAACAAGGGTAAAAAAAAACAAAAAAAAACATTTTTTTAGAATTTAAATTAATGATATTTATGCTAAAAAAATATGACTTCACTTGCTAAAGCAGATTTATTCATTAAACAATTTAACGTTTACAATTTATTAATACAATTATACTAGAAAAATAATTAAGTACTGGAAAATATAATCAGGCACTTATTTTATTTTTTTAAAGATTAATTGTAAGTGCTCAAATTTATTTACTTATGTTACTTTATAACAAATGGAAACAACAAACTTATTCAATGGATATAATTGTTTATTGATAAAGAAATAGTTAAAAAAAAAAAAACAGCCATAATGAGTCAATGACTATAAATAGTATTTTCCGTTACTATTAATAACGATGTTACTATTAATAACGCTGAGAGATATATATAGTTCCATACTGATTCTATGACAGTTTTAACATCTGCTCATTATATAAATTTGTCACAGATAAATTTGACAAATGTCATTTATTGAATGCGACCACATCATTAATTAATAACATTAACTTTATTTTATTAAATATTAACCTATAGATCCAGATGCTAAATGATTGTGACAGCTAATTCAATGTGGGATTTACAATTCAAATATCATTATTGTATTAATATCAACTAAAACATATCTTTGGTACTACAACATGCAACTTCTTTAATTGATATTTTCTTATTAGTTATCTTTTGTAATAAAGATATCAAAAGTGGTGTTGTCATTGTTGTTTTTGTTAGTCCCTGTCTCAGATTGCAAACTAATTATAACCAGTCCCACCTAATTAGTCTGGTAAAATTGTTACAGAACATGTAATAAATAATTACATCTTATCACAGTTCTGAATGAATTCTCAACATAAAAAATTCCCTTTATCAAACACTCGTTAGTCATTATATTTATTTTTATATATATGGCTGCAATATATATGGTTGCTGATCTAACATAAAATCAATGACCATATAGTCTTCTTCATAAATAATCTAATCACGATCAATTAATTGCGTTATTGTTAATTTATTTTCTTTCTACGAGCAATATTTTAATACCCCAATGATATAAACTTTAATATGTCACAAGGGATGAAAATGAAGATTTAATCAAAGCAACAAAATCATATCTACTTAACCGGAAGTGATTTAATCAACGCCTAAACCTCAGCATCTTCCGAAGTCAAGGAAACGAAATCGCCGCCCAACTACGACGTTGGGGTGTGGTTTGCCATGAAGACACCTACCATATCGTGGGGAATCTCCAATTTCTTAGCCACTGCATCTAATCCACTTTTCGTTTCGTCGCTCTCCATCTTAACGCCTGCTCACAGCCGAAGCTTTCTGTCTTGTTTAGCTTTGTTGCATCTGTGTATCTAGAAAAAGGTCAAGGCTGTTTGACGTGATTGATGAAGCTGTGAGTGTTGGTGTTGGTGATTTGATGTACACTAAGAACGTTACTCATGCAGTGATAATGTGTGACATCATTGTTTCATATCGGGATAGTGAAACAAAAACTTGTCAGCAAAATGTGAGAAAAGTCGTCCATTTATCAAAATAATAGTACGGATATTATTCAAAGCATTTAATTGTGCCATTTAAGCATGAGCTAAATTTATTCACAAGTGTATATGTAGTTCAAAGTAAATCTAACCCTTAACGGCACACGTATACATGTGTCGACTGTATTTTAAATAAGTTCAGCCTGGAAATTTATCTTGATATAGCAAATCAGTCTTACTTATTTCAATGACGGACATAAACAGTCCAACACGTGTTTCTCCATTTTGTTAGTTGATTAAAAATGAACGTAAATATTAATTATTTAATTACAATTTAATTGACATACAAAAGATTTAAATATAATGGATAATAAACACCAAAGCCATTTATCTTGCCCTTGAATGATACTATAAAGCTTCCATAAAATAAAATTCCACGAACTTATGCTGACAAGTTGCACGTGCACTGTAGTACGCGGCTACACTGTATATAATGATTATTTTTGGATCGGATCTAACACTAATTTGTCAATGAGTAGAGCTGTAAAGTAGACAATTTATTCTATGAGTATAAATATGTTAATAGTGAGATTTTTTTCTTAAATACATGGACTATATTTGTATTACTGAAAGCCCCATCCCGACCCTCTAGACACTTAGTGTACAACAAGTGACAGACTATCAACATTTATTCCAATGCAAGCGTTGACTGAACAGACGCTTGATCAAGATGTCGGTTCAATCGTTAGTTAGCCGAAAGAAGAAAAGTTTTATTGGACTTCCGTCACCACTGGGATATGTCCCCGGTCTCGGAAGAGGGTAAGGCAAACGTCAAGTTTATTTATTAATTAAAAACCACTCAATTTACGTCTAGTATGTATATTTATTTTATAACGAATCGTGTAACGTTTCATGTAAGGAGATTTCGCGATTATTGACCAGACAAACATTGTTTTTAGCTATAAACTCATTTATGAAAACATTTTATTTAGTGTTATAAAGGCAACATTTTAGTTTAAAAAGTGTTTGTGATATTTTTATTTGTTGCATTTCACTTTTATGTTACACCATTTATTTGACTCTCCATTTATGGAGACGTACATGTTTGGGACAGGAGACACCAGTAATAAATGTACTGTTGAAATAGTAAATTGAATAAACCTACATCAAGTGGATTCACTACTTGCATACATAAATGATATCTGCATAAAGAGATTTATGGAAAATAATCTGTGTGCCAGTAAAGTGATATAGCCCCATTTTATTTTCTCTAATCCATTATACTTGTGATTAATGGTAATATTAAAGCAATAGTTTATTATGAACTGTTTTCTATTTTCAGTGCCACAGGTTTCACCACAAGATCTGACATTGGACCTGCAAGAGATGCTGATGATATCTCGTAAGTTTTGCACTTGTTTTAAATGTTTGTATTATCCTAAGTAAACAGGCACATAAAAAGAAGAAGGTGAAACATACATTCCTTAAGAATCATTTCCTTATCCAAGGCTTTCATATTCAAACATAACTACTAAATTTTCATTGCTGAAATCTGATGTTCACGTGTGAACATAGTTGGTGCCACTGACAGAGGTTTGAATACAGATTACATAGTTATCATATATCTGTGACCCAATGAATTCATTGAATTGCCATAAGGAATGATAAAGTTACTACCATCATGCCTGATATTCTGATAATGTTGTCCATGCAAACATTTTTACAAAAAGCAATAAGTAGATAAAAAAGCTGAATCCATTATTGTGGAACCATCCAGACTATTTAAACAGTATAACTAACCCATTTTTCTTAATTTCTTTTATTAAATGCATTTTAACCTGACTGTATTTATATTCCAAACTGTGAATATTTACCTTCAGAGATGATCGCCATGGTCCACCAAACAAAAAATCCAAGGATGATGATAAGGATGAGGAGGAGGATTTGAATGATGCTAATTATGATGAGGTAATATTTAATTGGTGACATGTGAGGTAAATAATTTTCAAGGACAAGATCACTTGATTAATAAAAAGTAGATGACTAAACATTTAAAAATATGAACTCTTTATCTGCTCCTTACCATAATTGATAATTTTTAAAACAAGCATAATACTTAGATTCATTTCGGTTAAATTGTTTTTTGGGGGTGGGTATTTTTTTGTATGCATTTTTTTCTAGACTTATGCATTGATACAGGCTGGATGAGATGTTAATAAAGATATTGTCATGGAGGAGCTGCAGAGTTAATATTATAAGGTTGCAGGAGGTACTGCAAGCAAACATTCTGATTTGACCAGCAAAAAAAGTGGCATCTATTGCTGACTTTGAAGTTATGCCTTGCAACTGCTCAGTCACTGTTTACATGGGAAAGGTTCTGAGTCAGAGCCAAAGCTTCCATGCGAAGAGGTCAAGTAGCTTACCATGAGTAAATTTATTCCAATCTTTTTCTAGGGGTCTTCCTGTTACATCCTTTGCTAATGCTCAATCAAATATAAGGGTAGTTCCACAACTGGTTGGCCCGGTGTCAGGATAATGTGACTGGTTGTGGTATCATGCCAGGTGTGCACGGCATGCTATACATAGTGAAGACAGCACTATATCTGCTTCAAGTGGACACCATCTCCAGATAAATAAAATACTGTTGGTTGGACAATAAACCCAATAAACAAACAAAATTCCTGTTAAAAAAAAAAATGCATTATAGTTTATTGAACGTTGCTCGTAATATGATCAAAAAGTGCATCAGCTAAATTAAAAGAAAAAATAACATTGATATTCAAAATAAAAGATAAAAAAAAATCACCATTTTTGGATTTTGCCCTTAGTCAGTTAAAAAAATCTTACCAGAATTGTATTTATTATATTTCTATGGTCAAACCAGTTTACATTATTTTTTCTTCAGTTCACTGGATATGGTGGCAGTTTGTGCAGTAAAGATCCCTATGATAAGGATGATGAAGAAGCAGACATGGTATACGAGGCCGTGGACAAGCGAATGGATGAGAAACGAAAGGAGCGCAGGGAGAAGAAATTACAGGAACAGATTGAAAAGTACAGACAAGAGCGTCCAAAGATTCAGCAACAGTTCTCAGATTTAAAAGTAAGTTTTGCTGCTGCTATTTCTGCTGCTGCTTATGATGTTTGCATAATGAGTGATGTTAATATATATATTTCTATATATTTATATAATTGGTACCCATTTTGTTTTCTTTGCAACTTTATGTATTACTATATCTTTATTCTAGTTTAATGCTTTTATACCAGATTTTTGTTATGTTTACAGAGTAACCTGGTACATTGGTCATTTTTTTGTTTTGTTTTTTGCAAGTCTTCTACTCAGAGAAATTAAGTAAATCTTTGCCAACTTTATCTTTTTCATTAGATGTTGTTACGAACATAAACCCACCTCATTGTTTCTGTAACCAAAATGTCATTTTTAGAGGGATTAAGCCAATAAGCTTTTGCTTGCTGGATATTTCTTAATTAAAAATAAGAAGCTATGTAACAAAATGTAATTTAAGTACAAACTATAAATATTTCATACTTTGTTAGGACAATCATGGCCAAATCTTGTTCACCTGGTACTTCTCCATTTATATTTGGCATGACGTAACTTAATAGGTTTTTTGTTGTTGATTTTAAAAAGAATCTTTATTATCACTAGATCATTTCTTAATCAGACAAATGTCCAATTTACAGAGGGACCTGGCAAGTGTGAGCATGGATGAATGGATGAACATACCTGAGGTTGGAGATGCAAGGAACAGGAAGCAGCGTAATGCCAGGGCAGAAAGGTGAAGATTAAGAAAGCTGATTATTTCTGTTGTCTGTTTATTGCTTTATAAGACACCTGGAGCCAAATGGGAGGTGCTGTGGTGTAGTGGTAGAGACTCATAATTCCTTTGACTGCTTAGCCTCAACCCATAGGTTCGAGCCCCATTCAGGGCGCAGGACTTAATGAGGAAAAGTTTTTCAGCTGACCTGCAGTGCATTGGTCATTCTACCCAGATATTTGTCTGTGGTCTTCCGCTACTAAAATAGCTGCTTGTCACTATAATGACCATAATTGCTCACTGCAAATTGTTTAAAAAACCAAAACAAAATGTATCCATATCTTAAAGGTTGAGTTAACTATTTCATGACAAGACATCATTGGAAATATTAAGGGCCACAATATCTTGGCTAAACCATGTTGATCTTTAAGTGTTTGATATGTAATGAACGCTTTTGAACTTTTGTTGTGGAAAAAAAATTATGTGTAGGGGGATGTGGGGAAGAATCTGTTCTTTTATTGTTTGTGGCTTTTACAGTCCTCAATACCAGTATATGTTATTTTCTGTCTTTTCTATCATTTCTCTTTACCTTTTTCTTATTGTCCAATTGTTCAATTTTTATAATGTTTTCACTACAACAGTACACTGATCAACCAGAAATAAAGATGTCCAACTAAGACAGTTTTGTTGTTGTAGGTTCACTCCAGTGCCTGACAGTGTCCTTCATAGGGCTGCATCTTCCACAGGCCAGAGTAATGTTGTGTCTGAGAGAGATCAGGTAATAGGCAGGCATGACCCTTACATAAGTCTGTACTAACACCCCTGCCTGGTGGGCAGAGTAACCAAGTTGTAACTCCTCTGACTGTAACTCCTCTGACTGTAACTCCTCTGACAGTTACTCCTCTGACTGTAACTCTTCTGACTGTAACTCCTCTGACTGTTACTCCTCTGACTGTAACTCCTCTGACTGTTACTCCTCTGACTGTAACTCTTCTGACTGTAACTCCTCTGACAGTTACTCCTCTGACTGTAACTCTTCTGACTGTAACTCCTCTGACTGTTACTCCTCTGACTGTAACTCCTCTGACTGTTACTCCTCTGACTGTTACTCCTCTGACTGTAACTCCTCTGACTGTTACTCCTCTGACTGTAACTCTTCTGACTGTAACTCCTCTGACTGTTACTCCTCTGACTGTAACTCCTCTGACAGTTACTCCTCTGACTGTAACTCTTCTGACTGTAACTCCTCTGACAGTTACTCCTCTGACTGTAACTCCTCTCACTGTAACTCCTCTGACTGTAACTCCTCTGACTGTAACTCCTCTGACTGTAACTCCTCTGACAGTAACTCCTCTGACTGTAACTCCTCTGACTGTAACTCCTCTGACAGTTACTCCTCTGACTGTAACTCCTCTGACAGTTACTCCTCTGACTGTAACTCCTCTGACAGTTACTCCTCTGACTGTAACTCCTCTGACTGTAACTCCTCTGACTGTAACTCCTCTGACAGTTACTCCTCTGACTGTAACTCCTCTGACAGTAACTCCTCTGACTGTAACTCCTCTGACTGTAACTCCTCTGACAGTTACTCCTCTGACTGTAACTCCTCTGACAGTAACTCCTCTGACTGTTACTCCTCTGACTGTAACTCCTCTGACAGTTACTCCTCTGACTGTAACTCCTCTGACTGTAACTCCTCTGACTGTAACTCCTCTGACTGTAACTCCTCTGACTGTAACTCTTCTGACTGTTACTCCACTGACTGCTTGGTTCTGTACCTTGTGGGTTCCACTCCCATTCAGGGTGCGAACTTTCTTCTGGGAAGATCTTCCAGCTGACCTGTGCTTTGCCCGTGGCTCTACCCAGACGTTTGTTTTTTGGTCTTTCTCCATCTCTCGTAGGTGGCTGTTGATTATAATTGCCTTGCATGTGTCACTGCAATGTTTTTCACGATCAGGCTAATATAATTGGTTGCTGGAATATATTTCAAACACAAATAAATGTACATAACCCAGTGGTGGTCATGATGATAATGAGTTTTATGTTGATTGTTGTTAGGATGGTGTTTTATTTACATGATGAGGTTGTTAGTGGTAGTTATTTAATGATTATGGTTGCGTTTCATCATAAATCTTAGATTGATTTAAAAATGTTATTAGATTTCGGTCTTACGATCACTCCTAAGTTCGTTTCAATAGACTGTCATAAGTGTGATTGGTAGCAAATTGATCAAAAGAACTCTTAAGATTTCGCTCTGAGAGCGATTTCTGAAATATTAATGAAACACTCTTAAGACGGAAAAACATTTTTAAGTGAAAAAAGTGATCTTAAGGTCTATTATGAAAAGCACCCTATGATCAGAATGATGATGATTTTTATGAGAAAATTGTTTGTAGTTGATAGTAATTAAAGAGATAATCTCACAAATAAGTCACACATTGTTTCACACAAAAAAAACATATGCAAATCTACAAACTAGATGGGTTCTTTTCATAATAAACACACATGTACAGATGATCCCCTAATGTTTCCTAATTTTGCCATAATTTCTGCGCTAGTTTGGTGGACTTACAACGCCCTATGGTACTTTGACGCCTGGGTTATCCACACCAGGGGGAGCAACTCCTGGCGACATCGACATGAAGAAGATTGGTCAGGCTCGTAACACACTTATGGACATCAAACTCACACAGGTAAGAGACACAATACTGGCCTTTGATGTTCTCCAGAAGAGGGGAAACATATTGTCACCATTTTGTCCATTCTTCCACCCTCACAAGCCCTCTTTTGTCTGGTTAGGGTTTTAGAGTAGAAGGGGGTGTTGTTCTGGGGTTATTAAGTTCATTTGTTTATTTGGGGGATAGGTTTTGAGCTTGCAGGGTTAAAAATGGCAAATAGAATGTATAAGTTAGAAACCTTTTTTAAGTGTGTTTGTTAAATAGCTATTTTTTATTGCTTCAATTTCTGATTAATCAATTTGTTTTTTCTATTAATGGGAGATAAACTTCAAGATTTTGGATCAGGCCTTCCTTTGTCGCACTGCTGGTCAGGGTTGTCACTAGAAATATTTTGAGCAGGCTCAATTAACTTTTGAGGAGGCTAGGCTATGCCAGTGCCAAAGGCGAGAAGCGCTGCAAGGGGGGTCCGGGGGCATGCTCTTGACCGATTTTCTTTTTTTTTTCCCAAATTTGAGGCGGCCCGATTTCCATTTGAGGCGGTCAAATCGGCCGCCAGCCGTCTCCTAATGACAGCCCTGCTGCTGGTATTTATTGGAATTGTCCTAGCATGACAAATTTAATGAGTACCAACAATAACTTATTTGCTTGAGTTATGGAATACATTGCTAGTTTTATCAATTTTGCAGGTGTCTGACTCTGTGAGTGGGCAAACAGTGGTAGACCCCAAAGGTTACCTGACTGACCTTCAGTCCATGTTGCCATCACATGGTGGGGATATCAAGTAAGTATTTTTATTCTGTTTTGTGGGATTTTAAATGCCAGTATTTTATTTATCCATAAAACATATATAGTGCTATTTTCACTGTAGTAGAATGCTTTTGCACTTGACATTATATCTGACCCAAACATGTCAGGATGTGAGTTTCACTTTACTAGAAGGAACATTTTAAGCTAGGCATGTATTAAAAACCTTTTTGCCTCACATTATGACTTCAGTTACACAATTCTGATCATGATGGTGAAATTTATTGGTAAGGGAAGATTTGCACATAAATGTTGGGGATAATCCAAAAGCACATTGTAAGTTAGCTGGAACAACTCACAACATTATGTTTTTACTGAGAGCAGGACTCAAACTAAAGGGTGCTTGGCTAATGAGATTTACCACTCAACCTTAAGACTGGGCACTCATCAGTTAAGACTGGCCTTCTTTCAAGATCTAAGATAAGACCATGCTTGGGTGATGAATGCCTTTATGATCAAGTCTCTCTTATTTCGATGTTTACAAATGCAGGCTCAGAAATATCATACCACATAAACACAATCTTACATCATATTTTTATCTTCCCTATTCAGTGATGTGAAAAAAGCCCGCTTGTTGCTTAAGTCTGTACGAGAGACCAATCCTAAACACCCACCTGCGTGGATTGCCTCAGCACGTCTGGAAGAAGTTACAGGCAAGATCCAGGCTGCCAGAAATCTTATCATGAAAGGATGTGAGGAGTGTCCCAAGTCTGAAGATGTCTGGTTGGAGGCAGCTAGACTTATGGTGAGTGAAGCTAATCTAGTCTATTGTTTATAGGCCATAGTATGTCTGGTTTATGCAGATATTTGCAACACAGCAAAAGTGGTTGTCAATTAGAAACTGAATTATCTGTTTATTTAATAGATAATTCTGTATACTGGTGACTTTCAACAATTCTTGGTAGAGGAAAACCAAGAGCACCTCAATCTTTCAAGGAGTGGGTTCAAGTCTCAGTTCAGACATTATAGTTATCATTCCTTAAGTTCTCATATTCAGATATTTGCCTGGGCTCTGTCACTTCCTTCCATATTATAATGACTCTGCCATTGTAACTATATTTTCAAGTGTTAGTGTTTTTTATCAGAAACTTTTACTCACTGTTTTCTACATGTAGACTGCAGTTATAATTGATAAGGTGCATATGGTTAAATAGTCAGCTATTGCTAAGTTAAAACTCTTTAGTCCCTACACTTTATGTCCCAGTGAGAGACATTAGTGGATACTCTCCCCTGAATAATCCCTCATTAATAATAGATCCTTTCATTTGACTTGCTCGGTTTTTATGCTTGTGCTCTTTAGAGTGTATGATGAATTTTATGCCTTTCTTGTGATACCTGGTTGACCATCTTCAACACTCACCTCCATTTTCTTGTTTATATAACATATCCCTAAAAGTATTTCATTGATTTTAAAGCATAAATGTATGGAAAAGTAAGGTATTTCACCATTTTTACATGCACCATCTGCAAAAGAAAAGGCAATAAAGTCCAAGAATTCCAACTAAAAGGACCTACCTACTATTTGGACTACCTCAGATAATATTTAACAAGGAAGACCATTTGCTTTTCACTAATGTACCCTGTTCGGGGTCGTCCATTTGACCAGCAATAATATTAGCCAGACACTGCCATAATGACAAGATTATGGACTGGACTTGGTAGCGCAATTGGAAGAACATCGGTTCCAGGTTCCGGAGGCCCCGGGTTTGAACCTGGGCCATGATATACTACAGTAGTAAAAAATGTCAGTGATATAGCTCCCTTGCTTAAGCTCAAGCATATGGCCTGTTGTCAGGATAATGTGACTGGGTGTGGTATCATGCCTGGTGTTCACGGCATGCTATACACATTCAAGGCAGCACTATTACTGCTTCAAGTGGACACCATTCCCAGATAACTGAAATACTGTTGGTGGGACAATAAACCCAACAAACAAACAGATTGTGTTTCACTGTGAGGTATTGATCAAAATAAAATAATATTTACTGCAGCCAGGGGATCAAGCCAAGGCAGTGGTTGCCCAGGCAGTGAGACAACTGCCAGCTTCAGTACGACTGTGGAGCAAGGCCGCAGATATAGAGACAGAACTGAAGGCCAAGAAACGTGTTTACAGGAAAGGTACTTAGGATTCATAATCAAAGCTTGACCAAACATTTTCTCATTTAATATTAGATTTGTAATTTTCTGTTCCATGCAGTAGCTTTGAAGTGGTGCATGTTTTTTTTTTATTCTTTTATTTTAATTGTAAGACTACATTGTTAAATACATCTCTCAGAAGGCCATAATTCGAAGCCACCAAAAAAGTATATATTTGGAAAAATATTCCACTAAAAGATTATTTGTTTATAAAGACAGTTTATTGGCATGGTTTATTAACAGATGTATTCTGATAAACTTTTAGCTTTTAATCATTTTAAGATTATATATGTTAACAAGTAAGTGATTTAATATTGGCCCTGTTTTTTGTCTGAGGGCAGCTGTATTGACAATTTTATTAAATAATTGCATATAACATTTCACATTTGATACTTAGTTTTTGCATTAATCAAAGACAGAAAATGCTTGTTTGTGTTTTTGTGAAATCTACACGTTGAAAATTTATAACACATTTGGTTAAACACTACCGATTCACGCTGTGAATGTTTGAAAACTGAAAATATTTTGTTTCATAAATTTATGCAACCCGTCAGCGTCCTAACATAGACCGAGTTAGAACAAAAATGGATGCCATTTTCCAGAGCTTCCTGCTGAAATCTATATTATTTTTTGGCCCTGCCTTCTTAGCCAATCAAATCACTTCAAATGCAGGCTTTATATCAATATCACTTTTCAGCCCAAGGCCAAAAAAGTGATATTGATATTGGCACTGTTTTAAAGCAGGCCGTCGTGTTATTGAACGTGGCAGGTTTGTTGATTATAGGACTAATAACGTATAGTTATTAAATTAAGTGTTCTAAAAGTCCATTAAGTGTTGCTTTCACTATATTAGCATGTTCCATGTTTTTCAGCCCTAGAGAGTATCCCTAACTCTGTACGCCTGTGGAAACTGGCAGTAGAACTGGAGGAGGAAGAGGATGCTCGGATCATGTTAAGTCGTGCTGTTGAGTGTTGTCCCACTAGTGTCGAGGTATGGGTGCTTTTCTATAAAGATAAGTTATACCACATAGTAAAAATGTCAGATAATTTTTTTTTTCTTGAAGATAAAGTGCTCCAGTAGCAAAAAATAGGTGTTGAAAGTGAAGATTAATTGTTCTAGTAGCATAAAATAGGTGTTGAAAGTGAAGGTTATGTGTTCTAGTAGCATAAAATAGGTGTTGAAAATGAAGATTAATTGTTCTAGTAGCATAAAATAGGTGTTGAAAATGAAGATTAAGTATTCGAGTAGCATAAACAAGGTGTTGAAAATGAAGATTAAGTGTTCTAGTAGCATACATTTCTCAAGCTATGTTGTGAAATTGTCAAATTATTCCATATTAAGCTGTGGCAAACTTTGGCATGTCTATAGAACTACACCAATGTAAGGAAAAGTGAAGCTAAAGTGTTGTACCATCATGATTTCTTCTGAACAGTGTTGTGTAATTATTAAATATTTCCATGTTCAGCTGTGGCTAGCTTTGGCCCGTCTAGAGAACTACACCAATGCCAGGAAGGTACTGAACAAGGCAAGAGAGAACATCCCTACAGACAGACTGATCTGGATCTCTGCAGCGAAACTGGAGGAGGCCAACAATAACATACCCATGGTGGAGAAGATCATTGAGAGAGGTATAAGAGACTGCTTCTTTATTTTAGACAATGTTTATACGAGGAAAATAAAACAATCATTGTCCATTTTAATTTCTCTACCTCCATACAGAATGTAGCATATGTTACAATCTGTGATAAATCATGTTACTTAATTTTTGGGGGAATATTTTAACTTTCCAAGGGTTGTTTCCTTTTGCTCAAAGCTTGAAAGCATTTCTTTAAATCAGCATTGGGGATAATTCTTAAATGCATCCATCTATTCACCTTTTTAGCACATAAAATCTTCCTTTTGGAAAAAAGGGTCCATATACGTTGTTTATCTTTTTGTGGCCTGTTTTCAGCCTTGAACTCCCTGCGAGCCAACATGGTGGAGGTCAATAAGGAACTCTGGCTTAAGGATGCTGAAGATTGTGAGAAGGCTGGAAGTATACACACGTGTCAGGCTATCATGTGAGTTGTGGATATTGGAAAAATGCTTAAAGGCATTCTAAATGGCCTTCCTTTAGAGCCCTAACACCAACACTTCTACCCCCCTTCCCCGCCCCTCAAAAAAAGATAACACCATGCTGTGAGGTCACTGCTGGAATACTTTATTACACACAAGGATGTCATGGGGGGAGAGGTCGTAAAAACCAATTAGTCGCAGGCTTATGCACATGGGCTTACTTCATTGCCATTGGTCAGCATGACTCTAATCCCCTCCTCTTTTCCACGACTACTCTTGTCTTAATACGTCTGAGTACTTTTGACTTGAACTTCAGTTTCTCTTGGCCCAGTAGTCTTGCCTATGAGTTGTAATTTTTTGTTTGATATTCAATATATATATAATCTAGATGACTGCTATAAAGCATCATTTGAAACAAAAACATGGAAACAGCTCAGTAAATAGTTGATGTGAGTCCGGAAACTCTGTGATACAATGAAATTTTTATTTATATTATTTTCCAGCCGAGCTGTGATTGGTGTGGGAGTGGAGGAAGAGGACAGAAAACATACATGGATGGAGGATGCTGATGCTGTATGTTTGACTTTTTTATTGAGATGGATTTTCACTTAACCGTCAGAAGAAAAATAAAAGTGCTTTGGTAAACTCTTATGTATAAAAGACGTTGGTGTGATATTGTATTTCTTGGATTTAACTTCGATTTTCTGTTGGTGAAGACCAAAAACATCATTTTTGGAGCTGCTGAAATGCCTGTAAACATTTGATGTCATTGAGGAGTTTGTTATTCAGGTAATAGTTATCAGTTATATAAAGATGGAGTTCATTTGTAGCAGGTATGATGCTATCTGTATTGTTATCACATACCCTGAACGCTTGATGTTCTCACACTTTGAAATTGGGACTATTGAGACTTTTTTACACATGTAACACATGTAAGTGGTTTTAAAGCAGTACTGATATTATTATAGATTGAAGTTTTTCAATGTTCTACTTATTTCCTAGTATTAACCTTTTTTATTACTTTCCTAGAATGAATATTGCAATGTTTGCTATAGATGCTCTATACATGGGGCCTATGAGTGTGCGAGATCCATCCATGCATTTTTTGCTATTGTTTCCATGCTTCAATTTCATTAACACAGTTCTTTTTGTTGTTGTCTTTTTGCCATCAATTCACTGTACATGGGGCCTTTGAGTGTGCGAGAGCCATCTACGCATTTTTGCTGTTGTTTCTAAGCTTCCATTTCATTAACACTGTTCTGGATTATTTTTTTCACCTTCAGTGCACTGCACATGGGGCCTATGAATGTGCGAGAGCCATCTACGCATTTGCCCTGTCTGTGTTTGCCAGCAAGAAGAGCATCTGGCTGAGAGCTGCATATTTTGAAAAGAACCATGGCACCAGGTATTGTTTTCTTCATGTTAGCCATGTTAGCTCCTTGCTTCTCTTGTGCTTAGCACATTTTATATTCCACCATGTACCAAAATTTGCTTCCTCAACTAGAGACTATATTTTATTTTTGCATGCAACGGACACATCCGTTACTTAAACTACTGACCGGACCTGGTAACGCAATCGGAAGAGCAATGGCTCCAGGTACGGGAGGCCCTGGATTCGATCCTGGGTCATGACATACCAAAGTCGTTAAAAATAGTAGTGGTATAGCTCCCTTGCTAATGCTCAAGCAAATATAAGGGTTGTTCCATGAACACTACATTTTCTTCCAGATACCAATTATTTTAACAGCACAGATAATTTTAGATTGTTTAAATTGATTATATTATCTTGCATATAAATGTTTGTTTATAAATAAGTCAACTATTTCAGAGAGTCCTTGGAGACCTTGCTACAGAGAGCAGTGGCCCACTGTCCCAAGGCCGAGGTGCTGTGGTTAATGGGAGCCAAGTCCAAGTGGCTCGCGGTGAGATATTATTGTTGAAAAGATTTATACACCATGTACATTTTCTATAGATTAACCAGAAAGTTCGGCATGTATTTCTTAACCAGAAATGTTGTCTCATGCTGAAACAGGAAAAAAAAAGATGTTTTTTGTTTAGAAAATACATCGCAATGGTCAGTTATGGTCAGTATAGTGACATATAGCTTTTTGGATGGACAAATGTCTAGGTACAACCACCGGCACACTGCAGGTCAGCTTGAAGACCTTCCCACACTTCCCACATGAAATCTTTGCCTCAACCAAGACTCAAACTCACATGATGAGATGCTAAGCTGTCACAGGAGTTACTAGTCTCTGACTCCACCAGTACTCCAATGAAAAAATGAACTTGTTTATATTATGTGTCTAACTATCAAAGTTATTAACCTACTAATTACCACTTCAGGGCTCTGTGCTGCTTCTGCTCAAAGTAAACAGGAAAACCAACTTAAAAAAACAGCCTGTTAAGCAAATAGTCTCCGAAGACTGATCTGGATCTACAATATTTGCTGATAACTATTCTAGCAATGCATAACAGCCCAGCATTTATATAATATCCATATGTGTTATAAAGGTAAACTTAAATTTAAAAATCACTTATCTCCCATCCAGGGTGATGTACCTGCTGCCAGAAGTATCCTGGCCCTAGCATTCCAGGCAAACCCCAACAGTGAAGAGATCTGGTTGGCCGCCGTCAAACTGGAGAGTGAGAATAACGAGTTTGATCGTGCACGCCGTTTGTTACAAAAGGCACGAGGGAGTGCCCCCACTGCTAGGGTAGGTGGATTGTGTCCTATGTTATGATATATTCATCGCTCCAGCACAAATAGGGTCCCAGGTGTTCACTGCATGCTATACACAATGATGACATCACTATATCTGCTTAAAGTGGACACCATAGTCAGAAAACTGAAATACTGTTCGTGGTACGATAAACCCAATAAACCAATAAATGTGGTCATTGTAGCAATATATATAGTAAAAGCACACATGGCTGTTGAAAAACCATATTATGTCAAGTTTTGATCTTAAGAATGCTGCAACTTATGTGGCATCAGACGTTGTAGTGCAATCAGTAAAGCATCGGCTCAAGGTATGGGAGGTCCCGGGTTCGGTCGTTTTAAATGGTAGTGGTATAGCTCCCTTACTGATGCTCGTGCAAGTATAAGGATAGTTCCATGACTGGTTGGCTCAGTGTCAGGATAATGTGACTGGGTGTGGTATCATGCCAGGTGTTCATGGCATGCTATACAAAGTCTAGGCAGCAACCCCATCTCCAGCTAACTTATATACTGTTCAATACAGTATCGCAATACTGTCTTGAAGAAATGTTACTTCTCTATCTTTATTGGTTATGCCCAGTTCATAAGGGTCAATCCAAAAGTCGATAAATATCATACCAATGTCTTGAGAAAATGTTACTGCCATATCTTCCTTGGTTATGCCCAGTTCATAAGGATAGTTTTATAGCTGGTTTGCCCAGTGTCAGGATTGTGTAACTGGATTAGGTATCGTACAGTTCGTTCACTGCATGCCATCGCAGGAATGGTAGTACCAGTACATAATGTGCTGCAACTTATCATCTCTGCATTAATGGTTAAAATGTTGAACTGTAAAAATGATCACTCCATGTCACTGGAAGTGTGCTGCTGTAAACATCTGTTTCCCTCTGTTACAGGTGTTTATGAAGTCCGTGAAGCTGGAATGGTGCCTAGGGGACATTGCGGAGGCGCAGAAACTTCTTGATGATGCCACAAAACACTACCCAGACTTCCCCAAGGTAAGTGTGGTTTAACTTAATGTTACTTCCTGTGTATCACAATAATATACAATTATTTACTTATTAGCTAGTAAATATGCTGTGATATTGACCAAAAATTCATTATTGACCGACGTCAATTACAATTTTTGCGGTCAATATCAACAGCATATTTCCCAGCTATTAAGTAAATAACTGTTTTATTACATGAACTATAAATAGTTAATAATAAATAGTTATTATTTCTTTAATTATTATCTAAAATTAAATGCAAGAAAATAGTTTACATTGTTTACTTCATGAATATTGTTCACTTGGGACGAGTATCCCACAATGCGTACAATTCTAAGGAAGTTTTGTAGATGTGGGCGCATAATATTGACAGAAATTTCGCATTCTATTGATTTTTTTTTTAATTAACCAGTTAATATCAGTGAGAGCGGGTCAATATCTATATTTATTGACTATTTTGAGGGGTGGAGGGTGACCAATTTTGTTGCGTGTATTTATAGTTCATGTAATAATACAACTTAATTCATGTTTCGCTATCAATGTTCATCTTCATTGAGTATTTCATTTTACATTCCAATCCCAGTTAGTTGGATTGCTGTTAAGTGATTGTATGGTATAATGTGAACAAGACTGGACTGGTCCCAATTATGTTACAATGATTGTTCACATTACATTTTAATGTAATACTAAGTAAGCATGATCTTTAATGTAACGATTTTAAAGCTGTTACTTGCTTAGTTGAACTATTAATTGCATGTTTCCCGGCACTGGGAACTGTTACATAAAATGTTTTATTTAATCGTTTATTACATTTTATCTACCTGGTGGAGATGTACGTTTGAATTGTCAAATGAATGTTTTCCAACATGTTGAATGTTCCTGTATAGCTCAATAAAGGACTGAGGAAGGTCTTAGGCTGTTCTTTTAGCTTTTTTAAACTTGTTTCTAGAAGAGTTAGCACATTAAATGCAATAAAAGATTTAATTGTATCTCCAGCTGTGGATGATGCGAGGTCAGATTGCAGAGCAAGGCGGCCATCTAGAGGAGGCACGGGATGCTTACAATAAAGGGGTGAGTCTCTTATAGGTCTGTCTACCTTCTAGGGACTTATACTTTATAAACAAGTTATCTATTCTTTTTTTTCCTTGTCTACAATAAAAGAGACTCTCAGGTCTATTTACAATCCTGGGGCTTGTTGATTCATATCTCAGATTGTTTCTTTATGCTCTTTTTTAATTACAAGGGCTAACAGTGTACAGGTCTAATGATTACCTACATGGTATTTTTTAAATATTAGATATATTACAAAACAAACTGGGCCTAGTAGCGCAATCGGTAGAGCATCGGCTCCAGGTACGGGAGGCCCCAGGTTCGATCCCGGGCCTCCACATACCAAAGTCGTTACAAATGGTAGTTGTATAGCTCCCTTGCTGACGCTCAAGCAAATATAAGGGTAGTTCCACAACTGGTTGGCCCGGTGTCAGGATAATGTGACTGGGTGGGGTATTATGCCAGGTGTTCACGGCATGCTATACACAGTGAAGGCAGCCCTATATCTGCTTCAAGTGGACACTGTCTCCAGATAACTGAAATACTGTTGGTGGTACGATAAACCCAATAAACATAAACATATTACAAAACAAATTCGGATTCATCACCTTTTATCTGAAGCTTGGATGAAGATATTTTATTGTTTCCCTCTGTCTGACAGCTGAAGAAATGTTCGCATGCCATCCCATTGTGGTTGCTACTCTCGAGACTGGAGGAGAAGACAGGTCAGCTGATCAGAGCACGATCCATCCTGGAGAAAGCGCGCCTCAAGAATCCTCAGAATGCTGATCTATGGCTTGAAGCAGTAAGGCTGGAGTGTCGTGGTGGGATGAGGAACATTGCACAGAACCTTATGGCTAAAGGTACAGCATCATAATTCGGAGATATATTTATATATTTATGAAATAACTCTCACGTCAAAGTTTGTGGGTAGGATAGACTGATATTTGGTTTTTCTCTGTTTTTTCATCAGTCTGTTTGTGGAAACAATTTCTTAAGCTCTTCTACAGTTTTGCATCAATTTTGATGTAACTTCACAAATATTTCTTATACCATGGGAACCTGTGCACCTCCATTTTTTATTATTGTTGTTTTTATTGTTTTTTATGTAGTTTAAGATATGTTTGTATATCTTAGGAAATATTTCAAAATTGAAGGAAATTGCTTAGTTAATGGCCAAAAAAAAACCCCACTAAGATTCTTTTTTGGGAACCTTCACTGTTATTATAGGTTTAAAGGAGGAATTTAGGTGTTAGCATTAGCAACCTTTCCTTATTTTCCAATCTTCTGTCATCTGTACCTATACCTACATGGTTGAGCTAGAATTCTATCCTTATATGGAGATGTTGGTATATTACAGCCCTCCAGGAGTGCTCCAGCTCGGGAGTGTTGTGGGCTGAAGCCATCTTCATGGAGCCCCGCCCACAGAGGAAAACAAAATCTGTTGATGCCCTCCGTCGTTGTGAACATGATCCCCATGTGCTGCTGGCAGCATCCAAGTAAGATACAAACACCATTGTTTGTTCAACCAATTAACAAGACATTGTTGGGTTTTGAGTCCACCTAACAAGCCTTCAGTTGTTTGGAGATGGTGTCCACTTGAACTATGAGACAATGGACATAATTATAATCATATTGGCGACATCCAGCTAATTATTGGTGGAGGAAGACCCCAAACTAAAGATGTGTTTGCTGAAAGCTGATACAGTGCTGCCTTCACTGTGATAGCATGCTATAAATTGTTATCATGATACCATACAAGGTATTATTATCTTGACACTGGGCAGACCAGTTATTGGAATATCACTAATAATGCTTGAGCATATACATGAAAGCTAAATGGAAACTATTTTTATAACTTTTTCATGGATAATGAACCCCAAGCCTACCATATGTTAAGATCTTGCCATCTGGTCTTCTTCAGTGGTATTCTTTGTCAAGAATTATGCCACAACTATAATATTTCAAATGATTTTCAGAATGTTTTGGTCGGAGAGGAAGATTGCCAAAGCCAGGGAATGGTTCAATAGAACGGTAAAGATTGATCCAGATCTGGGAGATGCTTGGGCCAACTTCTACAAGTTTGAACTGATGCATGGTGATGAGGTAAGCAAACAAAAGCCATCATTGTAACATGGTTGATTTGAGTTATTGAGATAAGGTCAGGGTTAGAAAAACAATAAAAAGCAATCATTAGTGTATTGTCTGTGGTAAGTATTAAAACCATCATTCCATCAGTATCGAGCATATGTAGTGTTCATTTGAAGCAAATATAATATTACAGTCACTGTCAAGCATGGAGATTAAAGTAGTATCCATGGGGAGTGTTATTGTCGGTGACTTGTAATTCTTCCGATAGCTTAGCCTCGTAATCCATTGGTTCTGAATCGTTTCAAGGTGAAGGACTTGAGATATGTGAGATTGTCTTCCAGCTGACTTGTATGGCACTTGTGATTCTACCTAGATACCTGGGGTCTTCCTTCACCAAAATAGCTGAACATCACTATAATGACAATAACTGGACCGGACCTGGTAGCGCAATCGGTAGAGCGTCGGCTCCAGGTACAGGAGGCCCCGGGTTCGATCCCAGGCCGCGACATACCAAAATCGTTAAAAATGGTAGCTCCCTTGCTAACACTCAAGCAAATATAAGGGTAGTTCCACAACTGGTTGGCCCGGTGTAAGGATAATGTGACTGGGTGTGGTATCATGCCAGGTGTTCATGGCATGCTATACACAGTGAAGGCAGCACTATATCTGCTTCAAGTGGACACCGTCTCCAGATAACTGAAATACTGTTGGTGGGACGATAAACCCAATAAACAAACAAACAATAACTGGTTGCTGCAATATATTTAAAAAAACAGACGATTTGATAAGGAGCAGACTACTCAACAAAAGCCTGTAATGTTTGGTTGTTGTTGAGACTGGGTTTGAAGAGTGAGTCTTACCTGCTTCAGATGAAGTTGTTTTTTTAAATATAAAACAACTGAAATACTTATGTATCATGTTCATATTCCTAAACTATTACTAGCATAATTATAATGCAGGAAATACAAGACATTTCAATATCAGCAACATAAACCACTTAATGACAGGTGCCCTGTCCTTATACATTTGGGAACACATCATTTTAGAAAAAATATTTTAAGCAGAGTATATTAATTTATCACACTATTAAACATTTCTCTCATTTCTTCTCCAGGAAACCCAGAAGCAGGTGCTCCAGCGATGTACCAACACGGAGCCTCGTCACGGAGAGCAGTGGTGTCGCGTATCGAAGGACATTGTCAACTGGAGACTGAAGACAGAGGAGATGCTTCTACTAGTGGCCCAGTCATTACCCATACCTACATAGTGGGCTAGGTAGATGGCGGGGGGAAAGTTGACGGGTACCTTTATAATAACACTATACCCATACCTACATAAGTGGAGTTGGTAGACCTCGGGGCTGTAGTGGAAGGGTACCCATATAATAACACTAGTGATGTAGACTGAGATAGTGGGCATTGATCCAACTGGAGACTGGAAACGTGTCATTTGTGGATCAGAATATATCCAAACCTAAATGGTGAAAGTGGATGTGTATCAATATAAAAACTTGGATGATGCAGGCAGGAAGAACATTTCCAACTGGAGACTTAAAGACAAAGGCAATGATTGCTGGATCAACCTTTACCCACTTACTAGGGAATGAATGGATTTTTGTTGTCAAAGTGGATGTGTACTTATACAAAACTCTTGTGACGGAGGCAGGACGAATATATCTAACTGGAGATGGAAGACAGAGGAAAATATGTCATTCCTAGCTTAGTCTATACCAAAACCTAGTGGCACTAGAATTCTATCTAGTATATATGTGTATGTATCTGCTATGGTGGGTCAGAGAAATGAAATAAAATTTGTGGATCAATTCCCTAAGCCACATATTAATGATAGAGCTGTTAGGTGTATTTTGGTGGGAAAGAATAAAGAATATCCTCATTCCCCCAATTTATAATACAGTTCATTGAAATTCATAGTTTTCAGCCTAAATCTAAAAAAAAAAAAAGTGGAGAAAGAAGACTTGGTGATGTAAGTCGCTCGGCAAATGTGGAGATTTTCTTAAATCTAAGGAGGGAAAAAGGAATGGTAAATAATCAAACCTAGTGTACATTCATTGTACAATCTATGCAGTTTAAAATAGTGTATAGGAGAGAGCGAGTCATCAATTGCTAGCATGCTCATATAATGTTTGAATATGGGCCATGTGTTAGATGTGGTTATCTTGTTACTTAACACCGAGACGTCTTAATAGTTGAACTGTAAGTGAACAATTGTAAACAATGTGTGTAACCTCAAGTAGGTCACTTAGGTGTATTGAAGTAGGAAAACAAGATACATGTATACAGTTATATTATGTTACATTGTGAAATGAAAAGAAAAAAAGGAATTCAAAGAGAAAAATATATATAAACACACGTTACTAAAAACTCTGGCATTTTTATTCAGGAGAGACATGAAGAGGTTAAAAAGATAACTAAGTTGAGTGCAAGGTCACCTGTTGCAGGTGAATATAAAAGAATATTGTGTACATGTATGTACATTAATGATGTTAGTATTATTATACTGTTGATGGATAATTTTGTTACATCTATTACATTATGTGTCATGCTGTTTTTTTTTCTGTATTTTTTACATTTAAATCATGATTTACCATATTGTATATATGTTGCATATAAAGGCAGACTTCCCAAAAAAATATCTTTTTTTTTTTTCCTTTTCCAAGTTTGTTATTTCCTTTCTCTTTTAACAAGTCCAGTGAAGGCAGCAGTGTATCAAGGCAAACAGTGTTTGTTGTTTTGTCATGTCACAATGACAGTTATGGTCATATTGTCAACGTCCTGTTAATTATTTATGAAGGAAGACCCCGTACTGCCAGAATCACCAGTGCACCACAGGTTGAAGATGCATTCACTTGAAGCAGATAGTGCTGCCTTCACTGTGTATATGCCAGTAAACACATGAATTGATACCACCCCCAGTTACATTATCCTGACACCAGGCCAACCAAACATGGAACTACCCCTTTAAGTCAGTGCCAATAAGCTTGTATACCATGTAAACACATGACATGATACCACACCCACTTACATTATCCTGACACCAGGCCAACCAAACATGGAACTATCCCTTTAAGTCAGTGCCAATAAGCTTGTATACCATGTAAACACAAGACATGATACCACACCCAGTTACATTATCCTGACACCAGGCCAACCAAACATGGAACTATCCCTTTAAGTCAGTGCCAATAAGCTTGTATACAATGTAAACACATGACATGATACCACACCCACTTACATTATCCTGACACCAGGCCAACCAAACATGGAACTATCCCTTTAAGTCAGTGCCATTTAGCTTGTATACCATGTAAACACATGACATGATACCACACCCACTTACATTATCCTGACACCAGGCCAACCAAACATGGAACTACCCCTTTAAGTCAGTGCCAATAAGCTTGTATACAATGTAAACACATGACATGATACCATCCCCAGTTACATTATCCTGACACCAGGCCAACCAAACATGGAACTACCCCTTTAAGTCAGTGCCAATAAGCTTGTATACAATGTAAACACATGACATGATACCACACCCACTTACATTATCCTGACACCAGGCTAACCAAACATGGAACTATCCCTTTAAGTCAGTGCCAATAAGCTTGTATACCATGTAAACACATGACATGATACCACACCCACTTACATTATCCTGACACCAGGCCAACCAAACATGGAACTATCCCTTTAAGTCAGTGCCATTTAGCTTGTATACCATGTAAACACATGACATGATACCACACCCACTTACATTATCCTGACACCAGGCCAACCAAACATGGAACTATCCCTTTAAGTCAGTGCCATTTAGCTTGTATACCATGTAAACACATGACATGATACCACACCCACTTACATTATCCTGACACCAGGCCAACCAAACATGGAACTATCCCTTTAAGTCAGTGCCATTTAGCTTGTATACCATGTAAACACATGACATGATACCACACCCACTTACATTATCCTGACACCAGGCCAACCAAATGTGGAACTATCCCTTTAAGTCAGTGCCAATAAGCTTGTATACAATGTTTCAACTTTTAGTCCTGCAAGGCATAGATAGGTCAGACTAGCAAACAGTGTAACTGCAGATTAGCTGATTGTGAGTTGTCCACGACCTTCTGAATTTGCTGAGAATATGAACAAGTCTTGAAAGTAACTTAATTATAGGTAAATAAGAAAAGGTCCTATAAAAATTTTTCACAGATATTTAAATTTTATCTACCAGTAGAACAAGGCAAACAAGGTAAATGCAAATGTGACAAAAACACAGAGACGAGAACACACATAAAGAAAAACCATCAGTTACCGCCTTGGAACGGTCAATCGGCAAAAGGACCAACTGGGTGCTTAAACCTGGTTTGTGGAGCGCTCCAACCTCGCACTTCCAGAAGGTTTTTCTAGCAAACAGTGTAAATAACAACATCCCGTCAAAGTGAAACAACTAACAGTGAGCACCTGCATCGGTGAAGAGTAGCCCACGGGTTGGGAGGGTTCTAAAGTTTGGATAATAAAGAAATGACATTCAACAAGTATTCATTGAAATACAAATTTATTTTCACATTCACCCAACAGTACAAGTAGGATTAATTCAATCAAAAGATAAAAAAAACAACTGAACTTATGACATCACTAAGCAAAATATATATAAAAAAATACTTTTTTCGTTCGCCACACACCAAAATCACTGACTGAACAAATTAATTATAAAACCCCTTCATTATTGAAAGTAAACATAGAATGAGAGGGGAGTAATATAAGCTCTCTCTATAAACATGAATGACACATGATGAAAGTAAGTCAAAATTTACTGTAGTTCTATTTTCTATTGACAGTAACAATCATCACTAGGCTAATATTAATATCTATTACACCACAGCACAATGATATACATATATATATATTTATAAATGAGTCAGATATTTACTTCTTTATAAAAAAAAACATAAATAAATATATCTCCGTTCATTCCCTATGCCAACGTGAACAAAACACAACAACCGCTGGCATAATTTGGCAAGTATTGAACAGTGGTGATCGGGGACAGATGAACTGAGCCGAAGTCATACAAGTTTGAGCTCATTTTTAAGGAAAACTTGCTAACATCAGATTGGTTGGAAACTTCACCAACCACAGTTAAGTGTTAAACATTTTCAACAATTGAGATAACTCCTACCATCTGATTGGTCAGACTTAATTCACAGATGAGATCTAACCAATCAGGAACAAGATGTACACAAACTTTTACCCTGAGACCATTATAAAGTACTGAATTTGCTAAACTTTCACATTTAATATATGGCCAACAGGTTTAGGTAGAATGATTTTAAAATTGTGTCCTTATTAGTAGGATTTCAGTTATAAGAATGAAATAGTCTTTTGAACAAGGGTATGCACTTTCTAAAACTTCCTTTTCAATCCTGTGCCCGAGGCTGTAAAACTGAGCTGGTGACGGAGATCATTCTCAAGTACATGATTGGTTAAATTTGGATTTTCTATATTTTCATTAAAAATTCATCCAATCATATCCTTAAGGATGATCTCATAGTCCAGCACAAACTTTGGGCCTTGGACCCACTTGCAGAAACTTTCTTCTTTTTTTTTAGTTGAGATTTTGTACAAGCTTAAAAATTGACAGCTCAGTTAATTATAAACAGTCACTTTGTTGACATCTCAGGTAATGGTAGCGCAATTATTAGAGCGCCGTGTTTCAGGAATTGGAGGTGCCGCGACATACCTAAGTCATAAAACATGATAGTGATATAGTTCTCTTGCTAACGATCAATCATAAGGGTAGTTCCACAATTGGTTGGTCCAGTGTCAGGATATGACTGGATGTGGTATCATGCCAGGTGTTCATGGCATGCTATACAAAGTGAAGGCAGCACTATATCTGCTTGAAGTGGACACTGAAATACTGTTGGTGGGACAATCAAGACAATAAACAAACAATAATCTCAAGGTAAGACAATACTTCCAGGGTTAAAATTTAAAACACGGGCCTGGTGATGTTATGTTTCTTTAACATATCTTTTGGAAGAAAAAAACTTAAGTGTGTGCAGAATCATGTGAAGAAATATTTCTGCAAGTGGTGCCATTTTTCTTTTTGAAACGGCTTTAATATATTTTTAACAATATTTAAATCTGACATTTGACCAATCAGATGCAAGAGTTTCAACCACGACTGAAGCTGAAACTTTTTTTAAACTCTCTGAGTCCAGACTGGTTACTACATGTAGTACTTTTCAAATTAACCTGTCCAATCTTGTCCTTACTAAATGATCTCAAAACTTGAGCTCAAACTTGTTATAAACCTCGTGCATATGTGGAGGGTTGGTATATAAACTTGACATGAGGTACAATAAATATACTGCAAGGTATTGTAACACACAAGGAACCCTTACAGCCCCAAGTACTGGGGAACAGGGATGGACTGAAGAGGTATATACTGGTACATGAAATGCTCTTATGTATCAAATCTTAGCACGCCAAGGACAGAATGGATCAAACCGAGGCAGATAGTTCAGATTCTGACCCTTTAGCTCAGACATGATGCCATCTGATCAGGATCTTTACTATTGACTGTCAAATATCTAACCAGTATCTCCTTACCTTACCAAATAAATATAAGCAACTTTTTTTTAATTAACCTGAAATTATGGAAATTGTTTACATCATTGACCTTGATAGTAAAAGATATCAGTTTGGTTTTAATTCGGGATTGGCCGCACATTTTTCTCACCTAGTTACATAAAGATAAAAAGTCTCTGCAGTAAATAAAACACATTGTTACAAAGATCTATGTGAAGTTCAAAATATATCTACAGACCTGGAGCCTGTTTCATAGAAAGTCTTCGAACTATAAATTTATCATCAGTCCAAGAACTTACTGAAATATACTTGGGATAGTCCAGTAGTCTTGTGACTTGTCCTAAGACTTTTGATGAAATGGCACCCTGGAATATTTCTAAAACACTTCCATTATTTCTCCTCTAAACCCATGCAAGAAAATACTCATTTGAAATATTCACTGTGACAATAGATATAAAAATCTATATTCTAGGGTTTAGAAAAGAATTATTGGATTGGTTATTTTACCAAAGCAATTTTAATACTAGTATTTCAATTAACACTAAATGCAAGAAATTATGAATAGTTTTACAACACTCCTTTTGTGAAAAATAACAGGCTGTTGACTGAAGTGCAAGCAAATAAATATGAAAAACATAAACAAACCACAGAAACTTTGGGATGTTAAGAATTTAGGCATTTTCTTTTGTGATATACCATTCAGAACAATTAATATGGGGAAATAAATAAATAATAATGAAAGCTTTGTCAATAATGAAAGCTTGTCATTACTATTTCAGATTTTTTTTTAAAATCACGTCAAGATGTTTAATGTTAAATATTTTCTTACAAGAGATACTCAGATTGAACTATGTAATTTTTCAGAATCTGATTGGTTGATTTAGATTCTTGTTCAAATCTGACCAATCAGATCCTTGGTATTATGCTTATTCATGTTCACTTTCATAATTGCAGACTTAAAAGACTTTTTTCTTATATTGCATTGACAATTATCTTTGCAACGTCCAGCTAATTATTAGTCAGGCAAATGTCTGGCAATAACCACTGGAAGTCAACATCTGATGTTTGTATGTTGATTAACAATGTCCAATAAAAATCTCCTTGTTAGGGTATAAACATGATGTTATCGTGACAAAGATGGCCAATGACTGCAGACTAGTTGTTGAAGGATCTATGCAATTTTATAAATATTTCTCGCAGGAGTAGTCTACTTCAAGTATTGTCACAGCACCTTTTTGAATTTCTTTCAGGAAACACCTGAATAGAGTACATACATTTTATAAACATACCATATTGGTTTTCCTACATCTTTTCTACTTAATAGTGACTTGTTTTTAGTTCTCTACCAAAGCTTATATGCTACTTGGAATCAATGAACAGAAAACATTTTTATTAACATTCATTCCCTCATAACCTCTACAGTTAGTATTATTGTGGACATACATTGCAACAATCAATTCTGATCAGTACAGCAACGTCCAGCTATTTTGATAGGGGAAGACCCCAGAGAAATGTCTCGGTTGAATCACCAGCGTAGCACAGGTCAGCTGTAAGACCTTCCCACATTAAGTCCTTCCCCCCTGAACAGGACTCAAACCTACATGAAGGGATGCTGTCAGAGGGGTTACAAGTTGGCGTCTCTATCACTATGCCATGGGCGTCCCATCTGCAGTTAGTACACAGTAAAATCGTCTCAATGGTGTTTTCAAATATGGTGTTTTCAAATACCAACAACATGGTGTTGTTGTTTTTAAATCCATCTGTTTGACACAATTATGGTAATACTGCGGGCATCCAGCTTTCATTGGTAATCAAAATCCCAGGCTGATATTTATGTCTGCACTTGAAGGAATAGAACAACCTGCACCCTGCAGATCAAATGGAAGACCTGCCCACATGAAAGGTTTGCCTCTTAGCCATGCTCTTTCTTTGTTTTTGTTACATCGCAATGACACAGTTATGGTCATATTGGTGATGTCCAGCTAATTATTGGTGGCGGAAGACCCCAGACTTAAGTCTGGGAATAACCACCTGCGCACTGCAGATTAACTGGAAATCCTCCCCACATTAAAGTTCTCACCCTAACCAGACTAAAAAAACTCGAATCTACACAGTGAGGGGCTGAGGAGTTTCAAGTCAGCTACTCTTACCACTCGGCCACATGGGCTCCCTAACCCATGCTGTAATGGGCTGTTGAGTTACAAGTTGACACCCTAACAACATGACTATGGGTCATCATTTGATTAAGAATTATTGTTGTCTTATCTCACCAACACACTTCTAGTCATTGAGAGATGTCTGATGATTAAATAATGTTTTGACATGCCATCAAAACTGACACCTCTTGTCTGAATTTTGGAAAAAATGATTAAAAAATGATACAGAAGAAAGGAAACTGCAATATCATGTTACTAGGTGAGACATTTTACTCGAAACTTCATAATAAATTATTTACCTTTACACTGTACATTTCTTAATGATTCAGGTAACTTTAAAAACAACTGAGAAAATGTGGATTAAAAATGGAAAGAAACCAACATGATTGTACCAAACTTTAATGAAGTTAAAACTGTATTAAAAGACCACATACAAAACAGGGTTATTGTGGTCTCTCAAGACAGGCAGTTGGTTAATGGAGTTAATACAGAATGTGGTACAGAACCTCTATTCTTGAGTCCATTCATAAGGCATGTGCACATTGCATAGTAACACCAGTGGTAGGAGTCTGTGTTCCTACATTGTTAAAAATTACACCATTATAACCAGTTTTATTAAAATCTAATTTTTTGTTATTTCACTAACTTTCAAAAAGGGTCATTGTTAAATCCTCACAACTTAAGATATTGTAACATACAATTGATGTTATTTCAGTTATAACAGAACTTATATAAATTTTGGTAATAAAATTTGTTTAGATTGTATAATGTGTTGGTAAAAACACGGAATTGGTAACATGTACATCTTATTTTTGATAAATATAGCACTACATTGTTCACATAACAGGCATATATACTGTTGTACATCTTAAGTTAGGAATTCCAAGTAACTGACATATGGTTGCAGGGATTCACAAACAAAAAGCATGTTTTTGTGTCTTTTTATATTGTCAGATACTTTCATTACAAAAAAAAGGAACAAGACAACAAATCCTGTACAATGGTAGTTGATGCCTGCACATCCAAAACCAACAAGGTTAAAACTTTGTACACATAAATCATAATGACAAATGCATATACAGTAAGTTAAAACTGTTTTCAATGTTGCTCCGTGTTCAAATGTCAAAAGAAGAACAGTAATCTATTAAGTTTGTTTTTTTTATAAATTTTTTTGTAAAAGGCTAAGAAAATGAAGAAAATGTTTAGTAGACCATTTGCCTTTATATGAAGATTTGTATTTTGGGTTTTACAGCACACTTACACTTGATAGGTTATACGAAATGAATAAATAAAAGTTCTGAAATAATTCCGGTCAAAGGAAGGATTTTTTTAGACAATATGTTATTACAGGTTCCTCATATAACTACATACATTCAGCTTTGTTAATATCTTGTATTTACATTTGTAGCAATGTTGTAATAATGCTTTTAAAATAATATGGAACAGTCTTCAAATATAATCGATGCAATTTTGGGGCATTTTTGGGGGGGACGGGGTGCATGGGGGTGTGAGGGGGAAGATGATCTAATACAGCCTAAAAGAGATGTATGACAAATGGCCTCGAAACAAAGTCTTAACATTTTTTTAGCCTTACTCTTCAGTTTTACACACCAAATTTTTTTTAAAAAAAGTTGTTTATTTCTTCTAATGATAAATAAACATAGGATACGTTGAAAAACGACATGTAAATAATGGAAACAAACTGAAAATGTGAGAAATTATTGACATTTGATACAAGCAATTATAAAAATGTAAAAATTTAATGATCAGTCCAGCCTATAGAGTATGTTGCCTGCAGCACATGTAAAGGTGTAAGGAGTTTCAGGCTGATATTTTATACTTTTTAATTGATATTATCTTAATTTGATGTAAACATAATTGAAATTTCTATTTACAATATATTAACTGTCAAACTGTACTACATTAAAAGTTGAATGACAGACCACACTACTGACAAGAAAAAAAATGTGCAGCTTGTCTGAGGCTCTAACCCTGGGCCCCTTTGCTTACAAGACAAATGCTTGATCTACCTGTCTACACATTTCCTCTCTACTTTTGTTGTTCTGCCAATAATCAGTTTTCAGCTGGAGAGCAAATTTCTGCAAGTACCAAATCAATACTGTATAAGTGTTATGATAAGAAAACAAAAAAAAACCCAAACACATTTCATTTTGTTCATGCAGTTAAAATTCATTGACATGAAGAATGACTAAAACAAAACTATAAGATAAGAACCAACAGGGGCGAAATCATGACAGGGTAAAATATTATTAGGATTTAATTCCTGGGTTTGATGAATCTTGTCATATTTGGTTCAAGGATAGCAGTGGTTTCATTAAATTAGCAAGAACCATGGCTCAATTACGTTGTTATGATACAAACACCACACAGGCACAATTACATGGTCAATATGGTGATATCCTGCTATAATTAACAGCACATGTTTCCAGGTTAATATTAATGCATTTAATTAAAGGAGACTGACAGCTGAATTTGTTAACACAATCAAAATAATCTCAGGATAGTCTTTAGGCATACAGCATCATTAAACTAAACTTGATTATTTTGATTTTATTTCATTACTAAACACAGGTTGGAGAATACATGCAAAAGAACTGAACATTCACAACTCAAAGATCGCAGAAACAATTTCCTGACAAGAAAGTCTCTTGATAAATCAATTATTTTTCCACCAAACCCTGCATACCAGGTACTCATTAAAACCATCTTTTTGAGACAGGTATAATGAGTTCCCACATTTAGGGTTTGGTACAGAAATATGAAAAAAATTGGGGCATACAAATCTGACTTCACATCCTTTCACTGGGAGCTCTTCACCATTGTCGATTGTAGCAATATACACAACTGCCAACCAGCTGTCTCAATCTTAGAAATATAATTTGTGGAGTTCAGAACTGGGGCCCAAAATAATTAAACACTAGGAGCACAAGTATGAAACAGCTTCCATGCATCTGATTGGTCAGATTTGATGTCTGATTAGTCAGATTTTTATAAGATCTGATTAGTCAGGCTTTATCAGATCTGACTGGTCAGATTTTGTTAAGATCTGATTGGTCAGATTTGGTAAGATCTGATTGGTCAGATTTGGTAAGATCTGATTTGGTAAGATCTGATTGGTCAGATATTGGTAAGATCCGATTGGTCAGATTTGGTAAGATTTAAACATTGACCAATCAGTTGCTTGAAAGCGGTCTCTTACTTGACCTCCCACTTGTACATCTCAGAACCAAGTGGAACAACAACCAGGGAGGTGGAGACTGGCTGGTGGAACAACAGACTGGCCAACGGATATGATGGATCAAAAATCATGGTAGGACAAGGAATCTGAACTGGAACATCTGTGATGCAGCTAGAGTCGATGCTCAGACACCTCACAAACTTGTAGAACAAATTACTGAATAGCCTAGCACATCATTTTGTTAATGTTTGACTTGAGCTTTATTTTTACCCCATTTTCTTTGCAGTTTTGTGCATGTCTAGATTTTTTAGATTGTTACATTAGCTCCAATGATGTCTTTTTTTAGTGTAATCTGGCTTGTATTTCTTTTGTTATTTATAGCAGCATCATTGGTTTATAGTTTTTCAGATTCTTTCTTCAGAAAATGTTGATACACTGCTCCCAAATGAAGTTAAACCCAACTATCCAATTATTCAATCCTCTGTTGTATTTTCTTCCATTTTTCTTCAAAATAACACATTCCATCACCAGTCTGTCTTCTCCAATAGATTCCAGCACCTTTCAAATCTTTGCAATTCTGCATTTTCTTTTAGTTTTATAAGCTATCCAATTTTAAATTTAAAAAAATCACACAAAAAAGATGATTATAACATCCTCGAAGAATGACTGGCCTGAGAGAAAGCATCATTTCCCAAAGACACAGCTTTGTATGACTTCCTAAACTTACTTCCTAAATCTGTTCCCATGTTTCTAACCATGCAACTGTTAATAATTCTACATTTTAAAATATGATATCTCATGGTTTATGATTTCCTTGCAATTCAAGCAAAGAAATTCCAGGTTCATGTTATCACTTTTGTCAATTTCACCATTTTTTTTTTTTATGCAATTTTTTCTGGAAGACATGTTGACATGTCAGCCAGGTAGTCACATATAATTTAAAAATAGTAAGATTAATTGATTCTTGATTTATAATATTGCTGGCATTTCCCATTGTGGAGATTTTCTTGCCAGCTTATATTTCATGGTACAGAATTGTCGGCCGTTATTCAAAGATAATTACAGTTTTAATAAATAGCATATTTCATAGAATAAAATTAGAATGTCACTTGATCACAAACTTTAATTAATTTTAAATGAGGGTTTTATTTCATGATAGGCTCTGTTTGCTAATTTATAACAAAATATATTTTTATTATTTTCTGTGGTAAATAGCCGTGATTCTTGTTTGTCACTGTACAGGGTCCATTGCCAGATTATCACAAAATAAATTTCCTGTGCTAGGAGTTGTCCTCTATTCTTCAGTCTGGAAGATCTGTTTGTGTGTGAAGCAGATGATGGTAATGACACCTGACTGTCGACGGAAAAGTCTTCTTCTCTGACTGATAATTTTGGCTATAGATTGAAAGTTCTGCATCGCATACCAAAGTTACTGTTCCGTAGACTATTTTGGGCAGTGGACTGAGGGGTGTGGTCTGTAGTGGGGTGTGGGCTGTAGAGTGTAAATCCTCCATCGTTGTTACATGATGCTGCATTGCTTCTGGCCTAGAGCCTTTGCCTTGAGACGAGACTTGGGTCGGTAGTGCTCCAGGAAAGACAGCTGCTTGGCATTGATAGCACCACGACGCTTCCTGCCAGACAAAAATGATCATATTATTACGTTGTAATTCTAGCAAAATTTATTGTTTGGTTTGACAATGATCGAGCTACCAAAAGAACAAAATAAATGCAAACTATGAGATAATTGTGATAATGTGAAATTATTTTCAAGCATCAATGGTTGATATAATTGGTGAATGCGCTTTAAAATGAAAAGGTTCATAAACAAATTACAATCAGCGCTCTAGATAAAGAGATTGGACAACTTCTAATCAAAGGGTTCAGAATAAACTATTGCAGCACCAAATTATGACCGGTGTGCTAGATAAAAATTGGATTATTTCTAATGCACACTCCATGATTATTTCTTGAAACCCAGCATTGGTGGTTGTTTTAGAATAATAGGAATAGATATTTAACCCTTGACAACAGTACATAGAACGATGTTTGTAAGAGTTTGACTGACCTTCGAATGAGTTCCACAGCATCCTCATACTTGAGACCACACTCCATAAGAGCCAGGGCCACTAACACTGGGGCCCTGAAAACAAAGCAGAAATCACTGTCATGTTATATATGATACCATCATTGATCCAGTGTAACAAACATAATATGCAGAGCTTTTTAACCGTACCTGGAGCTGATGCTCTACCTAATGCACTAAAAGGTAAAGTCCTTGGCAAATGGTGTAGATCCAGCTCAGGCAGATGTCTGCTGGGAGCTGTCTGAGCAGGACCGCCACCATTGACGACTGAAACTCCAGCAAGTTCCTTTGTATATTAATTTCACAAAATGAGGAATAATTCTGAGTTATTAACAAATCTAGCAAGCTAATGTTAAAACTTCTAGTCTTTTACCGCCATACAAATGTATGGCATGTGGTGAGCGTCTCCCCTACCTGCCGAGTCCAGCGACGCAGTGGACCGCCACGCAGCACCCCGGCTCATCCTTGAAGCGGGTCTTCAGCAGGTTGAACCACTCGTCCACAATTTTACTGGGCGGTGGAAATCCGTCATCAAACTGCCAGTCCTGGCAATGAAACAAAACAAGAGTCAGTTACAATAGTTTACCAGACTTAAGTATTAACTCTACAGTAAACTGGGTTATATCTGCTGGTTTTTTTTTTCTCCATTACTGCCAGTGTTGTCAGAGAAAAAGAAAGAGTGAGAACAATCGCCTGGTACATGTATTTAATGTGATGCAATGCTTAATCTTTAGTACAAGAATTTCTCATGCATTTTTTTCTTTCTCTATCAAACATCACAATAAAATCAAGACAGTGATAATAAGAAGATCAAATGCAATCTATGTAGATTAGCTCAAAACTATGAACAAGTGAAGCAAGTAAAAGGGGGATAACTCCACATTTAATAATAGACAAATGATTGCTTCCCCTATTGGTTGACAAGCCTGTTTTTGTGTGGTACTGTCAAGTAGGGCACACAGTCTTGTTTTTGTTATTGTTTTGGCAACTCTGTACCCAGGAATGTGTCTGGCACCCATTCATCTATTACGCAGCAATGTGAAACCAACATCATGGGAGGGTTACAGGTAAAATCCACTTACACAGAGATACATTAAACAGAGATGTTATCAATTAGCTGGGACGTTCTAATGTAATCATTGCATTTAATTGTTGATGTCTTCTTTATAGTTGGTCTTGTTGGTTCAAAATCTGAATTTCAAAATCTCACCATCAACCTTTCAGGCTTCCACAGAGCAGTATAGCCCAGGAACTCCCCTTACAAGTCATAAGTAAGCTAACAGGCTAATACATCACTTCCATTTTCCAGACAAGGTGTGACTATCAATGCTTCTCACAATTTGTTCTGTTCCAGCCAAAAAGTTTCCTTTCGTCATTTATACCTTTAATTAGGTATGCCTGAAGCCTGGTCAACAGTAAGTTCACTTTTTTTAAAAATAAATATTGGAATTCTTATCAGAAGTGATCCTTATTATTTTCTTATTTAGCATGTTTCTAACTAAAGATACAAACATTACTTGTAAAGTCTCTAACAAGAGACACAAACATAACTTAGCATTTTTCTAACTAGAGACATAAATGTTACTTGGCATGCTTCAAACTAGAGATACAAATGTTACTTGGCAGGTCTATAACTAGGGACACAAATGTTACTTGGCAGGTCTATAACTAGGGACACAAATGTTACTTGGCAAGTCTCTAACTTGAGACACCAATGTTACTAACAAGTCTATGGACACAACCAGTAACCCACTTACAGTTACATATGTCCTCAGAACAATGCTTAATTCTCAGACGTGATAAATGGGTTTTATGGTAAGTAGGTAAGCACAACCAAGACTTGACCTACTGATTTTTTATAGGTTATTTCTTGTTTATTGGGTTTATCGTCCCACCAACAGTATTTCAGTTATCTGGAGAGGGCGTCCACTAGAAGCAGATAAAGTGCTGCCTTCACAGTGTATAGCATGCTGTGAACACCTGGCATATCACACCCAGTCAAGTTATCCTGACAACTGACCAAGCAGTCAACTACCCATATATTTGCTAGAATGTAAGCAAGGGAGCTATACCACTACCATTTTTAATGACTTTGGTATGCTGCAGACGTGTATCGAAACCAGGGCCTCCTGTTCCTGGAGCCAACGCTCTACCGATTGGGCAAGTAGGTCTAGTAGTAGGGTAAGTACAACCAAGACTTTACCTACTGATTTTTTAAGGGTTGAATATGGGACCTCATTACCATAACTTCTTTAAAGCTTCTTCTTATTGTGTCCAGGTAAAATAAAGCTTTTTACAATGAATTTTCACAACATAAATTAATAAGGTGCTTTGCTGCATGCCTCTATGGCAGTTGTTTTATTGACGATTACATGTGTAAAATCTCCTTAAACAGTTTAATGCATTTGAGTTTTGCAATAAAAAGATATCCCAGTGCCATTATCCCATAACAGAGAGAAAAATCTTCACCCATCATTACCCACACCAACCCTAAAATAGAAAAATCTTTACCCATCACCACCAACACCAACCCTAAAATAGAAAAATCTTCACCCATCACCACCAACCCTAAAATAGAAAAATCTTCACCAATCACCATCAACACCAACCATCAAATAGAAAAATCTTCACCAATCACCACCCTTACCAACCCTAAAATAGAAAAATCTTCACCAATCACCACCCTCACCAACCCTAAAATAGAAAAATCTTCACCCATCATCACCAACACCAACCATCAAATAGAAAAATCTTCACCAATCACCACCAACACCAACACTAAAATAGAAAAATCTACACCAATCACCACCCTCTCCAACCCTAAAATAGAAAAATCTTCACCCATCACCACCCTCTCCAACCCTAAAATAGAAAAATCTTCACCCATCACCACCAACACCACCCCTAAAATAGAAAAATCTACACCAATCACCAACCTCTCCAACCCTAAAATAGAAAAATCTTCACCCATCACCACCAACACCAACCCTAAAATAGAAAAATCTACACCAATCACCACCCTCTCCAACCCTAAAATAGAAAAATCTTCACCCATCACCACCAACACCACCCCTAAAATAGAAAAATCTACACCAATCACCACCCTAACCAACCATCAAATAGAAAATTCTTCACCCATCACCACCAACACCACCCCTAAAATAGAAAAATCTACACCAATCACCACCCTCTCCAACCCTAAAATAGAAAAATCTTCACCCATCACCACCAACACCACCCCTTAAATAGAAAAATCTTCACCAATCACCACCCTCTCCAACCCTAAAATAGAAAAATCTTCACCCATCACCACCAACACCACCCCTAAAATAGAAAAATCTACACCAATCACCACCCTCTCCAACCCTAAAATAGAAAAATCTTCACCCATCACCACCAACACCACCCCTAAAATAGAAAAATCTACACCAATCACCACCCTCTCCAACCCTAAAATAGAAAAATCTTCACCCATCACCACCAACACCACCCCTAAAATAGAAAAATCTACACCAATCACCACCCTCTCCAACCCTAAAATAGAAAAATCTTCACCCATCACCACCAACACCACCCCTAAAATAGAAAAATCTACACCAATCACCACCCTAACCAACCATCAAATAGAAAATTCTTCACCCATCACCACCAACACCACCCCTAAAATAGAAAAATCTACACCAATCACCACCCTCTCCAACCCTAAAATAGAAAAATCTTCACCCATCACCACCAACACCACCCCTAAAATAGAAAAATCTACACCAATCACCACCCTCTCCAACCCTAAAATAGAAAAATCTTCACCCATCACCACCAACACCACCCCTAAAATAGAAAAATCTACACCAATCACCACCCTAACCAACCATCAAATAGAAAATTCTTCACCCATCACCACCAACACCACCCCTAAAATAGAAAAATCTACACCAATCACCACCCTCTCCAACCCTAAAATAGAAAAATCTTCACCCATCACCACCAACACCACCCCTAAAATAGAAAAATCTACACCAATCACCACCCTCTCCAACCCTAAAATAGAAAAATCTTCACCAATCACTACCCTCACCAACACTAAAATAGAGAGAAAAGACAAAAGTGACCAGACAAATGTGATAGTTATCAGCTAAGAGAAGTTGAATCATTTGCCTAAAAGTGACATTTACCAACCTATGAGATATGCATCCAACCCACACCTTTTGGAAATAGGACACATCAACAAATAATGCAAACGGAAACAAATTTTATGAGTGGAATGTAGGAAAGGTGGAACATCTGCCTAACATAAACAACAACTAAACTAACAATGTTACAGCTCCTCACACCACATAGGAGTGACTGATCAGAAGTGGGACACATCAACACATCAACAAGAGACGACAAATTAGACAGTTGCAATGTATGGGAAGATCATACGACTGGAGTAAACAGTAACAATTACCAAGCAAACAACAGCTACTTATACCACATCTGTGACCCAGTTTCCATCAGTAACTTACAGCCTCCAGCATATCTATCTTCCACAGGTATCCAAGCTCTTAACAACAACAAGAGATGGCTGTTCTGGTAGATTTGTTACAGGAAATGCTGCTGTGCATTAGGAATAGTGTGGCTGGAGGCACAATACTTGAAGCCCCATTTTAATTGAAAGTTCTCATCTGAGAAGTGCTCCAGCAACATAAACAACTTAAAACTTTTCTTTCCCTCATGATGTGGGTTCGAGTCCTGCTCGGCACAAGAATTTATATGTATGGAGGTTTTTCATTTGACCTAGGAGCAATGATGGTTTGCAACAGAAAGTATGTCTGAGTCCAATAGTAATAGCTGGATGCATGGGTGAAAGTTAGAAATTATAAAAAAACTGAAATACTGAAAATGTGTCAATTTATATAAGGAAAATAAAGAAAATCAACCATTTTCAGACACACAGAAACCTGAATTTCAGGCAAAATCCTGAAAACTTTCACCCATGTGGATGTTGCCAATACAACAATGATGGTGCTGGTGGTATGTGTAAAAAACAACAACCTCATTTGTGAGGAAGTAAAAATATTTATAATATAATTACTGCAGTCTCAACAACACTCTAATATGGCGTAGGCTATATACATTGTAACATCCTTGACAATACTACCACCAACCCCTGCCACAAAAACAATGCATTTTCACTATACACTCAGTAAAGCAGGAAGGTTGTGTGTGGGAGAACTAGTCCCATCACAACAATGATGTACTAAATTGTACATCAACACTCCTAACATCACCAACAACAGCATTATGAGGCCCAGACATAATATACACATGACTGAGAGTAATGCCAAGTGTTGCTTGTGATACTAATACAGTTACCTTCATACTCAGGTAGTTATCACAACACCTACACTCCTGTTCTGAGCTGTCTAATCAGGATCTGCACTTTTTACTGAGGAGGCAGGCAAATTTAAATTTGATGTTTTGGTTTATTGGTTTATTGGGTTCATGGTCCTACCAACAGTATTTCAGTTATCTGGAGACGGTGTCCACTTGAAGCAGATATAGTTCTGCCTTTACTGTATATAGCATGCTGTGAACACCTGGCATGATACCACACCCAGTCACATTATCCTCACACCGGGCCAACCAGTCGTGGAACTACCCTTATATTTGCTTAAGCGTTAGCAAGGGAGCTATACCACTTCCATTTTTAACGACTGGTATGTCGCGGCCCGGGATCGAACCCGGGGCCTCCCGTACTTGGAGCACTCTACCAATTGCGCTACCAGGTCCGGTCTAAATTTGACAGGTTTTAATTGTTGGCAAATAATAACAAATAAATATGGATTATTAGCAAATATGTAAAAATATATATTAAAGTTTTAAACCAACTAAACATTCTGACTCTCGTTAAAGTACACAGGTCAGTTGAACAGACGGTATGGTTATAACTGACGGACCAGGACATAAACCTTCAGGGTTGGCAGGCTGAGGAAGTTTAAGTCAGTCACTCTTACCATTTAACCATCGGAACCATGTAGACATCCATATACATTAAATAAATGTACTGTCTTTTAAACAAGTTCTTAAACGTATATGATTAAAGTGCATCCATTAAGACAGATCAAAAGACCATTCAAATATGCAAGGTTTCTAATTAACACTAATTAAGTAACCAAATTTCCAAGAAAGATTATAACCAGTATGTTAATTAACTGTAAACAAAACACACCTGTACCAAGAAAATGTCAACAGACCTCATAAACAACACTGAGTTTAATTAAATTCTGTCATTTTGACATGCCATGTTGCCACAGCCAGCTCACAGCACCCTCTATCAGACAGCAACTTTGTCTGACCTAAAAGCGACATCAGGTAAATACCAGCGCCATGTCTTGTTAAAGTTGACTTTGTGTTTCTTGTTTACCAATTAACTGCCATCAGTATAAAAAGGTAAATTAACCTGGGCTGGAGGTGCAATCTGGGGCATCTTCAAACATCATGTTCACCACTTCGTTTTAAACGGATCAGTTTTCATTTCACTGCTTGCGTTTCAGAAATCCCCAAGGAATTGTGAGGTTAGAGCTGTGTAAAACTAGTTTAAGCACCAATCGGCCCATTTTCCGCATTCGATGAACATTTTTCTGTCATACGAAAAAATATGTAGATAGTTCTAAAAGTGCCTCAATAGAACCTATGCTGAGACTGTATAATAACAAGAGATATACAACTATTGATTTATAGGGTGAATTATTTATTGCACTTTACTGGACAGACACAAGTGTAAGTAATGAAGGAAACCTGAACATGATGTACAATCCTCTAGACAAATTAAGGTCTGACTGGAAACTTTATGGACTATAATGAGAGTATCAATAACAACATACATACAAACCAAGGGGATGATAATGAGACAAGTTAATGAGGCATGTATCACTGTTAAGACAAGATGAAAAATCATTAACAATTATGCTGATCTTTTGCTGTTCTGAAGTCAATTCATCATCAATCTCATTATTATCAAAGAAAAAGCATAAGTGGGTGTATTCAAGTGTTAGGTTGGATAATTGTGCAACTTCTCAGTTCTTCTCCAGTCTCCACTTTACTGATTCTGTGAAGAATGAGGATGGGATTTGCCGGCATTTTTGCCGATACCGTGCAGCAACATCTCTATCATTAAAGCATAGGGGCACTTATGTGGTGCCCAGGGACTGAACCCAGCCGGTCCATTATACTGACACCAACGAGACAGGCTGTCCCCTTAGCCCACAGCATTAGGAGGGAAGTCTCTACTACCAACTTTAAAGTCTTTGGTTTGACCCGCCCGGGTATTGAACCCGTGACCTCCCGATCCGCAAGCCGACACTCTACCACTTGAGCTATTGCGGCCGGTCGAAGAAGAATGAGGACATCGCTACTGAGTTCAGTTACTGTTCAGAACTATGTGATATAACTAAACAGATACAATGTGTTATTTGGAACTTTGGACGTGACCTTAAGATGAGGGCTCTTTATAATTTAAACATGAAAATATTGTGGGACAAACTGTAACATAACAGCCATGTCTTAATTGTATAAGGACTTGTACACTTCATAATATTCAACAGCAATTATCATCAAAGATGATGAATATCTCCAAATACTGTGTTGCCACAGTTACACAATATCAGTGAAGATCCCCCAAGGGCCAGGACTCAGAAGCATGATCATTATGTGCAAACAATATGTGTAGCTAAGTTTGGTATCTACCAGTCCTGTAAAGCTGTATCACACTCCGAGAAATGATAGCTGAGACAATATAGCACAGGTCAATTCTGTCTACAGATGGACAGACAAGACAGGACGAGACAGACAGACAATACAAGACAAGACAGACAAGACAGACAAGAAAAGCCAGACAGGAAAGACAGACAGAAAAGACAGACAAGACAGACAGACAGACAAGACAAACAGACAAGACAAGAAGGACAGACAGACAAGATAGACAGACAGGATAGACAGACAGAACAAGACAGACAGACCAAGACAGACAGATAAGACTAGACAGACAGACAGACAGACAGACAAGAGAGACAGACCTAGACAGACAGATAAGACTAGACGGACAGACAGACAGACAAGAAGACAGACTAGAATAACCAGATATATGACCATACAACAAGACAGCCAATGAGCCCTACTTACCAGAACACTGATCCCCTCCGTCTCCAGTTTGTCGGTCTTATAGGTGGGCTCACAAACACGAACCACATCTTTAGCACCACGCTTCTTAAGTTCCTGGGAGGAAAAGAAAACGATATGGATTAGTTTTATGTTTCTGAAATATATTGGTGTGGCAGTGACCAAGTATGATCATTACAGCGACAGCCACTTATCTGGTGGAGAAAGACACCAGACAGATGGAAGACCTGGCTACCATTTAAAGTTCTTCACCCAGAATTGGACTCGAACCCATGTCGTGAGAGGTTAAGCAGTCAGAGGAGTAACAAGTTTGCGACTCTACCCTTACGCCATGGGTGCCCTTCAATATGGATAAGATTTAGTAAGCCGGGTTAATATCTGACCAACAATCGATGAGTTATAGGAAGACAAAGTTTACTTTTAAGACAGATATAGTGCTGCAATGACTGCCATAGCATGTAGTCAATACTTGACCTGATGTAACATCCGGTCTCAGAATCTTGACAACAGGCTAGCCAGCCATAGCATTAACATAAGATCTGTCTGTCTGCCAATTTTTCGCAAAAATGATGTCAGAGTGTGGGATCGAGCCTAAGACCTTTTAAATCTCAAGCCATCAGTCTGGCTAATGTGTAATCAAGGCCACTGAAGATTCTGGGCTTATGTTGCTACAGCTTTCATATTTAACAACAACCTTCTGCTAAACAGGGAGAAAAGTTAAACCTGCTAGTGGTATTACCTCGATGAATTTATCCATGGTGGCGTCCGTGGGCCGGTCCATGATCAGGAAGCGCATGTTCTTGTACTCGATCTCAGCTGGCTCTGGGCGGCGGCTCTTCATCACGCTAGTTGACATTGGCAACACAGATGACGAAACAAGCTCAAAAATATTTAAATGTTGCTCTCTGAAGGTATTGCACCAAGAAAGCTTGTGGCTGTCTGGCACAGATTGTGTGTGTTACCAGTTTCTGTGTCAAACTGATGTCTTACGTTGTATGTGCGTTTAATTCTCTCTGGCTGACTAATGGGTGGCTTTCAGGGGAGGTATGTTTTTGAACTTTTAAGGGAAAGATGAGTTTTTAGTTGTGTATGAAAGTGGTGTGATAGGCTTAGTGATATTTGATCAATGAGCTGGATGATTTGTGATATTTGCTGAACAGCTGTCGCTTCAATGAATGTTTACAAATATCAAGAAAAAAATAAAAACAACTTGAGGAACAAAATTGTCAACAATTAACAAGAGAGGAAAAACAAATAAATAAAAAAGAACTGGTGTGAAAGAGCTAAGGACGAGGGTAAAAAATTCTTCTGGTCTCTAATCCTATGATCAAAGTACATGTATATAAGAGTGAGAAAAGCACCGGTCGCAGCGTGATTCGATACGACTGAGATGAGTTAGTTCTGTTAACTCTGTGTCGTGACGGCAGGCCCTAGATCCCCGTGTGGGCGTGTCTCTTGTACGAAGGTCAATCACGCCAATTATCTCACCAGCACTACCAATGCTGCAAGCGCCTGAATATAAGCAGCGGTGGCTTGTGTCACTGAAAGATGCAGATTCTGCTACAGATGCTGTAGTGAAGCCGCGTGATGTGTTCGCGACAGTGCGTGCGCAACTGCACGTCTGTTCAGTGGCCGCGTTGAGCGTAACGAAGAGGTCTCGAGCCAGTTCTTGGCTGTGTTGAGGGACTGTAAGGACCCCCAGTGTGGTGTGATGTGCAAATCGGTAAATGGTCTCGGTTGTTTCAGCGATGACTGAAGCAGGATCAGTTTGGCTGTAATCCAGGCAGAAGCTGCAGCAAGATTGCCAAAAGTGAGGAAGCACAGAGCTTTCACCCATCCACGCACGGTTTACCCCATCCAGAAATCGGTCGTCACGGGGGATCCAGGTCAAGGTTGCGCATCCAAGGGGAAGAATGGTCGGCACGACGGTAACCTGAAACATACCAAATCTAATTTATAATAAATGATGTTGAGTAGAGCTGTCCTAGTACCGATATACCGGTATATTGCGATACTGAGTGAAGTCAATACTGTACCACAGTGCACAATGGCCATACGGGTTTTTTTGCAATATTTTGTATAATTTCATTGCTGCCATAATTGTGTGTATCCAAAGTCAATTGATGAAATCGCCAGTCGATCGCCAGTAACCTACTGAAAATGTAGACTGAAGTTGAATACATGTCTGGGGAGTTCATTCTAAACAGCCCCGGAAATGCGGCCTACTTGATGTGCATTTGTGTTATTGCTAACAATTTAGAGTTTAAATTAGGGTTTTGACCTGATAGGCACAATTTAATTTCTCTATTTAAAAAAAGAATCACAATTTAATTTCTCTATTTAAAAAAAGAAACAAACGAATATTGGATGGAAGCATGACATATTTCAGACATACAATTTACTATGATAGCCATACTGTTATCAGTGTGCATTGCAGAATACTTACAACATTATTATTACCTACTGTTCTGTAATTTAATCGAACGCTACCTTTGCAATATGTAAATAATATGGCCACACAGACTAATTCTTTTAAAAGAATGCCAAATTAAATCGCAATAGTGATTATATGGGACCAATTAGTGCTGAAGAAGGACTGATTAACAAGGAAAATTGTTAAAGGAGTCACATTGTGTGAACATTTAATGTGCCTTTCAGATACAGTTGAGACCCAACCAACATAAATACACGTCATCACCAAAATTATTTGGGAGCATCCCACTATACTGTTGTAAAGTTTTGCAGTTAATTTGCTGTTTGACTGTTTGTATTTTATGACGTTCAAGCTGTATAACATACTTTCTCATTTCTGTTCTTACCTGTTGTGAAGCTTACAAAGCAGTCATATTTTACTCAGGTATTTATTGTTCATTCTGCATATTACATTGAGTGCAATAGCTCCTTATAATAGTTTGTTCAAATATGTCAATATATTGTAGTACATATTGCAATATGCTCTTTCTGTATCGCAATATGTCAATATATTGTGGTACTGCGATACGCTCTTTCTGTACCGCAATATATTGAGGTACGCTTCAAGCATATTGTGACAGCCCTAATGGTGAGACAGTCACGTTTAAGGTTATGCAAGTTTCAAATTACATATTTCTAGAAGCAGGGACGCTTTTTCTAATTTTATCTTTTAAAAATGTGGCAAATGGATGTCTGTCTGTTTGATCTTTTTTTATATTTAGAAAAAGGTCTGATATAGTAAAACTAAGGTATACTGCAGTCCAAAAACTATAAAGACTATGTCAGGTCACAAGCACTATCTATATCTGCTTTTGTGGCAGTCAAAACCTAGCCTGGCAGCACGTAATTTACAGGTCTGGCTGCATATAATTAACATGTTTGGCAGTATATAATCAACATTTTGGCAGTGTATAATAAACCTATTTGGTGGTGTATAATTAACCTTTTTGGCAGTGTATAATTAACATGTTTGGCATATATAACTAACATGTTTGGCATATATCATTAACATTTTTGGCAGTATATAATAAACATTTTTGGCAGCAGATAATTAACCTGTTTGACCATGTATAATTAACTGTTTGTCAGTATATAATTAACACTTTTGACGGTGTATAATTAACTGGTTTGTCAGTATATAATTTACCTGTTTGGCCCTGTTTAATTAACATGTTTGGCAGTTTATGATTAACATGTTTGGAAGTGTATAACTAACCTGTTTGGCAGTATATAATTAACATGTTTGGAAGTGTATAATTAATGTGTTTGGCAATATGTAATTAACCTGTTTGACTGTGTATAATTAACATGTTTGGCAGTTATAATTAACAGGTTTGACCGTGTATAATTAACATGTTTGGCAGTATACAATTAACGTTTTAAACAGTATATAATTAACCTGTTTGACCGTGTATCCTGTATAATTAACCTGTTTGGCAGTATAATATTAACGTTTTAAGCAGTATATAATTAACCTGTTTGACCGTGTATAATTAACATGTTTAACATTTTTAGCAGTATATAATAAACATGTTTTACCGTGTATAATTAACATGTTGGCAGTTATTATTAACATGTTTGACTGTGTATAATTAACCTGTTTTGCAGTATAAAATTAACGTTTTTAGCAGTATATAATTAACATGTTTGACTGTGTATAATTAACCTGTTTGACTGTGTATAATTAACCTGTTTGACCGTGTAAAATTAACCTGTTAAGCAGTATATAATTAACATGTTCTGATAAGTTTCCCTTCAGTATTTGCTTGTTTAAATCAACTAAACTGCTGTATAATGCCCGTTATAATATTTATGCCCTGGTTCGGACACTGCTGGTCTAGTATGTCTATTTTTACAACTTACACAAAATACATCACATAGATACACATAAACCACAAGCTGGGCCACTTACCTCGTCTAGAGACTGTATTCGGGGATCTGTGGCAGATTCACACAAGTCGTCCCCTGCAGTATTCTCCGCTGTTGGTCAGAAACTCCATAAAAGTATGGCCTGGTTCACCAAAAAACTGAAAACAGAAAGACAAAATATTTTGATTTTAGTACATGTGTATACATTTTAGCAAGTATCAATTAACCCAACCTTGATTCTTGTGCATGTGCTTGTGTTCTAATCTGGTACGTGACTTATTCAAAATGACCTGTGGAATGATAGCCACTTTACAAAATGATGTAATGATCATACAATTTTCTTATTAGATGACATCCAAAAGATCATAAAATTTCATCAATAAACTGATAACACAAAGACCATAGAATATCATGACTAGATGTCAGAAAGATTATACAGTTAAGGTACCAAATTATGTCAGATGGATCATTCAGTTTAGTAACCAGCTGACCTTAGAAAGATCATTAAATTTAGTAACCTGTTGACAGCAGAAAGATCAATCAAGTTAATAGCCATTTTACGTTATAAAAAGTAATTGGTAAACAGTGGTTTACATCAGCCAGATCATTCAACCAAGTAACCAGGTGATGGCAGAAAGCTTGTTCCATTTAGTAACCAGTTGCATGCAGACAGATCATACAATTTGGTAACCAGTTAAAGGCAGAAAGATCATACAATTTAGTAACCAGTTGAAGGAAGAAAGATCATACAATTTAGTAACTAAATTAAAAATTTGTAAGTACAGGAACCAGAATTTACAAGGAAAGGGCTTCTAATGGATGACAGTCTACACTAATCAAGTTGTCATCAGATTCATCCTATCAGGACTGTCCTTTGACTTATGCTGTCCTTGGACCTCCATTACATGTTATCCTTTGACTTATGCTGTCCTTGGACCTCCATTACATGTTATCCTTTGACTTATGCTGTCCTTGGACCTCCATTACATGTTATCCTTTGACTTATGCTGTCCTTGGACCTCCATTACATGTTATCCTTTGACTTATGCTGTCCTTGGACCTCCATTACATGTTATCCTTTGACTTATGCTGTCCTTGGACATCCATTACATGTTATCCTTTGACTTATGCTGTCCTTGGACATCCATTACATGTTATCCTTTGACTTATGCTGTCCTTGGACCTCCATTACATGTTATCCTTTGATGGACTCATGATCAAAACAATGTTCCTTGTGTGGCGTAGAGGTCACAGAAAACCTTCTTATGCATGCAATCTATGTTGTCATCTAGTTAATGCTATCATGTCTTCATGTTTATTTATATCCAATGACGTCTAAGAGCTGACATTTAATTCTTTGATTTAAAACTTTTTTGTACATGTCTTGCGACAGACTGGGCAGAGTTTAAAATGTTAATCTGAAGTAATCAAGTTTTTTGTCACATACGTCATCAAAGTTAGCATTATCAAAATATGTCCCCAATGCTGGTTAGAGTTCAGCTAGTTTAAACAAGGTAGGTCCAGCCTATCAGAAAATGTATGAATGGAGATTTGCTCTAGTATACACCAGAGATAGGAGCGGGCTAGATGAATGAACGGGTGTGTAACTGGTGTGGACTAAGTGAAGATAAACACTCAACATGCCATATTTGTTTAAGCCACCCGACTGAACTTCACTGTGAAATGTTCATTCATCTCTTCTTCTAACATTGGACAAGTCCTCGAATTAACCATTTATCCGATGCCCGGGACAAGTTATTTTTGTTTCGTGAAAATCAAGAAATAAAATAACACAAATATTGCATATGTCATTACAACAACTGGTTCTCTTGGACATGTTAGCATACTGTAAGTTAGAAAAAGCTTTTAACTTTAAAGTATAAGTATCAGATGCTTGTATTAGATTGTAGATTGTATATGCGTCTGTTATGTACACTTTAAACAAAAGCTGTGTCTTAGACAAATTATTGTACAATGAAACCATTAGAAGGGGATGTAATGCATAATCCCTTATGATAAGTAGTTATATTTACTATATATATATGCCAATGATGTAAAATTTCAGTAACTCCCACACGGCATTTCAAATTATTCAAAATGCTGGATGCTGGAATCCCTTTCATTAAAACATCTGCGACCGTGTGCAATTTCTGCATTTTTATAAATAGAAAAGATTGCCTATGTGTGTTTGCAGATGACAAAGGTTTTAAACAATAATAACACTTGTGGGAAAGTGGATTGGTTACGACAAGTTATTTTATATAGTCACTTGCCTAAATTGGCCAGTTGTCAGAACAAAATAACGTGAGGACTTGTGTCATGTTAAACTTAAAGTTTCAAAAACAATGTCTGTTTGGACCCAGAATAAAAATAAAAGCATGAATCGAGGAAAAACGTTTCTTATCAATTTATTTTATGTATTTGCACATGATTATCAGAGTTTGTTTTTTTGGGCATTTTTGTTTTTGTTTTTTTTATGTGCAATTTTATATTATTGAAATTTTTTTAATAATACTCACCAAGTTAAAATGGAAAAGTTCATCTTCAGATAGGGTTGCTTTGATGGCCCAATTAAAACTTACCCATGTCCTAGAAATTGCAATACACTTGAGATTATTCAGTTGTCTTATGGCAACAAAAGTACCAATTACCTTGACAAAATGGCACTCAGGCCTGAACAAATAGTGTAGATCCAGATTACATGAGAGCTGACTAGTCAATTTTAAGCTGTAAGCTTTAAAATGTAACCTTTGTTGAATTGCAAGAAAATAATTTTGATAAATATTTATCATGCAGCACTTAAAAAAAAAAAATGGTGTGAAAGGGTCTGGTCCGCAACACTTTAAATTTTCATGTTGTAACATCATGTAAATTGTAAACAAAGAAGTTGGGAGATCCAACAAATTGTGAATTTTAATTAACAACAGTTAACTTATTTTGTATTATATTACTTATAAATACAGCTTTGGTAAATGTTCATGTTTAGAAAGTGTAGGATTTACACTTTAGTATGTGTTCACATTATTTCACCTTTTAACCCTGGAAAATTTCAGCGTCTGGTCAAAGTTGTTTTGAATGCTAAAATAACTAAATTTAAATTGCACCCATTTACATTGCTCTACAGTGGTGTGTGACAAGTGGAATGACAAATGAAACTCAAAAGAATAAACACAAAACTTTTGTTTGTAATTAGTTTGTTTTGTTCTTTGTCCAGGTATTTATTGTTGGTGAAAGACCCCAGAACTAGATCAGGGCCACAGGTTCGCTGGAAAACCTCCCACATGAAAGTTCTCGCCCCAATCGGGACTCAAACCCATGCGGTAAGGGGATGAGGAAACCTGGTTTGTTTTGTGATTGTTAAGGGTCCAGTCAAGATAGGGAATGGGTGGGTCCATAGTCCAGATCTATTTACCAGACCCATTAAAAAAAGTAAATATAATGTTGTTATGGCGATGTTTTTTGAGTTAAAGTTACCTTAATATAAGATGGTCTAAAAAAAAAATTTTTTTAAAATACAAATAAATGATATTGATCCAGTAAACGTTGTTGTCTTTCTGTCAGCTTGGATTAAAAGTGTGAAGAAATATGTCGTGAATCTATGTATGGCAGACTACTTATGTTTGCATAAATGTCAGGGTTCAGTTAATTTGAGGGCATAAGAGATGACTATTGATTAAAGTTTAAATGAACTGTGACGAAGGTGTTGGGAGTGTAACTAGGCCAGTGAGATCAATATGTACTTCAACCCTGCATAACTGAGGACTACCTGCAACAGATTACTTATCAGATAGATAGTTTACTCAGTACAATACAGGCTGACTGGATTGTCAGTAAAGGTTATGCAATAACAAGTTACAGTATTTGGTCAATGGTAAAGGTACAAATTGTATGCATACTTGTTTGAAACAGTGAATGTTGGATGTGTGTAGTAAAAATAAAGTGTTGAGATGCTTTGTAGTCTCAAGATACTCAACTACATGTGGCTTGAGTTAATCATTCATAACTGGTTAGGTTTTACAACATGAAACTAAGTCTTTTGTTTATAAGTTTGTTTTATTTTTTGTTACATCCCACCGACACAATTATGGTCATAGTGCTGATGTCCAACTAATTACTGGTGGAGGAAGACCCTCAGATGACGCCAGACTTTTGTCTGGATAGAACCACCGCACACAGCAGATTAGCTTGAAAACCTAAGATTCTATGGCGTTTTCTGATGTTTCAGCATTAAGCTGTTCATTGCTGACAATCTTATTTCAGTCTCTCTTTTTTTTTTGGCATACCAAAATAGCATTTTTCTGCCAACTGATCAAAGTCTCCTCCTGAAAGCAAAATATCTGGGTATAATCCTCAACACAATGCAAGTTAGATTGATAATTTACTGGTTCTCATAAAAAAGCCCCAAACTCGGCCTTATATCCGCTAGGATTTCGAAACCGAACCTTTAAACTTCTGGTTCTCATTTGACTCATCTTGACATGACAATTTCAATGCTTACTAGAAATAAAGAACTATGGGACATAAGGCGACACAAAATCAGGTTTATTCTTATCTGGCGCTTGGCACCAACTTTTTATATTTCCTGCAACTAAAATAGACTACCACAACCTTCTAATAACACAACTTAATCACAAAATCAGGTTGCTCAGCACCAACTTTTTTTATGAATTGCTGCAACTAAAATAGACTGCCACAACCGTCTAATAGCACAATTTAAACTACCAGTATCATGTTTGTCTGTGTCAAGTCTGGGCCTTTGAAAAAAACCCACTAATCCATAGCAAGGTATATCGGCCACTTCAACAGCGTCAGTCACCGACTTTCAATAGCCTGTTGTTACTAACACTGTATGATAGTACTACAAGCATACTATCAATATTTCCTTCTGTCTCAATCACCAGGTGAGGAGGGTGTATTTATGTGTGAGAGTTTGCAGTATATATCTGACCTGTACCAGGTAAGTGTGGAGGCAGATGTGAAGAAAGTCGGTTAAGGGCACCTCAGGGACAACAGGTCTCTACAACCAACAGTCTAGTAGATCTGAATCACATATAATTAATATCCAATAATTACATGCCACTCATGATGTATAACATTTGGAGATTCACTGACCTGAAACACGTTTTACATGCCCGCAGTTTGGGTTCAGAAACAACAAGATCTTTGATTAAGGTTTATTATTTGTAATTGTAATGTAATTGGAGGCACAATCCATGCAAAATCCAACCAATTTCTTGCTGAACTCACCTTCAAGATAAAAAAACAACCCCAAAACAAACAAAAAAAACGCGCTTTCCTGTTGGAAGACACACTTTTTAAAATTCACATGTCCGCTCTTAAATTAAGTCGCCACGGACAATCTGGACTTTTTTAATTTTGATGACAGAGATAAGGGGAGGTTACCTGACTTAAAGCAATATATTGGATGATTCTTAACTAAACCCTTTTGGATTGGAATGAACAATTTAGAATGAGAAGAACTTTTGTTTATCTGGTGCTATAGTGTTGTAGGTGGGGAACTATTCATAGTGTATTAGGTGTATGTGTGTTTGGAAACAAGTCAGTCAAGGTTACTTCAGGAAGATACAGTCTCACACAAGAATACAACAGTCTAGTTTCACACAAGAATACAACAGTCTAGTTTCACACAAGAATACAACAGTCTAAGACTAAGGGGAATTTGGGATACTATGCGTCAATATGACTCAGTTCTGTTTCTTTTTTGTTAAATCACACCAACACAATTATTGTCACATTGGCGATGTCCAGCTAATTATTGGTGGAGGAAAACCTCATAACTACGTCTGGTTAGAACCACCTGCACACGGCAGGCTAGCTGGAAAAGCTCTGGCCCCCCACTGGGACTCGAACTCACACAGTGGGGAGATAAGGACTCGCAAGTCACCACCTCTAACAGGCACCCCTCTAACTCAGTTATATGGAAGACAGAATAAAAGCCAGTTTTAAATGCTTATTTACAGCTCGTGATGATTTGTTGCATTCTTGCCAACTATCTCTCTATCTATCAATGCTCAGTTATTCCCAACCACTCCTTTGCCTAAACTTGTAAACAGTCTCATAATGAGATGATTCTAAAGATTATTAAACAAACAAAGGTTTGTGGGTGAAGAAATTACAATGACTTCTTAGAAAATTATACAACCTAATAAAATGCGGAACTGGGTTGAAAGCTGATAATTTGCAAAATGGCAAAAAACAAAAGAATCGTTAGAACCAACACATGTTCCCCGAATAAATGCTAGTTCCAAAAGGGCGGGGTATTTTTTTTTTTTTTTAAAACATGTATTTAAATAAATAAAATACAAAAAAATAACAAACTCCTTAACTAGGCAAAAGTTATGGTTCTTGTACAAAGCACTAATCCCATGGATTTCTATCTACCTATGAAGTTTCATGTTGTTAACTCTACAACAGTTTCTGTGTTATGCTCCAGTCAGAATTTAAGTATAAAAATAACAATGGGCAGTAACTCCTAACTTATGCAAAACAGAGTTATGGTTCTTGTACAATGCACTTCTCCTCATTAAGATTTATCCACCTATAAGGTTTATAACTGTGTTTTGCTCAATTTTTTTTTACAACAAACGGATAAATGAACAAATGGAGGATCGAACAAACGGGACAGGACAGACGGACAGCCAAAGCAGCGACTATATGCTCGCCCTTCGGGGAGCATAAAAAATGGCATTGAGAGTCTTAAGTTCTGTTCCAAAGTCAGGCTGATTTGAATTAAATAATAACTGGAAAAAAAAAATAATTATAAAACAATGATCCAGAAAAATAAGATCTTTCTTAAACCTCATAGCTGGTATATTGGTCAGCCTTGAAAACATTTACCAACTGCCAGGCAGTCCAACACAGCAATTCTGTTACAAACAACAGGGAATACATGAACTATTGAGTCTAGAAACACTGGTATGGGATTTCATACAGATCTTCAGGAAAATGTCAAACTTTCAACAAAAATAATTGCATCTTCTTTTTTAAACTTGAATGTTAAATTAGGCATTCCGGAAATAAACCCTAAATGTCAAATTTTCAAAACTTTAAGCTGCAATGACATATAATTTACAACAAACAAAAAAACACACAATATATTACATTTAAAATTTAAATGTCAAACTTTCAAAAAATGAAGCTTCCTAATACACAAGGTAAAAAGAGGTGAATTGTCAACATGAACAGATAAAGTTTAGGTCGTGTTTTTCTGACCATTTTCTCAGAAATCATGAAATAGAAATTTCAGTTAAACAAAATGAGGACAATTTCATGCCTTTTCTTAAAACCTCTTTAAAAACACACACACAAAAACAGCCATCAAAAGTGAAGCCTTGGCGCCAAGCAGGAAAGATAAAACCTGATCATAAATCAAGTATAGGCAGCATTTGCCAACAATATTCACACACAAATGTCATTGACAACAAACATTGCTTTAACAGACCAATTCTGGTTGCGGGCTTGTACATCAATCTTTAGCTACATTGAACAGACAAGTAGAAACCTTGACCAAAAGAAGATGCAGCACCAACAACAATAATGTTCACTGCATTATGAGATAACGGCACTATTAGCAATTATCAAACTGATCTCTATTTACAGAATATGAATAACTAAAAAAATGGAGAAATGAGAGAAGGCTCCATTTCAGATAGATGGAAAAAATAAAGACAATCAGTTGTTTTTTTATTAGTTTCAAATCAGGTTGCATAAGCTCAATGATTTGGTTGTAATTATTTCGAATTAAATAAAAATATAAATTATAATTAAAATGCATTTTATATTACCATGTCTTCTTTGACTAAATATTTTTAAAAAATTTGGTAAAAAATGTCAAACTTTAAAGTTTTTACATTTTTTACAAAAAAGTACCAATGACCAAGTCATGACAAGCAACACAGAGCAATGTACTTTTTTAAAATAATATCTTTGCAGTTAATATGAAATAAAAAATACCTGAATAATACAACTGATGCAAACAGATTTGAAACTAAGAACAAAAATGACATGGCCGTTGTTTTTTTCCAGGAATTTCAAATCAGCCACTATAACTGCTGGCAGCTTGTGCCCCAGCAATTGTTGGTTACTAAAATCAAACTTTCGACATTTTAAAGCATCAACATAATTATAAAACAGTGTTGTAATATACAAGGATAGATTTCCTTTTGTGGAACAGTAAATTATAACTATATTACACATGTACATCTTAATCTTCTGGTAAAAAACATGAAACAAAAAAATCATGAGAAAATGCATCTTTCCATGGCATAAATGTGTCTGGAACATTATAAAACTTTATAAAATACCATATTGAAAAATTTTAAGGAAGGTAAAAAAACAAAAACAAAAAAGCAGACCAAAATTTATTTTAACATGTTATAAATTTCCTGGAGGAACAAAAATAGGTTAGTGCCAGATAAGGTAACAATTTTTACATACAGGAATATCAAACCAACCAGGAAGTCTTCCCCGTTCAACATTTTGTATCACACCATGTTCTGATGTTTAATGTACATCAACCAAGGGTTGTTTGTGCCAAATTGCTTTTCTTATCAATTTTTTGTCCTCTCCAATATACAAAAAGGAAAAGGCACAATGGCCACCTTTACCAATGGCTGTATATGAGTGTTATCTTATCATTGGCGCCACTCTTGAGAGTGGTGCCTCTTATGGAATGCATTTTTTTATGGGGACGATAGTGAAGCAGTCAATAACACGAACTTGAAAGTGTTCCGTGAGACATTTTTCGGACAAAAGAAGTGTTCTGTTTTTTTAACAGGGTAGCTTGCAACAATAAAGTGTAATTTGCAATTATAAAAAAAAGCACACAAAATGTAGACGTTTGACGAAGGTTTATTTAACAAAAGAAACCAAGTATACCGATGTTAGAAACACAGCTTGTAAATACAGATGTAGCAGAGCACAAGACAGGCCTGGTAAACCTATGAATTAACCCATTTCTCCCCAAATAAGTTAGAACCAGGAAGATAAATAACACACATATACATATTTATATATAAATTAACACTAGGGAACATAGGATTTCCTTGATTTGATCAATTTAACAGAAACCACTTGAAATAAAGGAAGTAAAATACAACATCAGCATCTCACTTTGGTATGATATAGGTTTTTTAGTTGATTTCGGTTGATATACATCTTTATTTTGATCTAGAATATAGCGGCGATATAAAACTTTGTTTTGCTAAAGAACAAAGTTCTGCTTAGAAAAAGTTCTGCTATAGAAAAACGTTCTGGTCTAGATCTTTACCATTGATTAGAACTTTGTTTGGCCTTATGAATAACTTTGGTCCGATACAGAACTTTGTTCTGGTGAAAAATTGGTCTGTCCATCCGTCTGTCCATCCGTCTGTCCATCCATCCATCCATCTGTCCATTCATCCATCCATCCAGCTATCCATCCATCTATATCTATACATATAAATCCAGACTTGCTACCTAACTCAAGATTTGTACTATTTGTTGCCAAGTCAAAGTTATTTACTGATGTATCAGGTAAACAGGGCCTTATAGTACCAATCTAGACCTGCTACCTAACTCAAGATTTGTACTAATTGTTGCCAAGTCTCAGGCATATGTATATTAAACTGTGCATACTGACACATATTACACTAGGTAGGCAAATGACAGTATGAATGCTATTGGTTGTCCAGTAACCAGTGTTGCAGGCAAGACTGTACACATTCAGACCAACCCCTAGCCTACTAAGAATAACTTTGACAGTGTTCGGCAGATCCACTGCTTCAGTTATAAACTGTCTGATCAGGATCTACACTTATCGCTGATGTGTCACTAGCAAGTGGTCTCATTAACATATATTCTTACTGATGGTGTTAAATATGAAAATATTGGAATGGTTTATAAATTCTAGAAGGCCAAGGGTTTAGATCTATGTAGGTGAGACAGCAGGGGACAAAGTGTTGATTGGCAGGCACAACCTTAGCAGTGTCACAAACATCTCGTCCTGTCATACGTCCCAAGTGTCAGCTCCCGTGTCAGACCACATCATGTCACCACACTTCAGGTACAGAGTGAACCTTCACATCAGTCAGGACAGAGGTAGTCATATCTGGGTTTCCTCATCTATCTTTACTTCAGTCAGTGTCAAAGTGGACTGTTATTTCAGTACATGCAGTAATAATAATATTGTTTATTGGGTTTATGGTACTGCCAACAGTATTTCAGTACATGCAGTAATAATAATATTGTTTATTGGGTTTATGGTCCCACCCAACAGTATTTCAGTTATTTGGAGACGGTGTCTAACTGAAGCGGAGATAGTGCCATGAACACCTGGCATGATACCATACCCAGTCACATTATCCTGACACCAGGCCAACCAGTTGTGGAACTACCATTACAGTTGTTTGAGCGTCAGCAAGAGAGCTAAACCATTAAGGCATTATCCTTTTATACAACTTTGGTATGTCTTGACGCTCTACTGATTACGCCACCTGATAATAATAGTGTAGTGATGATATTAAATAGTCTCAGCAACAATCTTTCAGGTGTCTGCTGTCACAATAAAAGTAGTCCCCGACAGTATGGACCAATATTTTTTCTCTCAAGCAACCAAATAAATTATTGTTACCTGTAAAGATCTCGTGGAATGCTGTTTATTGGAGCGTTATATCCGTGTGAAAAATAAAGCACAACAACCCACTTGTAACTGAAAAAAGCAATTTCTATCCGAGCCACACAGCACAGTAAGCTATTTTTAAACTACAAAAACCATGTGACCTCTTACTTCTGATATCATGTTACTTGATCATTCGGGTAATCAGCTCTGACGTCGACATCTATTTTTAAGCTGAAATCTTCATCATGCTTATTTATAGATTTAGAAATAATGGACATGTAGCGCTATATTTTTCAAAATTTGTACTGTCTAACAATTAGGGGAATGTTATGACAGCCTTTACTTAAACTTAAGTACATTTTTTTTGCCACAATTATGCACATATTGTACACAACATAAGGGCAATATATTGTTACATGTATATGATACAGGCAAACTGTTGGACACCACCTTTTAAACTGATTTTATCTAAATAATGATACACTGACACAAGTAATGACAAGTAATGACACAAGTAATGACAAGTAATGACACAGGTAATGGCTCAAGTAATGACATGGGTAATGGCTCAAGTAATGACATGGGTAATGGCTCAAGTAATGACACAGGTAACAACACATGTTATGGCTCAAGTAATGACACAGGTAATGACACATGTTACAGCTCAAGTAATGACATAGGTAATGGCTTAAGTAATGACACAAGCCATTATGACAATGACAAGCTAATCAAGGAGCAGAACCATGGATGTCTGGCTAGAAATGCTAGAAAACTAGAATAAGACATAGAAAAAACATATAAATAAAAAGAAAAAAAAATGCCTTACTTACAGTAACACAGGGCAAGGTTTGAATGTTTTTAGTCCACAATATCTCTTTAATCCCAGTAATGTTTTTTTACAAAACAATCCTAAATGTTTTTATACACTGTATATTACCAAATGACCAAAATGTTTAAATTCAGTGTCTATTTCTAAATGTCCTGCCCACATTAACACAGAGCATTACTATTATCCGTGTCGTACTAATGTGACATGATTATGAAATACTTCCTTATCATACCGTACAAAGCACAGCTCTACCTACTGTTTATTTAGCTGTTGCGTAATAATCTATAAATAGAAACACACTTGATCTACAAATAGAAACAACTGACAAGGTGGTTTTTAGTGTAAAAAGGGGATTGAAATAATTTGCTAACAGTTACAAATACACCAGGTTCTGGATAGCTTGCACTATTGTAGGTGTATCACTACCACAGAGGCTGTAAGTAGGAAATGTGTCTTCCAATTAAATTATTTCTCAGTTTTGCTTTAAAAGTACTGGAAAATTTTGTTTTTGCTTCTGATAACAAAATTGAGATAAGGCTTCATAATTTCTGTTTTGATTTTCATTGAAAAACATCACAACAACCAATGTGGTACATTGGTGAAATGGAAATTGTCTCTGTTAGTTAATATCCGAGGTATTCCAAACAGAAGGTAGGTCTTTTAAGTTGGAATGCTTGGACCTTATCGCCTGTTCTTTTGTAGGTTTTGCAATTACAAATAATGAAATTTCTTATTGTTGCATAAATATAAGCTTAAAATCCATTTAAATTCTTGTAGAGATATATTATTTAAACAAGAAAATGGAAGTGTTTGTTGATGATGGTTAACATGGGTATTACAAGAACGGCAGAAAAGTCACCGCACACTCCATAGAGCACAAGCGTAAAAACCTAGTAAAACAAATGAAAGGACCTACTTGCATTTAGGGATTATACAGGGGACACTATTCATTAATGTCTCTCATTATAGTGACGTCAAGCTATTTTGGTGGAGGAAGACTCCAAACAAATGTCTGGGTAGAATCACTGGTGCACCAAGGTCTATTAATTTCTAAAACAACCTCAGGATTGGACTAAATAGTTAGGATCCGTACCTTCAAAGTAGACAGTCATATAGCAAGTCGAGATGCAGACCACCTCATCTTCAACAAGTTTGGTCGTGGGAAACATCAATTAGAGGCACCATCAGTTTTGTTATGGGGTAGATTAAGTCAAATTGTCTTGTACTGAAACCCATATTACAGATATTTTTTTTTTTTTTTTTTGTTGCATCACACCAACATAATTATAGTCATATTGGCAACATTCTGCAAATTATTTAAGAAGATTCCAGACTTATGTCGGGGTAGAACCACTGGCGCAGAGCAGGTGTGCTGGAAAACCTCCTCACATAAAAGTTCTCACCCGCAGGGAATTGTACACACATGGTGAGGGGCTAAGGAGTTATAAATACAAGTCTCTATCCGCTGGACTATGGGGGCCCCTATTGATTAAAGGTGGCCTTTTGACAATGACTCCTCCCACCCTAAACAATGGTTCCCAGCTAAGACAAAATATGAACCAGTCCAACTTCTTTTCAGCTGAAATGTCTATTATAACATACTTTAATAGACACCGAAAGTTAACATTTGCAAGTTATCAGGTTTCAATTAAGTTTTTATGTCAATTTGATAAATTGAAGCAACAATCAATGATTCTGATCACAATTCTGTAATTTTATTGGAACTTTTTATCTTCTTTCTCAGGCCATAAGTGAAAATAAACATCTCTAAACATCGACTGAGTCAGCAAATCCATTAAAAAACTGCAGGAACATGAAAGAAAAAGTGTCAAGCGAAATAGAAAATGTAACCGTATGACTGCAAAAGTCTTCTTCAAAACATCAGTATTATCTTCAGCAGATGTCATTCAAGTAATAATGACACTGCAATATTTGACCCTTTGCTAAAAACACATTAACAAAGCGGAGACAAATCATGTAGATCCAGATCAGCCAGCAACTAGCTAGATTTGTGATCAGGATCTACACTCTTTGTAAATGAGTTTCCATCAATAAGGTTTGTGGGTCAGTCATGAAGATTTTAGCTAATAATTAATAATTTACATTGTGTTATGCATGGGTCGGTCATTAAGATTTTAGCTAATAATTCATAATTTACATTGTGTTATGAAGCAGGCAAAGAGTTAATACTTCCTCAAGAGAATCCAAACAACACTGAAGCCCACAGGCTGCAGATATAAACTTCAACTTTCTGGGGCGTGAACAAGAATGTGATAGCCATAAAGCATGAAGTAAAACCATATAAACGGTGTTCGTGACACAGAAGGAAGGATTCGCTGTACACTATAATGTCTACAAATGATGGGGCAATGATTTATTTTTCTGCTGTTGTTACACTACATCCTGTTATTACAACAACAAAACGATGTTAGCTTGAGTTTGATATCAGTTGAGAAGACCTTACCTTTTCTTTTAATATTTTGTTTTATTTGTAAGTGCAATATATTGGACATAATAGCATAATTGCATAATCTTATGAAATCACATATGATATTTTTAAGGTGCTTTTGGAATTTCGTTTTATGGTATACACAAACATAATGCTTGTAACAAAATGACAAAGATTATAACACAATAAGAGTTCAGTATATCACCGGTAGACCTTGTTGTAAACTTGAGTTGAAGCATTATTTTATGTTGACCCCTTTTATTTGCCCCTTGTCATAAATTCGTAATGTTTATCAATAATGGACCATTTGGGGGAATATGTACGACCTCCCTCTATTGTTATTTTGACAGTTTTAGATCATGCCAACCTCAAATGCTCACAAACAGTATCACAAACACAACACACATGTTGTCTTGTATAAAGTAGGCCAACCATTCACCACGTGGATAAGCCAGTAAATGTAAATAGGCTCCTCCAATCTTTTTGATTCCATTATGGTCATATTATAGTTTTATTTTGTTTTAGTTTTTTTCCTCATACAAGAAATGCTGTTTATGAATGTTCTACATTTGTCACTGCAAAGAAGAATTTCCTATCTGAGACAGGAAGCACAGTTAGATTTCTAGAAACTAAGAAGACCATGTGACCACTTACTTTATATTATCATCCGGGTAATTCTTTCCGACAGGTGTATTTTTTTTTAAATCAGAATTCCAAATTGTGCTTGTTTATAGATTTGGAAAAAATGAGCATTTAGAGTGAATTTTTTGTTATGATTTGTACAGTTTAACATTTAAGACAGTGTTAAAATTGGTTCTTTACTTATACTTGCGTCTGATGAATTTAATAATAGAGATTTATGTAAAAATCTCCAAATACGGTGGTGAGTTATTGTTACATGTATTTGCAAAAGGCAAATGGATATCATCTATAAACAAAGGAACTTGTTGGGTACCGGATGTAACAATTAGCACTGGGGATCAGTGAGCCATGACAGACTGTTTTGATGAATGAAAGCCACTAGCAATCACTAATACACCACAGCCTTCTATGAAACAACATTACAATGTATACAATATGATACTAGAGCTGTAGATAATGGGCATTACTGAGTAATTATGCAATTAAAATTATAAAAAATGCAATTTAAAGTTATGCATGAAAAAACACACAAATTAAAACTTGACCCTTATATCCTGTTTAATTACATGTATGAGTCATTCACCTACGTATGCCATTGAAAAGATACTTAAGATTTACATGAGAAGTTTCACAATTTAAACATTGTACATGTACAGTACTACAGTGCCTGGTACCAAACAGTGGACTAACATGGTTATTTTAATCTAATGTGTTAATTACAAGTAATTTTCCCCTAAGCGAGCTCAAAGGCAGAAACACACAAAATTAATTACAAATATTTTATACAAATTTTAATTTAATAAATTGATAATACAATGAATGATCTTGGGGGAAAAAAGGAAAGTCCAACATTTACTTGTATAACTGACAGTATGTGAGCTTTTATTTCAACCTTATACAGGACTTCAAACATTTTAAACATTTGACGTGACTCCAAATATTAATGGTGGTAGCTGAACATTTGCTTGCCCAGATGCATTTAAAACTCTTTTCCACTGTTTTAGTGAATTTGTACATAATTTCTACATAAACTCATACATAAGTCTAAGAAAAGAACACTACCTATATTGTTACAAATTTTGAAAAATACCACGCTAAACGTTCATTTTTTCATAATCTATAAATAAGCAGCATAGTCATCTCTGCTAAAAATAGATATCGAAGTTGGAGCGGACTACCCGAGAGCCGATATTTCAAGAACTCAAAAGTATGTTGCCATGTGGTTTTCTTAGTTTAAAAATAGCTATCTCTGCAGCGTGACCCAGATAGGAAATACCTGTTTGCAATGAGGAATGGGGATTTATGAATATTCATACAAATTTAGAGCATCAATGAACAGCATCTTGCAGGACCTTTTCGTATAACAGTGACTTATTTGGAAATCTGAGAAATCTTCAGTCCAAACTGTAGGAGACCACCTTTAAGCTACAAATTAATACACTGGGGCCTTTATGGATTGTCTCTACAGCACTACAGGTGTCAATAACCTCTAGTCACCAGTGTTCATGCTCATTGAACCAGTAAGAAGTAGGTCAATAAAATGAATAACATGTACCTACAACCTCCGTCATTGAAATTAACGCTAGTCCTCTCGCCTGTGGCGACTAAATTTAAGAGTGGACATGTGAATTTTATAAAGTTAGTTGACCGACAGGCAAGTGTTGTTGTTTTTCTGGATCTTGAAATAGATTGGATTTTGCAGAGACTGTGCCTCCAATTAAAGTACAATTACAAAGAATATACCATAAAAAAAAGACCTTGTTGTTTTTAAAAGCTAACTTTGGGCATGTAAACTATGTTTTGGGTCAGTGAATCTCCAAATGTTACACATCTAAATGGCACATTATTATTGGATGTTAATATCAAAGAATGTAAACCATATCAGAATTCTGACCGATATGTTTTAGTCCACCATTTTTGAAGAGCACAATGTATTCACAAACAAGCAATCAAACACAAAATATACATCAGTATATAAATATTTACCCTTATACAGAGATTTTACAGTCTAAGTAAATAATAAAGAGCAGGACACTGGGGCTAGAGATTAAAGGTGTCAAAACGTTTCAGTGTTTATGACATAGGAAATTCCAGAAATATGAAAAAACCCTGATAAACCCAAATAGAATGAAAAAAAAGTTAGAAAGGAAAATGGGATGGCTGGGATTTACCGGCATTTTTGCCGATACTGTGCAGCTACATGTCTATCACAAACCTAAGTGTAGCCTTTGCAAACCTCTTTAACCTATTTATATCAGTCATCCTATCCAGCCATTTAAACCAACAACTATTAAACCCATTTCAATTAATGACTACCAACCAGCAACTTTAGCCCAATCAAACTTCCTCAAAACCTTTTCTGGCTACCAACAAGGAACCCAGAGGACCCTGCACAGCCAAGATGAACAGCGCCATTATCTTATTTGTACACGTAGCCCAACTGCATACCTTTTTTCTTTTTTTATCAAACTGCTCAATGAAACTTTTACCTTGTGTGATCCCTCTCTGTTGTAGTCTCCCAGGATGAAATCCCTGTCTACATGCCATACATTCCTACAAGAGAGGACTGTCAACCCTTGCCTCTACATTAGGTTTCAGAACCCTACTTCAACCTATGAAACACAAAACTGATCAGGCAAGAAGTAAATATCCAGTTCATCCAAGTAACTGCAACAATTTCTTGTTCAGAATTTGCAATAGGTGCTTTTTACTCTAAAACAGTATGTCTTGTAATGATTGTATTAGATGTTATAAAATGATATACAGGTTATAAAACATTGTAGCAGAGCAAGGGTGTAAGCAAGTATTGTACTGTGGCCTACCTTATAAGGTAATACATACTACCTGAATCGAGCCAGGTCGGATATATGGTCACATGGTTAAGAGAAGAAATTTAAGGCCAGTCAAAAATGCATTAGAGCATGACAATTCTAAACTTTGTTCATTTGTTAATTGGGTTTATCGTCCCACCAAGAGTATTTCAGGTAACTGGAGACAGTGTCCACTTGAAGCAGATGCAGTGCTGCCTGCACTGTGTACAGCCTGCTGTGAACACCTGGCATGATACAAATGTACCACACCCATCACATTATCCTGACACCGGGCCAACCAGTTGTGGAATTACTCTTATATTTTATTGAGCATTAGCAAGGGAGCTAGCTATACCACTACAATTTTGAATGACTTTGGTATGTTGCGGCCCAGGATCGACCCCGGGGCCTCCCATACCTGGAACCGACAGTCTACAGACCATGCTAATTGTCCAGTTCTGAAACAATCCATATTTTGTTGGTACACATATACTTAATAATAAATGTCACACTGAGGCAGTTCTATGTTCCAACCGCATAGGGCTCTGAAGAGAAACAAAGGATCAAAAATCCTCCTCTTTTCAGAAAAATTAATTCGTTCAAGTCAGTAGGATCTATGCAGACACTGGCTTTGTGCTTAAAGTTGGCATCCAACATCTGGATCAAGTTTAATCCCTTAAAACAACCATATAAATTGTTGCTACCTGAAATGTTTCTATGACATGCTGTTCAAAGATGTCCTACAGAGGTATAACAATCTACTTGTTGATATAAACATGTATTGTTAAACTACAAAAACAGAAAACAATGTGACCACTTTCTTTTGAGATCATATTAGATCATTAAGCTTGTAATCTGCTCTGATGTCAAAATCTATTTTTGCATAAGTTTTGTACAAAGAATAGAGGGTGTATAGAATGGTGTGTGTGTGTGTGTGTGTGTGTGTGTGTGTGTGTGTGTGTGTGTGTGTGTGTGTGTGTGTGTGTGTGTGTGTGTGTGTGTGTGTGTGTGTGTGTGTGTGTGTGTGTGTGTGTGTGTGTGTGTGTGTGTGTGTGTGTGTGTGTGTGTGTGTGTGTGTGTGTGTGTGTGTGTGTGTGTGTGTGTGTGTGTGTGTTGTGTGTGTGTGTGTGTGTGTGTGTGTGTGTGTGTGTGTGTGTGTGTGTGTGTGTGTGTGTGTGTGTGTGTGTGTGTGTGTGTGTGTGTGTGTGTGTGTGTGGTGTGTGTGTGTGTGTGTGTGTGTGTGTTGTGTGTGGTGTGTGTGTGTGTGTGTGTGTGTGTGTGTGTGTGTGTGTGTGTGTGTGTGTGTGTGTGTGTGTGTGTGTGTGTGTGTGTGTGTGTGTGGGTGTGTGTGTGTGTGGTGTGTGTGTGTGTGTGTGTGTGTGGTGTGTGTGTGTGTGTGTTGTGTGTGTGTGTGTGTGTGTGTGTGTGTGCGTGCGTGGGTGCGTGCGTGCGTGCGTGCGTGCGTGCGTGCGTGCGTGCGTGCGTGCGTGCGTGCGTGCGTGCGTGCGTGCGTGCGTGCGTGCGTGCGTGCGTGCGTGCATGCGTGTGTCTGTGTGTGTGTGTGTGTGTGTGTTGGGGGGTGGGGCTATAAAATGGGGGTAAATATAATGAGGGGGGTGTATAGAATGTGGGTATATAGAATAGGGTCCTGGGGCTAATAGTCTATATTGTGAGGTGCCAATGCCAATGTGTCAAGCACACACATCCTTAAACCTCCTCATTGTGTCCCCATTTGTTATCTCCAGATAGAGGAAACAAATTCTGAATACATGTAGCAAATACATCCCATAATTCTCAACGAAACCCTGAAATTTTCTGTGGGTAATCATGTGACCCACCATCACAAGAGGATGATAACTACTTGATGGGAAGGAGGAGCCCAGTGGGGATGATGATAGGGGTCACAGGGTTAATAGACATTCATTTGCATACAGTGTCATTATGTCACCTATCAATTACATTGCTTTTGACCTACTGTACCTATGCGCAAGAGTAAAATATGGTGATATGCAAGTGTAACAAGACAGATATATGGAATTCAATATGACAGTGTGGCTAATATTGTGAGTTTGGAAATACAACTGCTAGAACAGGGAAGGTAGAGTTGGGAAATAGACTTGAAGGATCACTGGCCTTAAAATAAGGTCACAATTAGACCTGTAACCATTGTCTGATGCCTAGGGAAGATATTTCCAGATAAGGGTAGATTAAGTAGTAGTAGGTAGCTATATAGCTATATGACAGAGCTGCTATATAGCCCTATCTGTCCATAAACCTGAGTTAAGATGTTTGTTAAAATTGCTCATACCAAGAAACAGCCTTATCCAGTAGAGACAAACCAACTAGTCTCCTGATGTAGTCCAAAGTAATTGGTAGACATGCTCAGGTAAAGCTTTGTTTTGTTTTGTGTTAATAAATACCTCACAGTAACACAATTATAATCAGCAACGTAGAGCTACTTTGTTTGAGGAAGACCTTCCCACATTAAGTTCTACCTCCAAGAACTGGACACATCTTTATGGAGTAACAACAGGTGATCACAAGTAAATGATCAGCCATAGAAGCATGTTTCTGAAGTAACAACAGGTGATCACAAGTAAATGATCAGCCATAGAAGCATGTTTCTGGAGTAACAACAGGTGATCACAATTAAATGATCAGCCATAGAAGCATGTTTCTGGAGTAACATCAGGTGATCACAAGTAAATGATCAGCCATGGAAGCATGTTTCTGGAGTAACAACAGGTGATCACAAGTAAATGATCAGCCATGGAAGCATGTTTCTGAAGTAACAACAGGTGATCACAAGTAAATGATCAGCCATGGAATCATGTTTCTGGAGTAACAACAGGTGATCGCAAGTAAATGATCAGCCATTGAAGCATGTTTCTGGAGTAACAACAGGTGATCACAAGTAAATGATCAGCCATTGAAGCATGTTTCTGGAGTAACAACAGTCGATCACAAGTAAATGATCAGCCATGGAAGCATGTTTCTGGAGTAACAACAGGTGATCACAAGTAAATGATCAGCCATTGAAGCATGTTTCTGGAGTAACAACAGTCGATCACAAGTAAATGATCAGCCATTGAAGCATGTTTCTGGAGTAACAACAGGTGATCACAAGTAAATGATCAGCCATGGAAGCATGTTTCTGGAGTAACAACAGATGATCACAAGTAAATGATCAGCCATAGAAGCATGTTTCTGGAGTACACAGGTGATCACAAGTAAATGATCAGCTATAGAAACATGTTTCTGGAGTAACAACAGGTGATCACAAGTAAATGATCAGCCATTGAAGCATGTTTCTGGAGTAACAACAGGTGATCACAAGTAAATGATCAGCCATAGAAGCATGTTTCTGAAGTAACAACAGGTGATCACAAGTAAATGATCAGCCATAGAAGCATGTTTCTGGAGTAACAACAGGTGATCACAATTAAATGATCAGCCATAGAAGCATGTTTCTGGAGTAACATCAGGTGATCACAAGTAAATGATCAGCCATGGAAGCATGTTTCTGGAGTAACAACACGTGATCACAAGTAAATGATCAGCCATGGAAGCATGTTTC